>JAQMCW010000009.1:2972604-2984129 GCA_030068335.1 Chrysichthys cranchii | reverse complement strand
GCTTCTTACTCTCACTACCATTTCCACTTTCTTGAGACCCGTAATGAAGCTTATAGAGCAAAAATGCAGAGAAACAAGACGAAACATGCGTTGAACACGTTCACACCACGAGTGCTTGAGCGGAACTGAACGTTTGTGGCGTGAAATGTGGGTTGGCGTCCTGTACGTCAGTCGAGGATTTGTTCGACGTTCGGGAATTTAGTTCATACATCAATTTGTTTGCCATCCGATGCGTTCGCGAACCGAGGGTCTGCTGTAATTATGGGATAACTTCAGTCTGCTGCCTCTGTAGAGGGTGTGTGTGTGTGTGTGAGGAGGGATCAGTTAATGATTTTGACATGCTTTGCTGTACTGAAGAAAGAACAGGATACTGTTTACTGCAAACTCACTTCTAACAGAAGTCTTAAGGCCGTTGCGTCAGCTCTGCTCGATTCTGACTGGTCAGAAGGAAGCATCCCAGGCAGTAATCACAGCTTTCCGTAGTAACCACTTATACATACAGGGCCCTTCATGGCGAACGCAAAACATTATCTATCCCTCATGAGAATTGAATTTGAAAAAGGCTCTGAATGTTTCACATTAAAAATTAAAAAGTATATAAATGATGCGCCGATGAATAGTTCTCTCAGGACTTGTTCATAACCTAGCGTTTATAAAGAGAATGGAAATCAGAGAGGGGGGGGCGAAGAGATGATGGAAAGGAAGTGCCTGTGTACAGCTGCCATGATGTACGAGATAACAGGAACTAATTGTTTCATGGATGTTCCCTAACATGAAATGGAACTAGAAATGGATAAAAACGTATGACGGTTTGGTGTTTGGTTGTAGTGGAAGAGAAATAAAACGCTTCAGGATGTTGGAAAATGATCAACTTTTAGGCGATCAAGTCACCGTTACTATGCACCCCGTTGTGTTTTTTATACCGTATGATCATTAACTCCTCACCACAACTGTACGTGCTTCAGCTTGGGGTGAGACCGTGCCCATGCACCATCCTCTGAAAGGTAACACTGCTTGTAAAAGCATATATTACACGGCTTATTTAACTACATTTATAAAATGGTGTTTAATAATCGTCCTGTATAAAAACCTATAATGTGCTCACGGAGCTTATTCAAGATTTAACCTCCTTTAGACTTCTTTTATAAGTGAATTTTCAATGCTGTTCGAGGTATATAAAAGTAAAGCTGTCGCTGTGAGACCTAGCTCTAGGTTTGGCCTCCTCTTATTTTCAGTATGTGTTAACATCAGGTTAGCATGAGCATTTATTTCTCAGGCGGACGTTCTCACCCATGTGTTTCTCCGTGTGTGCATCAGAACCCGGGGAAGCATGGTCAGGAGATCCAGAGCAGCACCGCTGAGCTCATCAAAGGGCTCACGCAGCTGGTGCCCCTCGCCAACCTGGGGGACATTTCCCAGGAAGCCATGGAGGTGAGACACGCACCCTGTCTTAGATACCGTCTTAGAAGGACACGTCTCCTGAAGCAGCCGACCTAACGAATCCCTCCCACGTCACACGATGTCTAGTCGTCTCTTTCACCAGCAGGATAGAATCCGTGACGGGTTAAATTACTTAGCGTCTGCACAATTTTAAAGATTGCTCAAAAAAATATAAACGTATACCCAGCTACGTGCGATGGACGTTTGTAACTGTTATAAAAATACTGACAATACTCACGATCTCTGGAAAGGGAATACTGAGGTATGGTTAATCTTTATCACTAGTTCTAGTTTAGTTTTTGTCCCCTTAGTGTCACTAACGAGTACAGGTAGTCCTCAGGTTATGATGGAGATGTGTTCCGCGACACCCATCGCAAGTTGAAAATATCGTCTGTTGAACCACTTAGCCTAGGTTAGGTATCTCAGCTTAGCTTAGCCTAGCCTACCCAGGAGTCTTTTCCTGTAGAAGACATGCTTTTGAATTAAAATTAGCTCTTGAAACACAAAAAAAACCCCGCGGTAATGCACTGTACGGTACACCGATACACAAGGTAACCCTGTGAGTTGTGGGAGAGAGTGAGGCATCACGCAAGGCGAGTTATCAGGGCGTCGTCCGCGTACATCCGGGCGGCGTTTGAACGTCCACGTTCGTCATATGCTGTTACGCTGGCCTACCAGCGATGCCTGCCCACGAATTTGAACTATTTTCTGAATATTTTACAATTTTTAGAGCATTGCAGTCATCATCGTAACTTCGAAAAATCATAAGTCGAACTATCGTAACTCGGGGGGCACCTGTAATTCTTATTTGGTCAAGGTTTATTTTTATTGTGGTTCAATTTAGCATTGCTTTTGCATGTACAAATATTTATTTACGTTATTTACGATTTTTTGGGGGGGGGGGGGGGTAACACTGTTAATTGTTATCATCATAATTAGATCATACAAGGAGCAGAGGTGTGACTTCATATCAGGAGTATGAAGAAGTCCAAACCTCAGTTTGAATAAATTAGGGAAGTTAAAAAAAAAAAAAAGTCCTTAGGATTTATGACATTGCATCTTCCTGTTTATTTCACGCTGCGTTCAGCGGAATTTGGAAACGGGAAGTCAAAATGTGGATTGATGTCCTTTTCAATTTGCGTCTGAGCTCCAAAGTGGGACAAAAACAAAACAAAACACTGTTCGCGTTTTCTTAGCACCAAAACAGTCGAGCCAGCTCATGTTAGTATTTTAGATGCAACAGGCGAGCGCTGTATGTCCGTACGTTGACATGAGCTGAAGCAAGCAGCGATATGTGAGCAGCCATGTTGCTTTGAGGTGGTGTGCTGGACTTGGGCTCCATAGTCTGATTCACGAGCTTTACCTGTTACACGTTCCTGGGATAAATCTGATGTTCTCTGTTGTAAAGGCTTTGCTGGTCCTGCATCAACCCGAAATCATCGAACTGTGGAATCCCGACGCTCCCATGGAGACCTTCTGGGACATCAGGTACGGCTTGGCAGAATTCACCTCCGCCACACCTGAACTAACGTAGATCTGTAGGTCGGATTCTAGCTGTTTGCTTTAAAACAGACCACGTCCTTGATGTAGAATCGGATACGGAGGAGGAAGGTGAGGTCTTTGTACTTTGTGCACTCCAGTAAAACTAGCGTGCTAAAAACATTTATCGTTTTCTTGGTCAGATGGTTCAGATTTACGAGTGCTAATCACTCAGAAGTAATCTTCTACTAAAGCGCAGCGACTTTCTGGAAGCCAATCAGGTTCACACTGATAAACCCAAAGCCCCGCCCATTCAGATCAACAACCCGGTTTAGGGAAATGTTCATGTTGGGGAGGAAAGATAAATTTGTTTCAGGCCGTGTTTAAAAATCAACGTGTTAGAAAACGTTCTCCATGAAGAACCACATTCATTTCCTCAAAGTCCAAGAACTACTTCTGTCTGTCGCCACAGTACTTGTTCCACCACCGCGATCCATCAACATGACTGTAACATATATGGTGATCGTTTTCCCCCAGTTCCTTGTGGCACCAATAAAAATAATTAAGGATCATTGAGGTTTCTGTAGGAAACCAAAAATGTTCCATCACTTGGTTCCTGTTGGACCGTTGGAGTTCTGAGCCCTGTGCAAACCCGCATCCTGCTGCTCGTGTCCTGATCTTCTGAACTTGTGGTTTACCGTGCATGATCTGTTCGGTTTGTTGTGCTGTTAGCTCCCAGGTTCTTCACTTCATCTGCTCGAAGCTCGTCGGCCACCAGCAGATCAACAGCACCGAGATTCTCAAGTGGCTCCGAGAGATCCTCATCTGCAGGAACAAATTTCTCCTCCGGAACAAAGTGAGCCATCCAAGAACAGTTTCTTCCCTCTGATTAGATCTCAAGTCTTTTTCTGATCTGTAGTCTTGTTCGCTTGGACATGCAAAGTTCATGGCAAAATATTTGATGTCTCAGCATCTTGGGTTTGTTTTGTATCTCTAATGATCATCTGACCTTTCAGTTGCTGGAGCTTCAAGGCCAAAATGGCGATGACGGAAACTGGAGGCTAATGTAGATGTGTGAGGCGCTTGGTATTCCTGCATCAGAGCTATAAGGATTGATGCTTCCAAGCTTTGCTTAGATGTGAAAAATTGACCTTCATTATGATATCTGCTTATAAAAAAAAAAAAGGGATGGGAATGTAATATCCTGCCCAAATACAGAACGTTCATCTAACGTTAGCATACGGTTCTCCCGTGGTTAGGTTAACAGAAACCTTCTGCTAGGTTTTCTAGAACGTTCTCTTTAGGTTAAAGTTAGGGAAAATTAATACAACCAAATGGGGACGTTCGGCAAAGGTTCTCCGTAGGTTCCCACATTATAAATGTTAAGGAGAACGTTGCATAAACCAAAACATGCCAATCGAAAACTAACGTTATATTTACACAAAATCTTGGGAAAACACGGTACAACCAAACAAACCTTCTTGGAGCGTTCTTGGAATGCGTAGATGCTATTATTATTATTATTATTATTATTATTATTAATAATAATAATAATAATAATAATAATAATTATGATGATGATGATGTTTAATGAATACATGTATTTATATTTTATTAGTTTGTGTAAATGCATCATTTGGTTTATTAAAAATAGTTGTTGGTTTCTTAAAATTAACTGAAAAAAATATGCAACAATGAAGTGGGGGGAAATTGTAATTTTACAATTTTAAAGAGCAGAGTTATAAAGTAAGGTACAAGTAGTACAATACTTTGACATCACCTCCACTGTCTCTAGGTCTGGTCTGTAATTATTTAAAAAAAAAAAAGAAGGATCAAAAGGCATATAACGAATAAAGCATATGTGAAATAGTAATAGTAACACTAGCACCTCATCTTTCACGGGGGTTACGTTCCAAAACTTCCCAAGAAAGACGAAAATCCAAGATACACGGACACCACCCCCAAATGCTTTTTTTTTTAATTTTTTTTTTTTAATAATAGTTGAAGCCCTAAATGATCCTCCCACACTCGTTAAATACGTTCTAAACACAATTAAACACAAAGAAAACATTTGCGAGCATATAGCGAGGTGAAAAAAAAAAAAAAGAAGAGGACGGCATATACACAGGCAGTGCAATGTGAGCGTAAGATAATTTAATATATGTGTGAGTACCAGACTGTGTGCAGTGTGTGTGTTTCCCCACGGCATGCTGTGGAGTGTAAAAGCGCACTTGGGTTAACTCTTAGCCTGAATCTACGATGAATTTTTCCCCCCGCGATAATATCTGATTAATTTTCAGGCTCTTTCAGTCTCTAATCCTGGAACTCGCTTCTCTTCTCCTTTGGTGCGTCCAGGAGCGCGCCGCGACAGGGAGCAGCATCCCCATGTGCAGGCAGGCCCAGGCCAAGATGGAGGTGTGTCTCTACATGTTCCTGTGGAGCCCCGACACGGAGGCCGTGCTGGTGGCCATGTCCTGCTTCAGGCACCTGTGTGAGGAGGCCGACATCCGCTGTGGCGTGGACGAGGTGCCCGTGCAGACCATCCTGCCCAACTACAACACATTCATGGAGTTCGCCTCTGTCAGCAACATAATGGCCACAGGTGCAGGTTTTCAACAGATAAAAAAGGCTACAGCAAGAACGCTACCAGGAGAGTGCAGCATTACCTTTGTGTGTGTGTGTGTGTGTGTGTGTGTGTGTGTTTTTTGTGTGTGTTTTCCAGGTCGCTCAGCCTTACAGAAGAGAGTAATGGCTTTGCTCAGGAGGATCGAGCATCCCACGCCTGGCAACACTGAGGTCTTTTTATTCTTCTTTTTATTTTTTATGTATATATATATATATATATGCATTCTTTTTTATTTTTTTATTGACTTTATCCAGGTAATAGTAACTCAAACAGCAGAGTGACCCATGTTATTATTTTTCTGTTAGCTGAATGTTGTTTATTAAATATTGATTTGTGGTTGTGATTGGAAAAAAGTTCACACTAAAAAAAAAGATCATCACAGAAAGCCGAAATTCCCAGATTCCCAAATCGAAGCCGAAGTCACAGGGAGGTGACCTCATGGTTTCCCCTCGGTTATAATATTGCTCAGAGAACACAAAAACTGTTATTTTATTCATTAATAGAGCAAATTATAGTGATGCACTAACATGAAAACCAAAAATCATCATTATAATGGCGTTACGGAATTAAAATCAGGGTCAAATTTCGACCTGTCCAAAAGAAACACGTATTATTTACATCATTTAAAAAAAAAAATCTTCATTTTTATAGAGAGAGAACTACAAAGCATTCCAGCACTCCAAAAAAAAAAAAAATAGAAAAGAAAAAGGGGGAAAATCAAAGGGGGGAAATGAGAACAGCGGCAGAAAGGAAAACATTATTATTTATAGTGATGCACAAGATTAAAATAGTTATAGTCATATATGTAAAATAGGATCTCAGGATTCGGTATATATTTAATACTTCAGGACATATTTGTTGTATTAAATTTTATATTAGGCTATTATTGTTAATTTTATTTTATTTTTTTAGCTAAAATATTTTCCATCTATTCTGCTCCTGTTTCCAGACCCAAGTGAAAGTAACTCACGACCTTTATCACGCTGCTACAGTTTCTTACATGGTATTTATATAGCAAAGATGAATGTAAAATATAAGTTATTAACTATATTAATGCACAGTGGCGAGTCCTTTAGACATTTAAGGAAAATCGTAGGAAATCCAGCACTGCTCAGTTCATATACGTTCAGTGTACCTTTACAGCAGGCACATTTTTGACCTCTGTTTTACATCCACTTATTTGGATACTGGTATAGCATTACACATAACCGCTTAGACCACAAATGTTCGTGGACCAGACGCGACCTGCTGCCTGTGCGACCCGAACTTTTTCCAAATGTTATCCAAAAACAAAATCCAAGTTAAATAGAAAGGCCCAGTCTCAGAATGCCTGAGGTCCTACGGAGGTGACTGCGAAAAGGCGAGCCGCCGCTAGGCTAGAGCGTAGCTCAGAAAACACAAACACTGATGCCTTTTAATTTTTTATTTTAACCCTCGTAAGTGACCACGCGTGGTGAAGTCAGGGCTCATCGACCAAACACAGTCTGCTGCTCAAGATTTTCACACTGTCTACAGTGCACATCAGCTGAAAAGTACACATGCACGCATAGACCTTCGCCTGAAAACTCGCTCGCTAACCCTAACCCTAGTTGTTTTCATACTTAAAGCAGAAAATGAGGAGCGCAGGGTACATACACAGTAAGAAAAAGCAGTATTCCTTCCCAGCATAGTCTTATGCACTGTCTGATGGACTGTCAAATTACTTTTTCCTCTGGGTTGCTTTGCATTTTGACTGTTTTTTTTAATTTTTTTATCACTTAGTCATTTATTGTAGGGCTTCCGATGCATTCTTGAGTCAGTAAGGAAAAAAAAATCCACACATTACTTTTCCTATTGAATGTTACAGAAAAGAAAGTTTTATGTCAGTAAATAAGGTCAAATGCACTGTTGGACAATACCGTTCTTTATTCTTTACACGATTACTGCGCTTGTTAGAAGTTAAACGTGCCTTAGAGTATTGCACAGTGGTGTACAGTGATCCCTCGCTTATTGCGGGAGTTAGGTTCCTGAACCCGCCGCGAAAAGTGAAAATCCGCAAAGAAGCGACTATGTAATATGTTTTTATATATCTATATATATTTTAAGCCTTTATAAAGGCTTACACAGTAATACACAGTTGATACAGTATACGAACAACAACTGTAACACAAACTGGAATGATGCTCTTCGCTTAGTCAATCAGCTGTAACCCAGGATACTCTAATTAGCCGCGTGCTCTGATTGGGTAGCATTCACAATTAGGAAGCACGTACTCTACCAGAAAAAGCCCACGAACCAGCGGAAAAGCCGCAGTATATGGAATTAGACCAATTTAAATTTAAACCCGCGATAGAGTGAAGGCGCAAAATTTGAGGCGCGATATGGCGAGGGATCACTGTATGTTACAATAAAAGTACTGTAGTCAATATAATAAATATCGCCACATAATAGTTTGTGTTGGTCCTTCTTTTTTCAGGAAAAGAAAAATCTAGGGTATGTGTTTTACTAGCTTTAGTTTGAACTGTACATTTATTCATAGGCCTGTTCCAAAATTATTGGCACAATTGGTTTTAAAAGGGGGGGTTGAGCTTGTGGGTATCTTTTATATTAATCTACGATGAATGAAAATCAACCTGTTTTTCACTTCTCTTCCACGTGACCGTTCTGTCATCTTCCCCATGTTGATGAATGAACGAAGCATGCCCAATAAATGTTTGTCGAATATGCGTTGCGTTGTAGGTTAGTTATCGAATTGAAGTTTTATTTTATTAGCAAGGTGAAAATTCAACGTAATATCCTTCACAAAAGAACTAATTTCGGGCTTTCGTGGTATTGGGGGTGAATATTTATGCTTCTGTATAGTGAGCTGTTTTGTGTAGATACATAACGTACTGTATAATATACACTCTTGGACTAAGGTCCTTTGGTAAAACCATGATTTATAGTGTGTGTTTGGTGAGGTACCCAAAGTGTTTGACGCACTTGGGCTAAAACTTTCAGCTTTCTCTGGATGTGCCACGTTGCTGACGTATTCTAAAGCCCATTTTTTTTGCCTCGCCTCTTTTTGTTTACATAATGGTCACGGTGTTGTAGGAAACCAAAACTCCTCCTCAAACTCCGTGACTTCCTCAGAAAACTCTTTAGAGCCTTAAAAGGTTCTGGTACCTCGCTGGTCTTACCTCTTATGTTAATTCCATGTGCGCTTTTAAGACGCACACAAAATATGCAAAGGTTGTAAAAGGCTTTCTTGTTGCCAACCATTAGAGATGAGGATGTCAGGATGTGTAAATAAAGTATTTATCATTTATATTATAATTTGTATTTATATGTAGTTCGGCCACGCTCTAATTTTAGAGATATAATTTCATATTTGTAAATGAAAAGAATAAAAAGAATAAAAATCTTGTTCAGAATTGCCCGTAATACGCTAATATACCCCAATTTATCCCTAATCCCTAACCCCTAACCCTAGGCACTTATTATTTTCCAAGCATATGTGCCGATGTCTTTGGATCTTTATTTGATGATCTAGGATCTCTCTGTTGCTCAATTTACCAACTTTAATTTAGGATTTCTAGTTGTCTAGTTGTAAATATTAAAAATTACCCGTATGGCAATTGCGATTTTTAAAAAAAAAAAATTTTAACCACAATAATTGTGAATACTAATGCTTTAGAAAAAAAAGATCTCTAGCGTCCTGTGGTTTCTTTGACCCATGCCATTTTGCCAGTACTTTTTACATTAATATTTATTATGATATCTAACAAAATATACAAATACAGTAATCCCCTGCAATACTGTGGTTCACCTCTCGCGGGTTCAGTGCTTCGCGTTTTTTCAAATTTTGAATCGTGGATTTTCTTTTTAAATTTTGCAGGACTCCGGAATATTAAAAAAATCTAAAATCATGATAATTCAAACATATTAAAAGAATGTTAAATCGAAATAGAATACAGTAAGTATTTCATCAGCGGATGAACACACAATGAAAAACGCACTTTACGCCACTTCCGCTTGTCAGGTGACCACGAGGGACCGCTAGGATTGGCTAGGACGGCTATAAACAGGAAGTCAGCTCACCGGCACATAGTAACTGTGTAGAATTTTATATGTTGTTAAAACGACGTAGGTTTAAGAGTGTAGAAAGTGTTTAAGAGCATAGGCAGTGTTTATAAGAGTGTGGAAAAGGTTAATGAGAGTGGAAATTGTTTATAAAGCCTTAAAATATCTCTATATAATGAAATAAATGTAACATTGCTGGCGCTGGAACGTAACCCCCGTGATAGGCGGGGGTTTACTGTATACAAAAAAAACAATTCAAGCCAGTAAAGGTAAGCGTTCAAATCAGCACTATTATTTTCTTCCTTGGTAAATTCCAATCATGTATTAAGATGATCTATCTCTCTATCTATCTATCTCTCTATCTATCTATCTATCTATCTAGAGAGCGGGATATTGATAAAGGAGCATATTAAACTGATATGGAATGTTTAAAAGCAAAGACCGAATGGTCGATGTATATATTAAATGCATGATAAATGAAAAATGCTCATGGATTTGTAGAATATATATGCAAAGTAGTTTGTCACTATCATTACAGGCCTGGGAGGACACGCATGTGAAATGGGAACATGCCACCAAGTTAATCCTGAACCACCCAAAAATGAAGTTAGAAGACTGTCAGGTATGTCTGAGCCACGTGTTTGAAAGGCGTGAAACGTACCCGTAGAGCAGTGGTATTCAACTAAAATTTAAAGAGGTCCAGTTAGAGAAAATTTCTTGAAGCAAAGGTCCGGAAGATCATAATATCGAACTAATTAGTATGATATATATTTAAATAGCCTAGTATAACCTTCTGTTTTGGCTGTAGGTCCGGGTCCGGATGCGGACCGCGGGCCGCCTGTTAGTGACCTCTGCCGTAGAGCATATACCAAAACCACACCTGACCCGCTTGGGTTTCATTTTTTTCCTCTCAGGAATGGATCAACATGACGGGTTTTCTGTGCGCACTGGGTGGCGTGTGCCTGCAGCGGAGGAACCCCCCGGGCCCGGTCACCTACAGCCCCCCGATGGGTCCGCTGAGCGAGCGGAAGGGCTCCATGGTGTCCATGGGTTCGTGTGAGGGCAACGCTGAAACCCCACTTAGTAAGTTCCTGGACCGTCTGCTCTCGCTCATGGTGTGCAGCCACGAAAAGGGCGTGCAGATCTGCAACAACATCAGAGACCTGGTGGGTCTGGAGCTGAGCCCGGCTCTCTACCCCATGCTCTTCAACAAGCTCAAGAACAGCATCAGTCGCTTCTTTGAAGCACAAGGACCGGTCAGTGTTCACAGCCTTGAGATTTTTACAATAGAAACGTAAAGGTAATTTGGCAAACATATACATGTATCAGTGTACATCATGTCCCCTAATGAAGTCTGAAGTCCATGAATGAAGCGAGGTTTGAACTTGTCTTAGCAAAAGGCATTTGGTGTGAAGGTTTTTACAAGGCTGGGTCTCTTCCAGGTGCCAATCAATGAGACGAACACACAGTTTGTGGAGCAGACCATCGCCATAATGAAGAACCTGTTAGATAACCACACGGAAGGCAGCTCAGAACATCTGGGCCAGGCCAGCATCGAGACCATGATGCTCAACCTGGTCAGGTAAGACCTCTGCCCTTCATGTAGGTCTCCTTCTCATGATACTGTAACTAACAGAGCGTGGTCAGTAGTTGGTCGGGATTGTGCTGGCAGGTACGTGCGCATCCTGGGCAACATGGTCCATGCCATCCAGATCAAAACCAAGCTGTGTCAGCTGGTGGAGGTGATGATGGAGCGCAGAGACGATCTGTCCTTCTGCCAGGAGATGAAGTTCAGGTGAGAGAGATGGGGGGTCAGCTTATCTAGTTGTATTTCTTTTAACAGCTCCAACAGAACTGATCTGGTATGTGTGTGTGTGTGTATGTGTGTGTGTGTGTGTGTGTGTGTGTGTGTGTGTGTGTGTGTGTGTGTGTGTGTGTG
>JAQMCW010000009.1:2953618-2966571 GCA_030068335.1 Chrysichthys cranchii | reverse complement strand
AGACCACGTGAACTATTTTTGTGCTTTCGATTTCTTTCAATTGCTTCAGCGGCTCATTCTAACAGCTGTTTTGTGTTTCCGTGACATGCCACCAGAGCGGTGCTATGATACGTATGTTTACATCCACTCTTGGAAATGTATGAATGGTTTTTTATATAAAATGCTTCCTGAAGGTAAAACTACGCTTAGCCTACGCCGAGCAGCCTAGCCGACGGGACTTGGTCTCTTTCGTTTACGGCCATAGTGCAGTTTTTTATGCATTTAAAGATGAAAGTGTGTCTAATATGACGTTCTCAATCAGTACTGCTTATATTGTCACTAAAAGCTGAATTATTGTGGCTGTAAATGTTTTGTATGGGGGTATTTTGGGGCCGGAAAGCCAATTAATCCCTTTCCCGTTATTCCTTATGGGAAAAATTGTTTGTACTCACGAGAAACTGTACCCTGGGATTCTGTACTTCAGGGATCACTGTATTATAATTGTAAAAAAAAAAAAACAAAAACAAAAAAAACCAGTAAATTAATTTTGTTCTTCTGTTTTAATGTTCATTTCTTTATTTTTTTGTTGCTTTTGTTTTGTTTTGCGGATTTTGTAGCACAGGATCTGGATGCGATATGTTTTTGTCATATTATCGCCCACCTCGAAGACTTTTTTTTTTTTTTTTTTTGTGGTTAAAACTGAAACATGAAGTGCAAGCTCTTTTTCTTAGACTGGACCACAACGAAGTGTTGGAGGAAAACCAGCGCAACCTGCTGAGCATGACGAACCGCTTCTTCCTGGCCATCATGAACTCCTCCAGTGAATTCCCCCCGCAGCTGAGGAGTGTGTGTCACTGCCTGTTCCAGGTGAACCCCAAACCCCGCCTGCTGACCTCCAGGGTCACGTGCACTGTGTCGCTTTTCATGCTTTTCATTCACCTGTTTTTTTCATGTGTTTGTGTGCTGGGCGATAAGTGTGTTGTTGGCTGTGACCTGGTTGTGTCGTTTTTTTTTCTTTTTCTTTTTTTTTTTTAATTATCCTGTAGGCTACTTGCTACTCTCTACTGAATAAAGCCACAGTTAAAGAGAAAAAGGAAAGTAAAAAATCAGTAAGTTCCCTGAGATCACTCCTTCACCGCTACTTCTGTTTCCTTCAATTAAAGCACCTCATCTCTCCTGGATGACTGAATTAACCTTGTTTACCTGGAGGCTTGCTTCCTCTGAAGCTTTAATGCAAAGTGCGTTCTCAAAAGCCCAATTTGCATAGGCTCACCTGCTTACGTAATGAATAATGGCATTGTGGGTAATGTAGTCTTTTTTTACTGACTGATATTCCCACCCTGCTAGCACTCATGGAGTTCCTCTTGCTGCCTGGACCCTTCTGATAAAGAGTTAAAGAATGCTTCCAATTGTCTAACCAGTTGACTTTAACCACCTGGCTTTCCTTATTTCTCAACTAACTAACTCTAACTAACCATTCCTAAGGCCAGTTGACTTTAACCACCTGGCTTTCCTTATTTCTCAACTAACTAACTAACTAGCTAGCGGACTAACTAACTAACCATTTTTAATGTGCACTAATGCTTATTGCTTGTAATAAAACACTATTAAAACACATGACTAATAGTGTTTTATTTTGTTTTATTTTTGTAGCAAAATATAAATAAATTAGAAACATTTTGAAATAATTATTTATTTATTTTGAATGTGAAAAATTGTTAACCATATTAGTTACTTTTTTAGTTTCCTGCTTACCTTATGACCTTTATCCTATCTATCTATCTATCTATCTATCTATCTATCTATCTATCTATCTATCTGTGATTTTAGTTCGTCTCACCTCGATGAATTTTATTTTGATTTGTTTCGTTACCTGCTTACTTTCATATGTTGTTATTATTATTATTATTATTGCTGTCAGAATCGATGAATTGATTAGTCGATTACGTTGCAAATTCTCTCCTCCCATTTCTGTCTGTCTTTCTTTCTTTCTATATTTATTTATTTATGACCACTTCTGTTCAAGCTGTCGATTCTCGTGGCTCACCTCAGTTAATTATCCGTTACGTGTTCCTCTCTCCCGTGTGATTCCTCTCCCGTCTCAGGTGGTGAGCCAGCGTTTCCCTCAGAACAGCATCGGCGCGGTGGGCAGCGCGATGTTCCTGCGCTTCATCAACCCGGCCATCGTCTCCCCGTACGAGACCGGGATCCTGGATAAGAAGCCTCCTCTGAGAATCGAGCGAGGACTCAAGCTCATGTCCAAGGTGCGAGGACGCTTTTCAGCAGACAGACGTACTGGAGATCGTCCTAATTCGCCCCTTTGGGGATCTTTACCATTAAGTCACAGTCACATGGTGACCGCATGATGTAATATTTGGCTGTAAATTATTACCCTCCACAGCCACTTGTTCTTGAATCTTTCTTTCTGGATCTGTTTGTGAAAAAAACTAAATATTTTTATGATGGAAGGTTTAAAAAGTTCTAAAGCATGCCTTGTTTCCCAACTTTGTGTTCAGATTCTGCAGAGCATTGCCAACCACGTGCTTTTCACAAAGGAGGAACACATGAGACCTTTCAACGACTACGTGAAGAGCAATTTCGAAGCAGCCAGAAAGTACGCCCGCACTCTTGCCGACCTTTCAGCTGATCTGATATGTAGTAAAGTATTCCTGAGCTCTGAAGCAGACCCCGGAGACATATTTAAAGTTTTTTATTTTTTTACATGCTACCATTGTGTGGCCTTAATTAGCTCATGTTTATTATTGTGGTTAATGACTTGGTCAATCCTTTATATAACGCTTTTGGTGCTGGAATCAAAATTATGTTAGAATATCCTCAATAGGACAAAAAAAAAAAAGTTATTCAACAGAAAAGAAAAAATCACTGATGTGGTACTCATTGATATGGTGAAAAAAAAAAAACTTAGTTAGTGAGGACACGACTGTTTAGAGCGCTAACGTGTAAGCGATACCAGGAGCTAACTTGTTTTGTGGATGATACACAACAATACAGTAGACCCTTGACTTTTGCGGGGGTTACGGTCCACAACTTTCCGCGAAAGACGAAAATCCGCGATACACAGACGCCAGACGTTTTTTTATTTATTTATTTATTTTTATAAATAGTTTTAAAAAGACACAATTAGTTTTTCTAGACGCAATTAAACACATAAAGAAAATGTCGAATTCAGATAGAAACTGCGATGTTGGCGAATGCTGGTTGCTTCTCCCCAACCGTACGCATCGTAGCCAGCAGACGATCACAACCAAGGTTAAATGAATAAGGCATTCCGATTGGCCAGCCTCCAATCTTCCTCCATCCATATTTTTTGTTCAGTATCCCCACACCGCGTTTTCATAAACAACGCTGTGTTCTTTGTCCCTTGTGTAAATATGATACACACTGTACTGAATTTTATATATTATTAATATTTTACTCCATTTTAATGAAAGTTTATATTTTGTAATACCGGGGAAAACCACAAAAAATTAGATATATTCTAAATAAAAATCCGCGAATAGCCAATGGGGCGCGAAATGTGAACCGCGATATAGCGGGGGGTTAATGTATCGTTTATAAATGGAAAAAGACGAATAAAGAAAAAGAAGAATAAAGCACTTTTAGAGGTAAAAAAAAAAAATCCATTTTCAAACAGCCTGCATCACCCCAGCCTGTTACTGAGGACTTTCCTTTAGCATTTCAGCATTTCCTCGTGTTTTATTCCTTAATTCTAGGCTATCGAAGCATGAAAATTCTAAATACATCGATTAATATATTGATAATATAGATTTTATATATGTCCGTGAGTCTGCACAGTGAATTTTTATATTACTGCACGGATTAAAACAATCCAGAGCTGCACTTTAACTGCTTAGATTAGTCACGGATTTTTATTTAGAATACATTATATCTAATATTTTTGTGGTTTTCCCCGGTATTACAAAATGAGATGTTTCCTAATGAGATGAGATATATCCTAAATAAAAATCCGCGAATAGCTGGGGACATGAAACATGAACCACAATATAGCGGGGGCTGTAATTTTCTTTTAAACATAAAGATTTAGTGCTATTATTTCTGGTCATTTTGCTAAAAGTAACAGGGCGGCGGATCAAGACCTTTTCACAGTACTGCCTGTCTGTTCGATATAACTGCTTCTAAGAAGAGGTTGTTTTGTTTGTTTGTTTGTTTTTTTTAAATCAGATTTTTCTTGGACATTGCATCGGATTGCCCTGCCAGCGACTCGGTGAACCACAGCCTCTCGTTCATCAGTGACGGCAATGTGCTGGCTCTGCACCGGCTCTTGTGGAACAACCAGGAGAAGATCGGCCAGTATCTTTCCAGCAACAGGTGCGTCACGTGTTCACATCAGGGCCAAGGTGGTTTAGAGCGGCTTAGAGTCGCTTATGTGTGCTCATAAGCTCATATCTTTTTAATTTCAACTCGGGCTTCTTGGGGTGTGGCTCACAGTGTTCTGAGGCTGCTCGCCCAGATGGAAATGTGAATGCAAACGCAGCATCAGCATAGATGATTTGCTAAAGCCAAGAGCACCAATTTAGGCCCTTTTTGGCCGTCGGTATTTGTTATTCAGATGCAGCCTTGGACCGCCTTTCACGTGAGGTCTGAACAAAGAAATGGCGTTTCGCCAACTGCCTCTGACTGCGTTCTCGGTCTAACCTTTATGGAAAGAAGTGGTTTTATGTTAAAATAATGTAACATGGAGAAACCATTATTACCCAGCAGTTATTTTACTTACTTCAAATTTTTCTTTTTTGGCTTATTTGGTTAATTTGTAGACAAATCTTCTGATTTGTGTTTGTTTATTTATTGTTTTAATCAACAGGATACCATCTCTTAAACTGTAGCAAGAAAATTTGAAAACTCCACCAAGGAAAAAGGAAATGAAATTTATTTCACTGTGTTGGTCCGCTCACAGCCACCAAATTCGAATGCTGTAAGATCCGCCCACTTCACAATGACGTCATGTCGGATATCCCCGAAAGCTCATTTCCTGATTGCTCATAATGATGTACGTGTTAATTTCCTGAATAAACCAGCTATGTCTCCTTGAAATATTTGTTATTTCAGGCCATATTCGTTTTCTACGTGACCGTGTAGAATGTCAAGAACGACGATCATGCCTATCGCACGTTAGACGCTTGTCACAGGCGAGTGCTGGTTACCGTCGGATTTGCATTGGGTCTTACGCAGAGAGTCAGCGTTTGGATTTTTTTATATGAACCCGCAGTGGTGGTTTTTTTTGTTTGTTTGGTTTTTTTTCCAATGAAACGATGAAGAAACGATAATTTAACACGAAATTCCATTGAAAAAAGTTTGCGTGTAAATGTATGTTTATTGAGTGAGATGAAGTCTCTAAAATGTATAAATGTTCATCTGTGGAAGAACTTCCATTACAGCAAAATACCAGCAATCAACTGGCACAAATTCACTGCGATATTTATCGCAAAATTTAAAAATGTACCTTGTTCACTTTAATGTGTGTGTTTGTCCTTACTATTCAACTCCATTATTAATTTTTCAAGCTGAAAGACAAAAATGGCGTTCTATTAACTGGAAGTGCTCGTTACTTATGGTGTAGTGCTGGCTGTCGTGCACTTTATCTGCTGTTTGCATATAATTTAAGGTCAAGTTCTCCATCAGTATCAAGGATTTCTGTTCTATTAATGGAGTTTGGAGGTGAAAAGTAAGAAGGAGAGAGAGAGAGAATGATGAGGGTTCAGCATAAAGCAGGCAGGTAATTTGCTCTCAGGTAATTTGCTAAAAATTTACAGCTTTCAAATGCGCACTATTTTTACTGCATAGAACAAAGCACAGAAATCCTCGCCTCTCCGGGAAACGCCCGTCACGCAAATCCTGGTGACTCATGAAATCTTTGCGTGTCAGGAAAACAACTCCTAGGATGGACAGAAGGAATAGAAATTTTGTCCCTGTACAGATGATATTAAATGAACGCACCGTTAGTTTATTTTACGTCATAACTCACACGTCATACACATCCTGGTAAATGACTGATGCGCAGTTTAAGTGACGTGAAATAAAGCCTAGAAATGACATGGACTTTATTCAGGTCACTTTTTCTTCCCAGTGGCCATAAAAAATTGAGAAAGCGTGTCGTCATATTTGCCCCAAGCAACATAAAATGTAGAGATCATGGAGTCCAGATGAGGAATTTTTTTTATTTTTTTTTTTTTTGCCTCTGAGCATGCAAATATATATGGATAATTTCAATCTTATTTAAATGCTATTTAAATAGGTTTGCCCGATTTGACCATGGAACTGGTAGTGTGTGATATTTTTGTTTTGTGGGAATCCCAAACTGTATGTTTTATGGATTTTTTTTTAATACATATTAGCCTGTAGCTTGTTTTAAATTTCTGCAGCTTTAAAAGCAAGTAGTTTTATACACTGTGCTCTGCAATATGACGATATGATGATCGATATCATGGGATGCTATATTGGTAGCTTATTATGCTAACTGTGTTTCTACGGTAATCCAATATTCCTGCTAATACATCAGTTAATATCCGTTTTTACTGATACTAGGTATTCAGACATGTCTAATCGTACTCTTATGTATAGTTCTTCTTATTTATTTTCTCATATATATATTGTACGTTTTGTTTTCTCTTTATTATTATTTTATTGTTTTATTTTGTATAGTACAGTTTTACTAGTTGGTTATTTAAACCCTGTTTAGCTTTTGTGCACCGTCACTGTCACTTTACCTTTGCTGCTGTGATATGCAAATTTCCCACCTGTAGGACTAATAAAGGCTATCTTATCTTACCTCATCTTACCTTGTGGCACAGAACATTTTAGACATTGGTGTAATTTTGTCATTCTTCAGGGATCATAAAGCAGTGGGTCGGCGTCCCTTTGACAAAATGGCGACTCTCCTGGCCTACCTCGGCCCTCCTGAACACAAACCGGTAGCTGACACGCACTGGTCCAGCCTGAACCTCACCAGCTCCAAATTTGAAGAGTTCATGACCAGGTAATTAATGACCTCCTTAACACACATACTGGATGAATTACCTCATTAATATCCCACAACTCACTTTTGCGTTCACTTTCTCTTGGATATGTAAATTTTTACGACATAAAATGTGGGTTTAATGTATGCAGTATGCTTTGGGGGGGCGTCACACCCATCAGTCGTCACTTCAGATGGTGAAATGCATGCTCAACAGGCCAATCTGAAACAGCTTCCACTTTTTTGCCCTGACGAAGTCCATTGTTGGCAGTGGATTTTGCGTCCTCATCTTGCTGCGTGAAGACGTTCCTCCCCGGTAGATTGGATGTATTTGTCTGTAAACTGGCAGACAGAATGTTTCTATAGTTATGAATTGATTGCACAGCTTCCATCATGAGTTACTACCTCAGTAAACATTAGGGAGGCCGTTCAGAAGCAGCCATGCAAGCCCAAGCCACAACACTACAATCAGATCGCACCGTGTCTGACTGACGAGCGGCGAGGTTTTGTTCCAATATTTTTGAGCGCATGAAAAATAGATGGGTTCGAACAAACCGTGCCGTGTTCTAAGCTGCGTAACACATCTAGATAGAAGTTCTGAGCTGTTGTATCATATTCATCTTTTTTTTTTTTCCTCAAGCGCAAATGTCTTGCGTGTTCATCAAAAACCAATAAATGGCCTTGCTGTTCCAGTGCTTTCAGAGGGGAGTGCATAATTAAAAACACACCCGACTTCTGAGCAATCCCGGATGCATTTAACACAACACTTCTGTTCACACAAAACATTGCCCCATTCCCAATAATAGATTAAAAAAAAAAGTTTAAAAGGTTACTTAAATTAATGTTTTTGACTGATCTCATGAGCATCCCGTCCCAATTTGTCCTTCTAGAGTCGCAGGTTAAACCCCTGGGTAATTCTCACTTTTCTCATCAGGCACCAGGTCCACGAAAAAGAAGAGTTCAAAGCACTGAAAACCCTCAACATTTTCTACCAAGCAGGAACGTCCAAGAACGGCAATCCCGTCTTCTACTACATCACCCGCAGGTAAGAGTTTTGAATGGTTCATGAGCCACGTCGTGTTTGATGATGTGAACATTATTAGGATTCATAAGCGTGTTCATGTAATGGTTAGGTTTTTTTTTTTTTTTTTTTTATAATTTTTTAAACATTTATTTAATTTTTTAAGTTTAAATTCACATGCTCCATGCCTTGTCTTTTTTTTTGTATTTTCATGGTATTAAAAAAAAAAAAAAGGGACCTGTATTGTTGCCCAGACTGTCATGGCTGTTCTGTTTGTTTTGTATTGTTAGTCTGGATGATTTAAGACCCCGTCCACCTTGTGTTTTACTTGCTAAATACAATATAGACTGAGACATGCTGTTCCTTTAGAATTCTTGGTTGTGTGATCATTTTAACGTCTATTTTATGGGTTCTTGCTTTATAAAATGGTGCCTCGATTCTTTGAAAGGTGAATCAAATAAAAATCGATCAAACGAAGTGAGCTTAGTTTTTGATTTCATTTAGTATGATTTTTTTTTTTTTACACTATGCCCTCCTGCTTTTTCAAGAAACACAAATCATTTAGTTTTAAAGATAGTATCTTATTATCTTATCTTATCTTATCTTATTTAATACTATTAAAGATAGTATGGTATAGTAGCTGTGTATCATTTGCATGGTCTGAACTTAGAATGAGGGGGGGGGAAATGGTTAGGGCCTAGAATGGATCCTTGAGGAACACCACTGGTAAGAATATAAGTAAAGCAAATATTTACAGCAAATCAATGAAGTAAAAGTTATTTTTCATGTTTTTATTTTATATTTTGTTGTTTTTAGGATGCAAATATGCTCTGTCAATTTTGTAAATGACTAATGATCTATAATAATGAGAGGCTTGATTACAAGAAAAACTGAGGCTTTAGGCTTGAAAAGGTTTACTTTTGCAAAAGAACATCATGACAGTGAGTTTTAGAGTTATAAGGCTCTTTATTTCATGCTAAGATTTATTGCAGGCTAAAATCCAAATGCCATATATTCTAATCACTTTCAGTTACAGAAAAGTTGCAAAGAAAGAAAAATAAAAAAAAACATAGTGAAGGATTCCAACAACCCAATCATCCCAGTTATTAGATTCTTATCAGTTGGTCTGAAGTTTGGAGCACTGGCCTGATGGGTAGCCAGATAGATTCGTATCTTAGATGCTAGAGTCATGAGGACGGTAGACACAAAAAAGAAGGAACAGAATATTTTCAGTTTTCATGTCTCCAAATAGATCTAATCGTGCATTGACCTCATTCACTTGGGGTGTTGTGTTTCACCAAGTTGCATATAAACCAAATTTTGTGACCGTATCAGAATATATAACACAATACATTCTTTTGAAATAACCAAATTTCCATTGTCAAAATTGTACAGAAAGCATGCAGTCATCTATGTCAATAATCAGTTCATGGGGTTCTTTTGTACGCGCTGCCATTAATGGTGGTTCAGATGACAATTGGTGCTCCATCGAAAGTTCCCCTGGTTCTCCCAAGCGTTCCTTTTGGCGATTGGCGAGTTGTTTTAAAAGAACTGTACATCAACAAGTTCAGCAGTTACAGCGCTCTCGGTTCTTAATTGTATGTTGAGGCTTAGTTTAAACCCTTTAAAATGGAAACGATTATAAAAAATACACAGGATAGTAAAGTGCATTTCTCTTACAGAAGAAAAAACGTGATAAACCCAGTTGTTGTTGTATTGTGTTATAATTCAGAGTGAAAGAGGAAATAAAAATAAATAAATAAAAATAAAATTATCCCAAAGTATCCCATCCACCCAGTCTACTTGTATAATAGGTACTTATTAGGTGAGCTGAGATTTGGAGCATTCATGGCTTCCTGAGCTGGTAGGAAAGATGGTCGGTTTGTGTCCGCGCCGCTACTTCATCAGCAGTGGAATGAAGAGGACGAGGGACACGGTGAGGGAGAGCAGAACATTTCCACCTGAAGAGGTGAAGATGGCGGACCAAGCCCCACTGGTGGATGAACCAGAACTTGATCCAGAACCCGATCCAGAACCCGATCCAGAGCCAAGGGAGTAGGAAGCTGTGGAGTAGTTGGTATTGGGGGGCGATGGAGTAGAAAGGCCCAGTCCTACCAAGCTGCACATGACCGCCAAGAGCATCACGCTGAGCCTCATCTCGCTGGTCCTTCAAGCCTGTAGAATGAAACACAGTGACTCGGGGGGACTGAGTTCTGGCTGGAATTGAATTATGCTAACCATTCTGCTACCCTTTTGCCCTTTCATTTTAGTTATTTCTGATTTTTTATTTTATTTTTTTTGCTAAAGGTTGCACACAGTTGATAAGATAGTACTGCAGTGCATCATGGGATAAACCATGTTCAAAAAAAGGTAGGTTAACACTGTAATAAAGAAAAAGTATGATATGAGCAAATCCTACACTTTGAGCATATTTTAAGTGGAAAATCGAATGAAAATTATCCTCCAAGACAGCTAAAGCATGGATTAGTATGAACCACAGTGACATTGCTACCTCTATGAAGTTCTATCTACCTTTTTTAAAAAAAAAATTTGTTTTTATGGAAAGCATTAAGAGAGTACTGAATTTTTTTTTCTGTTTCATCCTTCTTTTTTTTAGATAGTTAGTAGATATAGCCTAGTTTTGTGTACGAGCTAGGTCAAGTTGTATGTTATAGTTCAAAAAGATTTTTAGTTGCTTTAGATGTAGTAGGTATTTTTTAAGACGCTGGCGATAACATTAGTTTAATTCACGAGACGATCTTAAGATGCATAAATTATTGTGGCGGTTAATATACAGTGCAAATTTTAGGGTTTTTAGGTTACTGCTGCCCTCCATTCAGAGTATAGAGGAATAAAACAACCCCTATGGACCCCACGAGTCATAAAACTGTATCCATACTCAACACATACTTTTTTGTAGAAACTAATAATAACCTACTTGATTCAATTTAAGAACTTCAGAATGTCTTGGCTTTTAAACGCCAGTAAATACATTGCACAGACTTCACCTGTATTCGTGTAAATTTTACTCAAAAAAAAAAAAAAAAAAAAGAACTCAGTTGAGATAAATTATTACACACGTTACGGATGTTTTCGAATTAAGCGATTGCGTCCAAATACTGTATGCATAAATTTAGCAACTTAGCATTATAATCTAAACATCTTAGAAGCAAATGTTTGCGTTCTTGATGACCTGTTACGTTCCCGGACCTTTTTGCGCAACATTTTTTTTTTTTTTTTTTTTTAAGAGCTAGGTACATTTTATATGCAAAAAGATATACAAGTTAAATCAGATGACATTAGAGCACAGAAGTACTGAAAACAGAAGCCCGACAATTCCGTCTGTCATTATAATCACTAGCTGCACATTTTGCAGAATTTAGCTTACTCCAAGTAGACCGTTCAAGCTTCCATATTTATTTTCTTATCAGCAGTATTACGATGATGTGCGCTGTTAGTTGCTCACCTGTTGCTCACCAGAAACAAATCAAAAGATGAGTCGCCTTCTGTTCTGTGTGCACCGTTTTCCGGCGCTTTATACTGAGACTGATGTCATGTCCTATGACGTAAGTGCTTTGTTTTGCGCATGCTGAACGTACTGGGAAACAGCACACTCTCATTTGATTAGAATTTTGTTTTTGCTTTTTTTGTTTTTGCATTCGAAGATCATTAGGGTCAGCTGAAAATGAAAGTAATGGGTAAACCTGGTGAAGGTTTTGCCATGTATCACGATTCATATAGATTTTGTTCAGTTTCAATAGACAATATTGGGGAAAAAAGCTAATTGTCATAGATTGCATATCTGGTTGTCAGCAAGAATGTGTAAAAAAAAAAAAATCCCTAGGGTAAAAAAAAGTTTAAACAAACGTTAATTATTGTATAAATGAACCTAGTTAGGTTTTCAATCGGAAACAGTTCCCACAAACCCTGTAATGGATATTTTCAGGGTTATTTCCGACAATTTCTCTCGAAAACAAGCTTAGCCAAATTGTCGTGATTGTTTTTTCATCAGCAGTTCAGAGATCTAGCTGGATCTCTTCCTCCCCCTTGTGGTGCATTAGGTGCTTTCAGTTTTATAACTGGACTTGGGATCTTATCCCGCATTCATCGCTTTCTCTCAGCCGTTTGATTGCACCATATATTTTGGCCCACATATATCAAGTTTCGTTCCAAACATACCTTGAGTTTAGTGTATGGGAATTCTTTTGAAATAAGCAAACAGATTTCCATTGGGGTATTTTTACAGAAAGTATTTAATCTACATCATCCTTACAACCATCTACATCCATTTACATCATCATTTAGATGCTCTGTTGACCTGTGAATATTTGTCTAGTTGACTAGCAATGCACCATAGAAAGTTCCTTGGGTTATTTACAGCCCTTGTGTCCCTTGAGCAGAAAAGAAAGGTCATTGGTACTTATACAGAGTTGACGAGGTCAAGTTACAGCGCTCTTAATTCATTCTGTTTGGAGAAAATGAAAGCGAACAGATCGTCATATACGTACATGTAGTATGTTTTTGATAATATAACTAATTGCTGTTACAGAAAAACAGGAGTATGATGTTAATATATATATATATATATATTGTATGATGTTAGAATTCAGAAAGAAGCAGAAAGTTTTCCATCCCCCCGGTCTACTCGGTTATTAGGCTCTTATTAAGTGAGCTGAGGGTCTTGGAGCATTTGGTATCTGCTGAGTCGGCGTGAGAAACGGCTGGTTTGTGTCCTCTACTTCAGGAGCAAAGCCATGGAGAAGAAGATTGACACGGTGAAAAGGAGCATAACGTTTCCGTGTGAGGAGGGGAAGCTGGTAGACAGAGCCCCACTGGTGGTTGAGTTGCTGGATCCGCCGGAAGCGCTGGATCCGCCGGAAGCGCTGGATCCGCCGGAAGCGCTGGATCCGCCGGAAGCGCTGGATCCGCCGGAAGCACCGGATCCGCCGGAAGCACCAG
>JAQMCW010000009.1:2930356-2940568 GCA_030068335.1 Chrysichthys cranchii | reverse complement strand
TGATTTTAATTTTATTCTATGTTTTATTGCCACACATAAACCCATAATACACTTTAAAAACATGTTTTGAGGCCTGACACACGTTAACTGTATTTAAATTAATTTCAATGAGAAAAATTGATTCTCGTTTTCTCGGAACGAATTCAGTTTGTGATCCGAGGGTCCACTCTAATGCAAAATTCATAACAAATTATTCCTAAAAAAAACCCCCCAAATAAATAGATTTAGATTTACTGAGCAACTAAACAAATTAGCATAACACTGCAATAAAAAAAAGCACCGATGGGAACGGTCAAATCTGTGGGTTAGGAGAATTAGCAGTAAATTGACTCTGGCAAATCTCAGTAAATCACACTGCGTTTAAATACTTCATTTAAATACTTTCCTTCTCCAAGTTTTGTGGTCTGAAAGGGAAACTACAATTACACACTCAATAAGGCCAGCTGCAAAAATAAGAGTTTGCATGCCTTTCCATCGCTAAGTTGTCACTGCTCATCTTTAGTAAATACATACAGCAGTGCTTTAATGCTAATAGTGGGTTTCGGCTGGTGCAAACCGTTAGAGTGACTTCCTGTACAGTTCCACATTAATACCGTTATCTTGAGGAAACATGAATATAAGTAATAGGGTTGAGATTTGATTTTTCAGGTGTAAAAAAAAAAACCCCCGAATCATTTCAACACTTTTTTCTTCCTCAGAGTTATTTCCCCTGTCCAACCTTCTTCTTGAACCTACATTTTTTCCCCCAAATCTCATCACTATGAATCTTTTCCCTTTATTCTCCTCTTCAGGTTCAAAACTGGCCAGATTAACGGAGACTTGCTCATCTACCACGTGCTGCTCACTCTCAAGCCCTACTACGCCAAACCGTATGAGATAGTAGTGGACCTGACCCATGCTGGCCCCAGCAACCGCTTTAAGACCGACTTCCTCTCTAAATGGTTTGTCGTCTTCCCGGGGTTCGCCTACGAGAACGTGGCAGCCATCTACATCTACAACTGTAACACGTGGGTGCGGGAGTACACGAAGTACCACGAGCGGCTCCTCACCGGCCTGAAGGGCAGCAAGAAGCTGCTTTTCATCGACTCACCTGCAAAGCTGGCTGAGCACATCGAGCTGGAGCAGCAGAAGCTTCCGGCTGCCACGCTGAGCCTGGAGGAGGATCTCAAGGTGTTTCATAATGCTCTCAAACTGGCCCACAAGGACACCAAGGTGTCCGTCAAGGTGAGCTGGAAAGGAACAAGTCTTATGGCATAAATGCCGAACTGTTCTTCTGAGGCATGTTATGCAAGATTTGATCTTGCAAAGAGAATCATACCAAAGCATTGCTGAATGCTTGATTTTAATCGGGTGAAAGGTGTTTGTTCTATAACCACAAGCTCTGATCGTAGTTCTGGTTTTAACCAATAAGCTGCTGTAGGTCTTATAGTGAAAGTGATGACGTGAACGTCTGCAAAAACCTGCAATCACTGGTGAATTGCTATAGTACGAAAGATAGATTCGAATACTTTGGAACATCGGATTATTAGAAAATAGTTCTCATCACGACTTCTGAGTGGTTAAGTGTAGCTTTTGTTTATTTTTATTTCATAAATGGCGTGCGTTGATGTTTTACTCCTTACCCAACAGAACATTTTGTGTAAAAGTACGCATGTCCCTTTCTGGCTCTCTACCCCAGGTGGGCTCCAACGCCGTGCAGGTGACCTCGGCAGACCGCACACGGGTCTTAGGCCAGTCCGTCTTCCTCAACGATATCTACTATGCCTCGGAGATCGAGGAGATCTGCCTGGTGGACGAGAACCAGTTCACGCTGACCATCGCCAACCAGGGCACGCCGCTCACCTTCATGCACCAGGAGTGCGAGGCCATCGTGCACTCCATCATCCACATCCGGACGCGCTGGGAGCTCTCTCAGCCCGACTCCATCCCACAGCACACCAAGATCAGGCCCAAAGACGTGCCGGGGACGCTCCTCAACATCGCCCTCCTCAACCTGGGCAGCTCCGACCCTAGTCTCAGGTCACTAACAGTTCGTACACTCACTAAGTCCCATCGAGCACGGTTGAATTCCTGATTCTGATCGGTCCGAAGGTGTTGATTTAATTAATAAATTAACCTCGTGTAACACCATCTGGGACTAGTTTGATCTCCTAATATGTTATTTTTCTCTGTAAACGCAACTTTCACAGGGACTTTTGCGTGATCGTTGACGACGAACAGTGAAGATTTACCTAAGGAGACCTTTATTTACCATTTATTACGTCAAGTGTCAGCTCAGTTTTTCCCGCATGACAACATTTTTAACACAAAAATCTGCATTATTTTTTTTTTATTAACTGTGTAAGAAAGAAACATCAGACTCTGATTACAGAATAAGTGTGTATCGCAGCTATAATGTAACTGATGACATAAAATAGCTTGTTCCTGGACATCACTGAACATGACTTTAGACGGATAAAAAAGATAAAAGTGTGACGCGCTGCTCGGTAATACATAAAAAGAGATCGTAGTTGTCGTTGTTAGATTGCTGTGGTGAATAAAATAAAGGCGTAAAACACATCAGCTTCAGGATAGGAACAGTCGCTCTGCTTGATATCATGTGGTTGATTGTTTTCCGATTATATCACTTCTCAAAGTGTTTTTTTCCCGTGAAGCTTGCCCTCAGTAAAGCTATAATGAAGTATTTATAGGATAGTTGTGGTTTTGGGCGTGCATGTGTTAATCCTAAGACTTGTACTTTATTTTAATGCAGTTATTGGTTTTCCACTCTCCTCTCCCTCACCTGTGTGTGTGTGTGTGTGTGTGTGTAGGTCAGCAGCCTATAATCTCCTGTGCGCCCTAACCTGCACCTTTAACCTGAAGATTGAGGGCCAGCTGCTAGAGACATCAGGTCTGTGCATCCCGGCCAACAACACCCTCTTCATCGTCTCCATCAGCAAGACGCTGGCGGCCAACGAGCCCCATCTCACGCTGGAGTTCCTCGAGGAGTGCATCTCCGGCTTCAGCAAGTCCAGTCAGTGCCTCTCAGTATTTCTTCTTTCCTTCGTTCTTTTGTACGTCGTCAGTGCGTCTGACGAGGCCGTAGAGGATCTCAGACCACTCCTCAATTCCGAGACTTGAGACCTAGATGATGTGTCCACTGTTTCTTTGTTGATATGTTACTACAGTTACTACAGACAAGTCTTAACCTCCTGGCAGAAGCATCCAGGTATTGGGCCAAAATATCATCTCAAGATTTATTTATTTATTTATTTATTTAGATAATGCTTTTGGATGGAGTTTTGAAGCTGACGAAACAGATTTGAATAAGAACTTTTTGTATATTTGAATTCTTTACACATCACATTAAGTGTAATCATTTTTAATTCGATATGTGTTTGGTAATTATTTTATGCATTTACATTTTTATCCACTCTTTTCCCCTTTGCTTTGAAATTACTAGGGATAAAATTTCAGATTTAAAAAAAAAAAAAAAAAGTTCAGAACCTTAAATGCAAATAATAATTTTAATTTTAGGTTCTGAATTTTTAAATTCTGCAATCTTACCCCGAGTAATTTTAAAAACATGGATAAAGATGCACATTTATTAAAAACGTCGCAGAAAAACCAATATTTGTATTTGATGTGATGTGTGTATGATTTAAGTATGCAACGTTCATATTCCAATACTTTTTGCATCAGAGCTTCCAAGCTTCATACTTAGTAGTGTATAGAGCGTTAGAGATTTTGCTAACTGAGAACAATACTTAATAATAATATTAATTGTTTATAAAGCTGGCGATTTATTTGTGTTTGCTTATAAAAGGTGCGTAGGGGTGTCGGAATTATTATTATTATTTATTTATTTATTTATTTATTTATTATATATTTTTTTACATTTTGATTTTATTTTTTTTTTTATTTTTTCAAGTGGAAAAATCTACTCACTTCGTACAATCTCTTTTGCGCTAAAACTTCAGGAGCATTGCAGCTATTCTTTAGTGGTGAAACTTTCACACATGGGTGTAGTCGGTTTTGTATGTGCGATCACTGTTGCTAAAATAATGCAAATGTTTGGTATTGAGGTTTTAAAGCTAGTCACAAGCTAATGCTAAGATAAGTTCTCCTTTCCACCACGGCAGTTTGAGGGCTGGTTTGGAACCGGTGCCTGATCTTGAACCAGCCAAAGAACTGGTTCGAGAGTGGCAGTAACATGAGACCCAAGAACCACTTGCATCAGGGACTGATGCAAGACCAGCTAATACGTTGGGACGTCCATTTTTAAATAACCGAGCTGGTGTCAGAGCGAACATCTAGCCTCCCTAATCCAAAGAAGAAACCCCAGAGCTTTAGAGCAACACTTGTAAAGAGATGCTGTAGTCTGGCATTCATGTTGTTGTGCTTGGCGCGAGCACGTATTCAGACGTATGGAGTGGAGACGTATTCACACCGAAACAATGATGTAAAGAAGTGGCTCTGTGGTGTCTCTCAATCTTCTTAGAAGGTTGGCAAGTTGAACCAACTGTGAACCGGCGTGAGCACCAGGCCAGAACTAGCACCTAATTTGCGTTGGTGAAAACAGCCAACGATGGCCGACACAGCACAGCTAAAACTATAAACGCTATAAAAGCTACAAACGCACTAATCAGTGTGAGTATTAGAATCGTGCAAAAATTCTGCAGATGATATGACACTTGTGCTGCTTTGCTATGTAATTTGCTACATCTTCGAGCAAACCCACGCAAACCACAGATTATACAGTCACTATACATAGGAAATATAGGAATTTGCCAAACCGTCAGTTTTCTCAACTTGGATCTTGGCATCACTTTTAAAAACAGTCTTGCAGGTCATCACCTGCGATGGTTGAGGAAATTCAGAACCAGGTTTCTCACGTTTCCTCATTCTGTGTGCAGGCATCGAATTGAAACATCTCTGTCTGGAGTACATGACACCCTGGCTGCTCAACCTGGTCCGCTTCTGCAAGCACAATGATGACGCCAAGCGCCAGCGGGTCACCGCCATCCTGGACAAGCTCATCACCATGACCATCAACGAGAAGCAGATGTACCCATCCATCCAGGCCAAGATCTGGGGCAGCCTGGGCCAAGTACGACACGTACTAGCATGCTAGCATGTTAAATTATATCTATTATCTACATCGTTCAGGTGCTTGGATACTGAAGTGCAGCTGTATAAGGTTATCCTTATATGTATGTATGTATGTATGTATGTATATATGTGTATATATATATATCCATCTATAATCTCTTAAAGGGATTGTTATGTTCCGACGTTCGATTTTAATCACATTAGGTGGTGTCATGGTTCATGGGGGGTGATGCAGATTTTCACCGTCAAAAAAAATAAATTCCCCAGTCTCCAGGATGACACGTCTGTCACAGCTGAATGTTTAAACCACCCACATATCTGACATTTAAATAACTTGTCTGCCAGTAGATTTCACCTTGGACTTCCACACAGCACTGTCGAATCCTCACAGGTCAGAAGATTCACCCACGCTAATTCATTTCCTCCGGTGGTAGCTGCGTGACATTTCGTACCTTGTTATCATCTAAAAATGTTTCCATGGGAACAGCCAGGCATGGCGGACGCCGCGCGTACGTTAATTAATAATAAAATTGAGTAAGTGATGTTTTGGCGGTGTTTTCCTTAAGGAGATGTTTTACGTAGCCATTATGGAAGGAGTCCCCGGTGTCCGCGTGCTGTAACAGTTTTCCAGATGTTTGGTAACGTGACAAGCTGCTTTTCGTTGTCTTCACTTTGTGATCCATTTAACTTAACCCTGGAGCACCCCTGGGGTCATATTTGACCCGAACTTTTATTTCACCCTATACAGGTAGTCCTCAGGTGATGATGGAGATGCGTTCCAAAATCCCCATCGTAAGTGGGAAATATCGTATATCGAACCACTAGCTTAGCCTAGCCTACCCAGGAGTCTTTTCCTGTAGGAGACATGCTGGGGTGTTTAGAAGACATGCTTTTGAATTAAAATTAGCTCTTGAAGCACACAAAAAACACGTGGTAATGCACTGTACGGTACACCGATACACAAGGTAACTCCGTGAGTCGCGGGAGAGAGTGAGGCATCACGCAAGGCGAGTGGCACGGACTTCTGGGCGTCATCCGAACGTATCAGACGTCGTGCGCTGTCACGCCAGTGCCTGCCCGCGAATCTTTAAACATTTTCTAAATATTTTACAGTTTTTAGCGTATCGCAATCATCATCGTAACTTCGAAAAATTGTAACTCGGGGAGCACCTGTATTCAGCCCACTCATTTGTTGGTGGACGTTAGTGGATATCCCAGTTCTTAATATGTAGTAGGAAAGGGTTTATTAAATAAAAGCCCCTGTTTTGGTGTTCACTGAGTCTGGATCATCATTTTATCCAATGGAGATATTTTTCCTCCTGTAAGGTGATTAAGCAGATTATTTACACGGGTCAAATAAGTTTTTTTTTTCCTGCCCTCTCAACTTTCCAACGACATAATCCGTATTTATTAAAGTCATCATTAGATTCCAGTTGACTTCACTTCAGGGTATAGTGACTTTTAACAGCATTAGATAATCGCGCTGACCATGCTTTATGGACCCATCTTTGAGAACCATGGACTAACCAACTTTAGGCGCGTTGAAGAGAAATAAACCACTTCAGGAAGTCGTATTATATGATCGTTTTTCCTATGACATCACATCCTGTCGTGTTTTATTCCTTATATGCAGTTTCTGTCCCGATACCTCGTCGAATGAAAGACCGTGGCCGTCACAGCTCGCTCCGTCTCTGACCCTCTTCTGTCCGTTCCAGATCACAGACCTGCTGGACGTGGTGTTGGACAGCTTCATTAAGACCAGTGCTACAGGAGGACTGGGCTCCATCAAGGCCGAGGTGATGGCGGACACCGCTGTGGCTTTGGCCTCTGGCAATGTCAAACTGGTGTCTAGCAAGGTGAGGCGCGCGCGCACACACACACACACACACACACACACAATATACTATAATTAGAGTTTTCACGTGGTGAGCATGACTTCCATTTTTAAAAGTGCTCCACATGATCATCCGGTCTCACACGTGATTGGTCGAAGGCCGTGGTGCACATGTTGTGACATGACTAAGCTGTTATTTAACCCGAGTGCTCTGACAGACAGCCCCTTTTAAACGTAATCCGAATCAGGCTTCCAAAAGGAGTTTGTTATTTAATATTATCGATATTATTCTCACTGTATAAACTAACATTATATAAAATAGTATTAAATACCGTCCTGTATTGTATAATGTATTATATTATGATATCAGGCATTCAGAATGTTTTATTTATAATATGTAATATAGCATGGATTTTATATATAATATTAATTATAAAACCACGTAATGTTTCTACCACCGTATTGGGTTTCATCTTTCCATCCCTCAGGCTTCTCTCACTTTGCTGCGTTTATATTTTTTGACCTCCTGCCGTGATGTCATGCGGCTATAAGTCAATGTTTTATTTATGTCAGTCTTGTAATGATAATTTTGCTACATCTGTCCGTTTTTCCTGATTTCCTTCGTACTCGGCGTGAAGGTGTGTGCGGGTGTGCGTGCGTGTGCGTGTGTTTCTCACTTCCTTTTAATGACTGCAGGAATTGTTCTAGTCATGCGGCGAAGGCCGTGTGAGGTCATGCCAGCGGGAGACGCGCCCGAGCAGGAAGGCCAGCACAGGGGCTGCTTTGTGCCCCATAGTATAAGGGTTACTGGGGTATAAACAACCTGCTGTTTAACTTCCCGTTTCACATGCGGCCACACTTCACAAGACATCGTCATGCTAAAGCTCTGGGAGTTTCAGTTATTTAGACATACCGAGATATAGATGGAAATATTTCTGTAAGGGGGGTTTTTAATCCTCCTTCCTTGCACAGGGACCGGAGCTGGATGTATCCGCCTTGCCTTGCCAGATTTTTTTTTTTTTTTCCTTCCCCAGCCCCTTTATATTTGCCAACAAAAAGCACAGTCTTCTTTTCGTCTGTTTGTTCGTGCTCATTTTTACGTAATGCTTCATAATCATGTTTGTCATGGTGGCCTAACTGGCCGCTGTCCGATCACGTCACCTTGGACGTCTTTCATGATTTTCATGAATTTGTTTAATGAGCAACTTTTTATTCTGAGCTTGTATTATGTTGTTGTTGTTGTTGTTTTTATTATTTGATTGTAATATGAATGTTCTTGATGTTCCTCACCTCACCCTGTTACATCTCAAGTGCTGACCAGTGGGTCAGATTTGCCCGTGTTATACAGTAGTCCCTTGTCTTACCGGTCTCGGGTTTCGTTCCAAAACTTTCCGAGACAGAGGAACATTTTTTTATTTAATAGTTTAAGCCCTGAATGATATTCCGACACTCTTTAAACACATAAAGGAAACATTCGCGAGCATATAGCGAGGTGGATTTTGTGTTGAATTCGTAGAAACGTCACATTTATTGCGAGTCCTGTAATGTGCGGTATGCTACACAAGCGTAGCCTGGACTTATATTTTCGGTACTCTATGTATGTAGTACACTAGCCTAGCCTAGGCTTTTTTCTATACTGTATAATACTGTAATTAACACCCACTCGCTCCAGAGTGGATTTCAGGACCGCTACAGTTGTCATAAACAACAGAGGGTACTGTACCAACATAAGCAACCGGATCAAGAAACAGCTGTGTGACTAATTCCACCGTCGGAAAATCCATAAAGGCAATTCACTCGAGGTTTTGCGGATGCAGCAAAATATTGGGGAAATCCGCCCCAAAAAAATTTGATATATTCTAAATACAAATCGGAGAATCGCTGGGGACGCGAAAATGTGCACCGCGATATAGCGGGGGATTACTGTACATCAACACTGTTTAACTAACAGATAACCAAAGATAACATCGGGCCACAAATCCTGTATTACACTGCAGGCTTTTGGGTTTCTAAATCTCGGCTCTGTTGCTAATAAAAGCTCCTCCTCGCTGTGTTGATGACGCCCAGGTCATTATCCGCATGTGCAAGATCATCGATAAGACGTGCCTGTCCCCGACGCCAACGCTGGAGCAGCACCTGATGTGGGACGACATTGCCATCCTGGCGCGCTACATGCTCATGCTGTCCTTCAACAACCTGCTGGATGTGGCGGCCCACCTGCCTTACCTGTTTCATGTGGTGACGCTGCTGGTGGCCACAGGGCCGCTGTCGCTGCGCGCCTCCACCCACGGCCTCGTCATTAACATCATCCACTCGCTCTGCACCTGCTCGCAGCTCAACTTCAGCGGTGAGGGCGTGCACGCAGAGAGGGCATCCACACTGCCAATCAGATGGTTAGGTTTAACACATGTAGAGCGCGACAGCAGAAATGCCAATAGTTTGATGATGATTTAACCCAAGGCCTGTTTTTAAAATAAGGTTTGACCGATGTGTCACCGTTCAAATCAGCCCGTTGTGGTTTTTAATGGCTGCAATTTTTTTTTTTTTTTTAAATGTACTACTAGTTGTCATGGTTTCACTTATAGCTCCGGAGTAGTTGAAGAAAACGACTCGGGTATCTTTGGGACTTGCACAAAGTACCTGTTTGAACCACACACAAATATTTCCTTGCTGAAAATAGAAAACATCTGTGGATCAGTCATTAGTCTGGACTCAACAAAGGTTTTTTTTTTTTTTTTTTTTTTTTTTTTTTTTTGTAATTAATGTGAATTAATTGTGCTTTGTCCCCCGTCATGTAGAAGAGACCAAGCAGGTGTTGAGGCTGAGTCTGACTGAATTCTCACTGCCCAAGTTTTACCTGCTGTTCGGCATCAGCAAAGTCAAGTCCGCGGCCGTCATAGCGTTCCGCTCCAGCTACCGGGATCGCTCCTTCTCGCCAGGATCGTACGAGAGAGAGACCTTCGCTCTGTCCTCGCTGGAGACGGTGACGGAGGCTCTGCTGGAGATCATGGAGGTACTTGATTGTAGAAAGCGATTGGTGTTTTGTGGTTTTTTTTTTTTTTTTTTCCTCCGTCATTCCCGGACGACCGGCTGCTCAGCGTTCCAGCCAATCCGAAGACTTTCTTTCTGTAGGTTCGCAAATATTTTAGTTTAGAAGTATTTTAATAATAATAAGAAGAAAATGTGTTTTAGGCTTGCTCATCGGGGATAGGCGCATATATACTCAGCAAAAAAAGAAACGTCCCTTTTTCAGGACTGTGTATTTCAACAATAATGTTGTAAAAATC
>JAQMCW010000009.1:2890764-2910223 GCA_030068335.1 Chrysichthys cranchii | reverse complement strand
AGCTCCCGCAATCAGTCCCAATCCGGTACACCTGTCGCCACCCATGTGACACGCCGTGGCGTTGTGGAGGAAAACCAGGAAGTAGTCCTGTTTACAGTGAGTCTATACTTGAATTAGGACGAAATTGTGAAGCAGTTTCTCTTGAAAAGAAGAATGTGAAGGGATGCGATTCTCTCAGTCACCTGGGAGACATTGCAGACAAATGTTTCAAGAACCAAAGTCTAGGATAATGGTGCAATATGATCCAGGATTGTTTCGACACTGCAAGTTTATAATGCGACCCCTTGGTGCAATCAGTTTTTTATTTGTTTTTTTTTCCAGTCTGTGTGCATCAGGGGTGTGTTAAAGCCGGGATATTGAGCTCTAGATTGCTGGCACCAAGTCTTAATTTGCATCATGTACCCAAATGAACGAAGGCACTAGAATGTTGGGGTAGTTCAGCGTTTAAAGGTGCAGTTTGGAATGCTTAAAAAGCCCTTGAGGTCTCTGGTGGTTGTAAAATTTCGTGGAAAGTGTAGAAGTATGGCCATGCAGGTGCCCTGGGATGTTCTGGCTTCTGACGCAGGGCGTATTCCCACCTCACGCGTCGCGTTCCCGGGATAAGCTCCGGATCCAGCGCCCTCGCAATGGCAACGGGGGGAGCTAAAACTTCCAAACTACACTTGTCGGACTCTGCGTGAGGTTGTTCAAGGTTGAGGTTCTGAATCTCAGAGAGACCCTTTTGGACAGTTAAAACTGTGCGAGTTTTACTCTGCCTCACTTCTAAGCCATTTGCGAGATTTACGTGTTTATTCATTCGACAGACACCTTGATCTGAAGTTACGTCAGAATTCAGAGCAATTTAGAAAGACAGAGGAAAGTCTGAACACATGAGGGGTCTTGTTTAAAGGCAGATGCTGAGCAATCACCATTACTACCCAAGATATTTAAACACGTAAACAAATGATTTTTTTTTTTAATTCATTTTCCCAGACTCCACTTACACGCATACGTGATGTCATCGACTGTCCACTTCCACTATGTTAAACGATTTATTATTATTATTATTATTATTATTATTATTATACCTTTTTACTGATATGAATGAACTTTGGAAAGGAAGATGAGGCGACATGACACTGTGCAGGTTTCATTGTTATAGATTTCATAACATTTTCCTTCTTTTCTGTGTTTAGATTACATTTTTTTTGTACTTAACCATAGTGAGTTAAATGTCTTTGCTTGACCTTATAACGCTGATTTTTACAAAGGTTCATTTTCTGTATTCCAGTCAGGGTCGATTATAATAACGAAGCTTTAACGTCAGGTTCGGATCAAAAAGGAAGCAAAATTATAATTGACAGAGGGGAGAAATGGCGAACGTCAGTATTAATCAGATAATCAAACAAGTGTATGCAGGTAATATGGCTTTGCCCTCATTTTTTTGTGAGGGGGGTGCGTGTGTGAATGTGTGTGTGTGTGTGAGCGAGTGTGTGCGTGCTTGCGTGTGTGTATGGTGTGTGTTTAGCCATAGACATTCAGAACACCTTAACTAGTTCAAAGAGTAATTTGCTGAAGTTATGCAAACGAACCTTTTTTCATCTATTTCCTGTTTTTTACGCTTCACATCTGTAAATAATTTTGTGTAAAAGAAATGAAAAGAAAGGTATATTTACTACACTGTAAATACATGTGATGATATATTGTATTATTTTGCTTTTTGTACAAAAACAAAAAACAAAAAAAACAAGAGTTCATTGCTGTACATGTTCAACGGGAATACGACTTATGGCTGTGTCTGTAACGGAGACGTCCATCACGCTGACAGCACAGTGGCAGAACACTCTGCGGAGAAACAGATGGGTACAAGCCGAAGATCTCGACAATTGTATAGATTCACGTTGTATAATAAACCTCACTTACCATCTGATTTCATATCTACACACGTTACACTAATAAAGTAAATTCTGTCCAAATTGTATGTCCTTGACCTCCACTCGGTGCTGATTATCTGAGTAACTTTATTTTCCTATGTGAGAGGCTTGGTACCAGGGCTGAAAATCTAATAAATTGTAGTACATTCTGTAAAAGATATAAAGTATTGTGTTTTTGATTTGACGTAGATGCCTAAAAAAAATCTCATCGAAGAAGAATAAGATTGCGTTTCATTCGGTTTCCACCAATATGCACGCAAACACACAAAAGCTACTTAAGTGTTCATAACTAACTCTTGGGAAGGATCTGGTTTTGGTTCCTGAGACAGAAAACATGATTTTTAAAAAAATATATTGTTTAATTTCATAGGCATTTCACTCACTCATCTTCTGCAGCTTAATCCTGTTCATGGTTACGGGGGGAAGCTGGAGCCAATCCCAGCTGACTTTGGGTATGAGGCGGGGTTACACCCTGGGCAGGTCACCAACCCACCGCAGGGTGACACCCAGTGACAGACAACCGTTCACACACTCATTCACACCTACGCCCAATTTAGAGTCGCCAATCAGCCTAATCCCCTCTGTGCATGTCTTTGGACTGTGGGAGGAAACCGGAGTACCCGGAGGAAACCCACATGGACACGAGGGAGAACATACAATCTCCACACGGAAAGGCGCCCAGGTCGACCCCAGGACCTTCTTGCCGTGAGGCGGCAGTGCTAACCCTCACACCATTGCATTTCACACACTGTACTGTAGGTTTTGATTACATTTCTATTGGAAATGAGCAGTTTGGTTCAACACGATGTATTTTTGGAGGCACATTGAACTCCCACAGGTCTTAGACTTGTGTCAAACGTCCTCCATTAACATGCAAAACACAATGATTAATTTTCAACCCATGCACAAGGGTTGCATGCTGGCAGAAATCACATAATCTGTTTATAAGGTTATAATTTGAAATTATTTAGTGTGTGTTGTGTGTTCAGAAGTGTGCACGAATTATTTGGTCTCAAAACCCAATATTTCAAAAGATATATGAATTTAGACCCCGAGCATTATTTGGCTAAAGTGTTAAATTTCTGCATATAAAGGCAACAGTTTAGAAACTTCACCAGGTGAGCAAACTACATGTGAAGTATTTGCATGGAGAGAGGCAGAATATCAAACGGCTCCATGTTGCATATGTAGTGCACTATATAGGGAATAGAAGCCTGTAATTTATTCTGTTTGTAGTGCGCCTATAAAGGGAGCGTGTGTCCGTTTGTACTTGTTCTAATAATGACCGTTATTAGGGGCACGTGCGGCTCCGAGCCAACCCTCAGGCCTGATAGGCGTTTGACAGATAGGATGGGTTTTGAGGAGAAAGTAAATAAATAAATACACATTTCGGGTTAAAATTGTGTTTTCTCTTCGTGTTTCGCGCGAAAACAAAGGGTATTTTTTCAGTTTGGTGGCGGTAAGTTATAAATACGTTTTTAAATGTTGAGCTACGACGTTGTTTTGTATTTCAAGCTAACATGCTAACTTGAGGGAACTGGTCGGTTGAGGTTGACGTTCGCGTTGGGTTTTATTTATTTGTTTATATTTAGCTAATTTTTTTCAAGTTTAATTTAAAAAAAAAAAGTAAAATAAGAAAACGTACTGTTCTTGTGTTTGAATTATAATATGTTAAAAATATAAGCAGGTTTTGATGTTGTGTAGTCCTATTCTTTCACAGCCAGGGACTTGTGATTCGTTCGCGAATGAGTCGACTCTTGCATTCGGCTCTTTTAGTCTAAGGGGAACGTTATGAGCCGATTCATAGAGGAGCCATTTGGATTATTATTATTATTATGGTTATTTATTATTATTATTATGGTTATGTTTTTTTATTATTATTATTATCTACTGTATTTGAGAATATGATCAGTTGTCAGGAAGCATGGAAATTAGACACAGGTAAAATAAATTGTTTATTAATGAGCATTTGCTGGGCCTTTTTGATCTTAGTTATTTCAATAGATTTAAAACATACAGTGCAAAACAATGTATTAAGGTCGAGAAATATGTTTCTTGCTTTTATTTTTTTTTTTAACAAAAAACCCCCACCATTTTCCGGTGTATTTTGACAAAGAACAACAATTACTCATCAAAAGCAAATTTTGGCCAAAAAACCCCCCAAAAAGTCTGACTGGGTCATGAGAGCTGAATAATGATGATGATGATGATGAATCATCTTGGTACTTTAGATCAGCATTAATTTCCTGTAGACTTGCTGTCCAATATCTTTAATCAGCTAATTGAACTTTCCGATCATGATCATGTTAAGTAAACATTTTAATGATTTTTCATATGATGCCGTTGTACGTTATGTTATTTTTTTCTTTTACTCTTCTTTGTGGTCCTGACAGGTTAAAGTGGTCCCGGTGACTAGAAAATGCTGCCGCCGCCTCTTGTGCCTCTTTCAGCAGTCGCTCTGCTCGGCTGGTGCTGGTACACCTTTAGGAAGAAGAGGAACCCGTGCGCGAGGGTTAAGGAAGACTTGTCGGACTCCTCTGCTGCTAGAAAGCAAAGTATGGTGGAGAATGTTACGGTGCAGGAAGCTGCTGCCAGTGGAAGTACAATAGCGGTACAGGATGTGAAAACACACAGCCATTTTCAGTCACAGGTAAAACATGAGGATGACCAAAATCTTGACCGTAACTGCTCTCAGCTAAGTAGTACCATGGATGACTTATCTGGCCTGCCTGGATCCTCACAAGCCACTGTTCTCACCTCGACTCCCATTGCACAACATCTAAAAGGAATTCGCCCAGAACCAGAAGGGGAGGTTTCCAGAGCTCAAGCGTCTCTGCTTCTGGCCGAGAAGCCAGAAAATGAGCCGGAAAAAGAGGGCGACGGCATTAAAAGTCACTTAGACTGTAAAGAGATCGAAACAGAGTCTTGCGCACATCAGCCCACAGGGATTGTGTGCTCCAAAGAACACGGGGTCACTAACGTGTCTGAAAAGCAAAGTGAACATGCCCCGAGCCTGAGCGAAGTCAATGGCCTGGTCACAGAGGTTATCGACGGTGCTGCAGAAGAGATCACGGCAATTGGTGGTGACATTTTAAAAAGGAAAGGTCTTGCGGAACTGAGGATAACTCCACTGAGCCAAGTGCAGCCTCAAGAAGAAATGGACGAGAACGATGGTCTAGCGGGCACTAAGGGAGATCTCGGCGCTCTTAGTGAGACGGCGAAGGAAAGGGGGCCTTCAGCACACAGGCTGAGTGACTCCTCTTCAACGTTCCTATCAGGAAAGGATTCGGGTTGTAGCACGTACCATTCAGAGGATGGGGCAGAAGCAGAGAAAGCTGTGGAGAAAACATCATCCACTGTTTCAGGGTCTTCTGATCTTCACCATGCCCTAGCCCGAAAAAATGGCAAACTCTCGAGACAAAAGGCACACGATGGTTCGTACCGTCCTGTACAAATAAAATCAGAAACCCGCACGCTTCCCTTACGCATTCCAATGAGCTTTTTAAGTGTTTAGTTTCACTACTAGTGAATCGGTCACGTGAACAAATGTGCAACATGCAGATGATTTTATTTTGGAGTAAGGTGTGAAAATGGCTGCATCATCAGATTCTCTTTTACAGGAGCTAACGGTGTGAAGTGTGTGCATGAAGAGAGCAGGGTCATCACCAAACAAGGCACGCAGTTTAGGAGTTTGCCTCACAAATTATGGAACATAGAGGTGCCAACTGTGAGTATATAATGAGTGCAAAAAATTCAGCTTAAGTGCCTGTAGGCCGTGGAGAAGTGTTACATTCCTCGTGTTCGGTCACATGTGCTCACAGCATGAAAATGTGCACAAAATTATTTCCTAGTGCTTTACTGATTAGCTTTGAAGTACTCTTGTGGCTATTTTTCATGGCAGCACCTTGTTGGGCGATTGATCGGAAAGAAAGGGAAATACATTTCCTCCCTGAAGCAAAGTTCTGGCGCCAAGATCTACGTGTCTACTCTTCCATACACCTACGACTTTCAGATCTGTCACATAGAGGGTGAGTTTGCGACTCAATTGGGCAAAAATGATGTACTTTTTTTTTTTTTTCTCTCTCTCTCTCTCTAAACTGTAACACCGCTCGGTGTCCACTGGGTGGCAGTGTCAGATTTCTAATTCTAGGCCGTTCCCCTCAGGGTCTGAGGCGCAGGTGGAAAATGCACTGGGGCTAATCAGAAAAAAGTTCAAAGATTTGGATTTGAGCAACCGTCTGAGCAGTTTACAGCCTCCTGCAGTCCATTCTCTACCCGTCACTTCCTGGGTGAGTAAGTGGCTGCTATTTTTACATCCATCAATAGTGTAGAAATAGATAAAGGAGCAGCCGCTTTTAAATTAAAGGCCTTGATTGATTCTGGGAGGGTGGCATCAGATTGCGTTTCATGAGCAATGTCCTTCTAAACCTCATTTACTTTTCTGTAAGTTCTGTTATGAATCTTTCTTTTGTTTTTTTCCTCCAAAATGTATACCTGTGGATCAATCCTGTCTGACGTTTAAGTAATGCAATTTATTTATTTAATTATTGATTTCTTTACCTTTTATTCAGCATTTTGCTTCCTGCAGGTCGTATCCTGTCCCTGTTGCTGCTGTTCTGAAAATAGAAGGTCAAAAAGTAAAACCGTGTTTCTTCATATTTGGTTTGGCTCGTGTTTCCAGGAATGATATGCCCTTTTTTTTTTATTTTCTTTTTCACTTCAAACTAAATCTAAAAACAAGCACAGGAAAAAATACCTTTTTTTTTTTTTTTCCTTTTTTTTTTTTTTTTGCACACAACTGTTTGTGTCCAAGTTTGTGGACAACTGACCATCAGCCCCATGTGTGCTTTTTAAACGTCCCATTCCACATTTAGTACTCCTGTGCTGTTCGAATACCCTCCCCTCTTCTGAGAAGGCTTTTCGTTAGGTTTCGGAGCGTGGCCGTGGGAATTTGTGCTCATTCAGCCACGTGAACTTTAGTGAGGTCAGGTGTTGATGTTGAACGAGACGGGGCAGGTGGTGTTCCAGTTCATCCTAAAAGGTGTTCAGTGTGGTTGAGGTCAGTATAGATGTGATGGGCAGGTGTCCACATATTGTTGAGTGGTGTGACGTGGGCATGTCTTGTTTCTGCTTGGCTTTGTTTTTGTTTTTTTGTTTTTTTTGCAACTTCCACAGACCGTGGCTCATCCTTGCTTCCGAATACAGCTTTGACCTTCAACCAGACATGCCAAATAAATGTGTTTTGTGAATGCAGTCATGCATGGAGGTGTGTGTGTGTGTGTGTGTGTGTGTGTTCATTTGTGTGTTCGCATCTAGCTGCTGCTCCCTCAGGAGGGAACCGTGGAGGTAATTGTACCGCAGGTGGAGGCCGCGAACTGCCTTTTTGTCCAGCAGCACACGCACCCCACCTATTACAGCCTGCGCAGTCTCACGGAGCAGATGCTCTTCTGCTACTGCCATTCAGGATGCCCCAGCCTGCCCACTCCTGTGGAAGGTAAACAATGCCAGCAAGCTCTCTTCACACACACACACACACACACGCACACACACACACACAGTGCCTCCGGGCCTCTATTTGGCTTGTCTGATCCTGTTGGGTTTCTCACTTTCAGCTTGTTTTATACACCCTCTCCATTTTGGATCCTTTGTCATTTGTTATTGGTACACACAGATGCGCAGTCCGTGCGAACATGCCGTTTCGGAGCTTTTGAGTAATGTCATTTCTGTCTCTCGCTCAGCAGGCGTGTTGTGCGCAGCCCCGTCTCCTGATGGCGCCTGGTGGAGAGCTCAGGTTATTCAGCATTTCAAAGACTCCGATGTTGTACAGATTAGATATGTGGACTACGGAGGGTACGTGACCATTGACCTCGCTTCTCTGAAGCAGATCAGGTTATTCCTTACTTCTCTTTCTTCCTTTTTTTTCCACATTTCTTAATCACAGCACGAGCTGTCAAAACAGGACCTTAAGAAGTTTCGCTTATTTTCGCAGGTCTGATTTCGTGACTTTGCCTTTCCAAGCATCTGAGGTTATGTTAGAAAACATTGCACCTTTGCCAGGTATGTAAAAATGGCAAAGTGTAAATAATAACGTTTTCTTCACTTTTTAATTGTTTATTCAGGGTGTAATTAAGTCCAGTAAGTTACTTTCAGGCATCTCATCATTCTGACCTGAACACAAAGGCTGTCATTCTAAAATAACTAGATTTTTGATTTAAATGTAAGTTTTTTGCACATAAACGGTGTGTAACACATAACTGACTGTGAATGTTTGCAAAACAGCCACAAACTCTCAAAGCTATTCTTTTGACTTTTCAGGACAGGGGAAGTTTTCAGTTGAAGCCAAAGAGGCTCTTGAGGAATTCACACAAGGGATTCCTTTAATCATGAAGGTGAGAAACTGATACCCTGAACATTCCTGCTTTCTTTCTTTCTTTTTTGATCCCCTTCTCAGAAGGATCGAGCGCAGCCTAATTGTTTTTACTTGCTCCTCTGTGTGATGTGTATCACAGATTGAATCAATATGCTGCAGGAGGAATTATGTCAAATGGTTCTGCTCAGCTTTGTAGATGGCAAACATGCTGTGTAATCATTTCTCCAGGATGGACATGTGTGTTTCTGTTCTTAGGTGACTGGTGGTCAATGCGGACTGCCCTTAGTGCACATGTGGCGACATGCAGGAGAAGAGGTTTGTAGGTTTAGGGTTATCACTTTAATTTGTAACTTTTTTTTTCTTTTTTTTTCTACGAATACAGTGAACCCCTGCCGATAGGTGAAATCCGCAAAGTAGCGCCATCACATTTATTTTATTATTTATATATATTATATATATATAAAGGCTTTATAAACCATTTCCACTCTTATTAACCTTTTCCACACTCTTATAAACACGTCGTTTTAGCAACATAAAATTCTACATGCGTACTTACTGCCGGTGAGGTCACTTCCTGTTTACTAGCTCAAGCAGAAGTGGTGTACACCGCCACTGTGTATTCAGCCGCTGATGAAATACAGCGCATACTGTTTTATTTCAATTTAAATGTTTTTTTAATGTTTGAATTAATATTTTTATTTATTTATTTATTTATTTATTTTTTTTATTTTATTTTATTTTATTTTCCAGAGTCCTGCGAAAGGCAAAAAAATTCCGCGAATCAAAATGTGAAAATCCGCGATGCAATGAACACGCGATGGGTTCACTGTACATCGATTATGGACTCTTATACTGATATCATATTGAATAACCTACTTGGAGGCACATGGTGATATTGGAGCATTTTTTTTTTTTAATTGGCATTTTAATGAATAAACATAAATAAGCATGGTGTCAAACTGATTCCATTCACAGTACTGATGCCGCCTCAAATTTAGGAAATTGTTTTGGTGTCGGGTTTCAAGGCGAACATGCTTGACATGTTCTTGTTTAGTTTTGCCCTGGACTTAATGCAGCCAAGAAATAACAAGTCTGCATCGCTTTTTCTATAAACACATGCCCATTTATTTGATCTAAATTTTCAGTAATGTCAGATTTGGCATTATTAATGGGTGGGGTGTTTTTTTGTTTTTTGTTTTGTGTTTTTTGGTAATATTGCATATTAATTTTCTGAGGTGTGGTGTAAGGAATGGATGGATCCCGGCTTTCCAGACGGAACAAATATTCAGCTCCACAAAGAATTTAAAAAAAAAAAAAAAATAATAATAATAATGCTTTTATACATGACGGCACATCACACTGCTTCCTTACTCAGTAAACAGTAACCAGGACGACGGTGTCTCTCCTATGTGCTGATGTAGATGATTTCGGTGAACGGAGCGTTGGTGGAGCGTGGGCTTTGCTCGTGGTTGGACAGCCACTGATGGCGAAGCCTGTACACGTCTACGTCACCTCTTCGCCCTCTAGTCTCTACTCCGTTCTCACACGGGCCTTGGAGCACACACAGCTGTGCTGCTTGTATTATATTGTGAACTGCATGCGATTTATTTTTGCTGCATGTGAAAATGATCGTTGACTTTCTCAAGAAATAAAAAAAATATATATGTATGTGGGCGGTCAGGTTACAGGGCAATTGATTTATGGTTTCTGTACATGTAAAAGATTTAAATCTTTGTTCTGTTTGAGCAGTTTTGTTTGTATGTCTGCAGTACGTCTCTGAAACTTCATTTGGATGTGGCTGAATGTACATACTAATGTCATCTTTATTCCTTATAGCCAATCGATTACTCTGTCATTGTTGTGGGTTTTTTTTGTTGTTGTTTTTGGGGATTTCTGTGTCCTCTTTGTTGCACGTCTTTTCCCGTTTCAAGAATGTGGAATCTGAATTAGGATGTGAATGTAATGTGAGCCTATTGTCTTCATGCTGCTAGGCTAAAACACACACAGACTAAAGAAAAACATCTTTCTAAAGAAAGGCACTCTGTGTGACGTTACCGTCTTCACTCCATTAAATTAAATTAATGAATCACTTTTAGTGTGCTGCTGTGTTTGAATCACGCCAGCAGCATCCAGTGTTTGAGTCTTTTCTTTTTCTTTTTTTTTTTTTTTGCGTGCGTGTGTGGTTTTTATATGTCGTTTTTGACTACAGTTTAAAAAATAAGTTGTGCATAACCTCTAGTTTTTGGTTTCACACTTTAAAATGTTGCTTTGAGAGTTGTTTAAGCCGTCCCTATTCGCACGTTTTGCTGGGAACGTACCGAAGATGTGCAGCTGTCTCGGAAAACCCATCAGAGTTGGGTAAAATCTTGTGAATAGGCAAAAATGACAGAAGTTGTGTTTGTCTAACAGTGGGGTTTTCTTTCACTAACAGACACTTCAGCTTCATATATTTTATTTATATTGTCCTCAGACGGTGACCGTCTGACTCGATCATGTTGTTGGAAAGCTGTAGCATGGTAGATATGCCCCCCCTGTCAGTTCAGATTATATGCAATACATCCATCTTTAAGGCTCCTGTGTCATCGCGTCGTCGGGGAAAAGTTCTTACACGCGCTGCGAAAATTTTAAAACGTTTGAATGACCCAAGAGAAAGATAAGGAATTCGCCAGTAGCTCAGGAGTGAGTGAGCGAATGAATCGGTGCGGGTTTCCCTCCTGATGTTAGTGTGAACAGAGATCAGGGGAGTGAAAAGACGATGGCGTTTCAATGGCGTAACGCTTCCCTCAGGTGATGAGGCTGATGCGGGTGACGTAGCTAACTAATTTCCCACGGTGAACGTTATTCTGTGTGAGAATTGTCGTTATTAAAAGTGTCCTTAACGTGTGTGTTTTCCATCAGTAAATGTAGTTCCAACTGTAGAAGTGGGTGGTGTGATCCCTCGCAATGGCCTGGCATCTTGTTTCCGGGCAAAGTTGAACCAATTAAGAGAGTTCTCAGAGATGATATCAAGTGGGCATCTGACCTATTAAGGACTCCTAACATTTTTGTGATGTCCATAAAATTGCGTGTGATAATTTGCTCTTTCATATAAAATAAATAAAATATTTTTTAAATGTAAACTGACTGGTGGATACGGACAGCCTGTCACTATGTAGGCTGGGAAGAAAAGCTGCTGTAGTGATTTATAGTTTATTACATATGAACTACACATAAAATTAATAAATACAGCTTGCTTTTAGGTCATCTGTGTATTATATTTGAATTGAAATTTTTAAATGGACAGTACACTCTTTTTCTTTTTACTTTTGGAGGTGATCAGATTCTAATGTAAAAAAAACTTTGCCACGAGCTTTCCCGGACTGCCACCCACACAACTAGGAGCCATGTGCCCGCACTCAAACGTTTCACTTTAGTAGGATTTTATAAGAATTAAAAGCTTTTAGGTCTTAGTAAGTCCTAACCATGTCCCGTTTTTGTTTGTCTACAGAGTGACGTCTGCAAGAAACACATGCTGCAAGCCTTGATCTGGGAAAAGGATACCATGCCGACGTTATCGACATCCGGAGGTCTGTAGGAGCTCAGATTTTAAAGGACGTCTCAACAAGACTCGAGGTCGATCATCAAAAGGTGGGCAGTAACCCAGGTAAGAGGCTTTTATTCTGCAGTGATTCAGTGCGCACCCACACACTTTTGGGAGCTCCTGTACATCCTAGGCAGTTGTTAGCCCATGTTACGTAGGTCAGGGAGCACGTCTGTTTTCAGAAATATTTAACGTAACCCTATATATCATGCCCACGTGAGAACGTTATGAAAATGATTAGAGGAGACTCTAAAGGCAATACTCCGATAAAGAGAGCCTACTCAATATGAGGTGGATTTCTCCGACGTTGGCCTTTAGCGTTATAAAAATGATTTGTGCGTCCGACGTATGCCGAGCCCGCTAGTTCATTTATCCTTCGCTGTCTGCATTTGTTAAATAAAACGATCCCTAGAAGGAACGCCGATGTTCGAGGTCAAAACGCGCCTCCGCCGCAGGTTGACTTTTTTTCCCGGTCACCGTTCAATAAACTTCACACTTGGCTTACACTGGCCATTACTTTCACTGGATTTAAACTCTGCCGTTTTTTTTCTTCTTCTCTCCTGTGAGGTATTTTGGCTTTCACACCATGATCTTATAGTTGAACTAGACCTGGGCTTTTTAACGCTTTTAGTGCTTGGCACTTGAAGAACTGCAGTCATTACAGACCGGGCAAGTCATTTTCTTGTCGAGAGCGGCTGTGACATTTTGTTTGTGTTGATTTGGTGCTTTCTGGTCAGTTCGTGTGTTTATTATTATTTTTTTTTTCCCTCCCCCTTTTTGTCAAGGCAGCCAATTTTCTTTCAGTCTTGGCTCCATTTTCTTTGCTCCATTGCTTCTCGATCAGCTGCTCTGCTCTGTACGAACAGATTGTTGGACGTGAGTCTAGTATATTTAGTCTTTGGTGCACCGAGCCAAGTATTGCTTTTCTCATTTTACTCTGTTTACTGTGTGTATGTCCAAATTACAGACAGGTCACTGCTGAGACTTCACTCTGTAAAGAAACGGGAGGTTTTTCAGGCATTGACCCAAAAACACGAGGCTTTTATTGCTTTGACTTCATTCCAGCAGGGAACCCAGGCTTAATATTTTGCCTAGGTGTTCTTCTTGCTTATCGGTGTTATTCCAGGGTTGGGAGGATCAGGGCTTGTGTCTGTTTTGCTATGGCATGTAGCTGTCGAAGAACTTGAGCAAGGCGTGACGCTCGTCACGTGAGGAAATCACCCTTGGCTAGCAAGGTTTTAGGCATCTTTACGCAGGCCGACAGTTTTTGTCCCTGTGTTTGTAAAAATGGCTTCTTGGACTTCAAAGTAACTTTAAAAACAAACACGTGCACAAAAATAAGAGTTTACCCTGTCTCTGGAAAACCTTGTGCTGCCACAGCCATTTATGACTGGAAGCCAAGAGAGCAAAATTGTTCCCTTTCTCTGAGGTTTCTCTCCCCTGTCGATCAGCGTGACGCATAACGATCACGATCATGAATGCAGGTAGAGCTCACCTCCTAGTGATGTTACGACGCCCGGTGCTACAGCACGAGCAGTGGTTCAAAAGGATGTAGCTGGCCAGCCTCATGAATCTTAAAGGTTAGCAAGTGGTATACGGGAGACGTTGGTGGTAAATGATCAAATTGGGAGGAAAATGAGCAATGAAATAAAGAAAGAAAAAATATAGAAAAGCACTTCCATATTCCTTTCGTGAAGTATATTTATTATGTGCTAAAAAGGTACACTATGTAAGATTGAACCACCTGAATGCCTGACTATTTGTATTCACATTCCCTCACGTAATGATTTGTAGTTACAGGTAATCACAAGGGAGAATCAAAAAGTAAAGGCAAAATACATTTAACTCAACAGAACTTAAGTTAGATGCTTTAATAGAAGTAATTGTGCAAAACTGATCATATGACTTTTCCACATAGTCCCCGTTGCAAGACGACGCATTTGTCTTATCGTTCATCGAGCTTCTGGATTCCCACAGAGACATTTTTCAGCTGCTCCTGAAGCCAGGTGAGCCCCGCTTCCCTTTACTTCATCATCAGAGGGGAATCTGCGAGCGCAGCGCCTTCTTCAAGGGACCAAAGATGTGATGATGGGTCGGCACCAGATCCGGGCTGTAAGGAAGACGTGGGAGACGTGGGAACCCGAGCCGTCGCACTGTCTCTACTGTCCGTGCTGCTGTATGAGGACGTCCATTGTCATGGTGCAGTAAGACTGTTTTGGACAGCGTTCCTCTTCTTTTGCTGCGGATTGCAGGTTTAAGCTCATTTTCCAGCAATGCACAGGAATTTGCACTGTTCAGTGTTCGTCCATGCGCTTGGAAATGCACCAGGATAGGAACCTTCATGTCTCAAAGGAACGTTAACATGATTTTCTCGGGGGAGGACGGACTTTTGAATTTCTTCTTCACTGGAGAAGATGGACGTCTCCATTCCATTCTTTGTCTCTTGCTTTCCGGGTTACCTTTAAAATTGCCTTTACTTTTTGATTCTCCCTCATGTACACTAATGGAAACATTTGTTATCTATACTGAATTCAATTTCTGGTAATTGATCTCCCTAAATCCTCCATAGTGAAACTTTCTGAAAGTGAAAAAAATGACAATTTGGTCCAAAACATCTATCGTTGTTAACGGTTTGTTAGAATTCAGCCACAGGAACATCCCATGGGTTTTTCCTAGACCGAGTCAGGTATTTTCTGAATTACATCACAATTTTTACATTTCCGAACGATGGTCATTGTCCGCAGCTTAACTTGACTCTTTTTAACGCAACTTTTCCGGCTTCTCATTTTCAGGCTTTCCTGTTTAAAATGGCTGAAAAATCTGCCTCTGTTTCATCTTGTATGACCTGCATCTACCGAGTGAGTGAGCGAGCGAGCGAGCAGCCGTGTGGTTTCGTCCTCCTCGTCCTGCCTTTTTTGTTTCGTCTGTTCTGGGACAGTGTGTCTGCTGCTTAATTTCCGTGGCAGAGGTTGATTTATGGGCTCTGCACAGCACAGCAAAGTGGAGTCATCACGCTCCCTAAGCACTGCACTCTCTCCATCATGTTGATCAGCCACACTTCCTGGGTGTACTAGGCTTGTCAGATTGGTTTGTGACCCAGTTTCTCACCGATGTTGGTCCTTTCAATTTCTAAACCCACTCAGTTGCTGGTATTTCGGAGGAGACCAATACGCAAACAGAGCTCGGATTTCTAAATGCAGTGAATTATTGACAACTTTCAAGAGCATGAAAGTTTTAGGTTTATGTACGTTTTAGATTATAGTTATTGTATTCAAGAGTCTTTTCATCATCAGGCCTTTTCATCATCAGGTTACTAAAAATTGATCCCATAAATTGAGCTTTTGGCCAAATAAGTGACAGGCTAAAATATTTGAATTAAATGCAAAGAAATCGTCACGCAATTGTGCATTTCTGTGACTTTTAGGAACTTTGGACAGGTCATAAAAATTGTGTTTTCAGGTTTGTTAGTGTCGACCAAGTTGTTGTTTAAAACAGGTATATCGTACTACTCAGTAACTTTTCTGTTTAAAAGAATATCATGTTAAAATAAAACTCTACATCATCCAAATGTGTTTAACGTCAATATTGATCACCAGTTTCAGGCTCTATGTATTTTAATGTTCATTTTTAGTACAATTTTTAGGTGCTAGTAATTCTGTAGGTTACATTTTTATCATTAATTAAAGAAAAATAAACCATGTTGCTGTTAGTGCCACAGCCAGCACGCTGCCATTTAGAACAAATAAATGAATCGGTCAGGATTTTTAGTTGGAGTCGGTTTAGAATCAGTTTTTATTTCGACTCCCAGATCAATTTAATAATGTCTCCTCTCCTGTAGATGGCGCTGCAGGCTTAAATGTGAACTTAATTGCCAAGCTTGTCCTTCAAGCCTCAAAATCTTTGCCAAATGTTTCAGATTTACTGTCAGCAAACCACTTAAACAATATAAACTGTTACCTCTTTGAGCTAAACAGAGAACTTGCGTAGCTGTTTGAAGCTGCGGTTTCCTCGGATACACCTCGTAGAAGTTGTAAGAAGTTAAGGATCGACCTTTTGTCTTCTGGAAGTTCTCCAAGGGAATAAACTCCAAGAATAAACCCTACGCAAACTCCAGGCCATTAAACAAACACTGTTGTGAGTTGTTTTGCTGATTGGTGCGGACAGCGATGTCCTGCTCTTTATCCTGCAACGTCTGGATTATGCAGTCTCTGTTTTCTCCCTCCCCCCTCTGCGATTCCTCACTACAGACGTGCACCGACAGTATCTTGTGTGCCTCCCTGCCCCTTGCACCGACCTTCGCTGTCCGCTTTTGTCTGGCCTGCATAAGAGTGATGACGCCTCTCATTGTGCTGGCAATATGACAAACAAGGAACAAGATTACCTGTGGCATCTGGGTGGTCAGGATGGATGGGCCAGTGGATCTGTTGCAGTGCATCTCTTCTGCAATGCATTGTGGGAGCGCAGCAAGGGCATGTTTTGTAAGCTGACTGATCACAACATGTGTACAGTTCATGTAACAGGAAATCTCTCTCCCTTATACACACACACACACACACACACTGTCTCTCAGTAATGGATGGTGATGGGTGTTCTGCTACAGCGAATGGTCGAAGCTAATAAGAGCCATTAAAAGCCACAACTCGCACCCTCTGTGGCTTTATTTTATTTGTGGTGGGGGGAAAAAAAAATAGTACCAGATCCTGAATAATGGCAGCACTGCATCAAGCCTGAAATATATTACTGATATTTACCAGAGGGCATTGTGGAGCAGAGCAGTTTCTGTGCATTATGCACATTCATTTCTGCTTTTTCAGTGCATGGAATAATGCAGTGTGTTGCTGTACGTAATTGGATGGTGTTATCTGGAGGGTTTGCACGAACTGTATATATCATGGACAGCAAAGACTTCATAAAGTTACAAACACAATTCCATTCTGAAATTTAAAAAAAAAAAAAAAGGGCTGAAAAGATTATCATGGTGATGAGTAAGTAGGTAAAAGTAGGTACGTACATTTTATACGCTGTATGGCCAAAAGTTTGTGGACACCTGTGTGTTAGAACATACCATTCCATACCATTTAGTCCCGTAGTTTCTGTTGGAATAACCTCCACTCTTGTCTGCAGGCTTTCCACTAGATTTCGGAGCGTGGGTGTGGAGATTTTTGTTCCTTTAGCTATAAGAGCGTTCGTGAGGTCAGGCACTTATGCGCAATGTTCCAGTTCATCCCAAAGGTGTGCAGTGGGGATGAGGACACTCGAGTTCTTCCACTCCAACCTTGACACACCATATGTCTTCATGGAGCTGGCTTGGTGCACAGGGGCATCAACATGCTGGAGCAGATTTGGTTTCACTAGAATATGTTTGGGTTTGGGGGGTTTTCTGTCCAGTGTTTAAAAAAAATAAAAATCCTCCAACGTTGAAGGCCATGCAGATTTCTAATTTGTATACATAGTGGCACTGTGTTGTTGTTTTTTTTGCCTACAATAAATCTGTTGGATTGATATGCAGTATTAGGAAAGTTCTTGATGATGATTCTTCTCTTCTCCTGCCTCGGGTTAAGTCTTTGTTCCTGGAATGCTTTGCTGCTAGTAACGATCTTATTTATTCCCCGGGTCACCATCCCACACCTAATCTAAAGAAAGGGCATTGAGCGAAAGCTTACAAAGCCAAGGGGTTAAACGAAAGGAGGCTTTGTGACGTTTGCCCTCAAGGGAAGCCTCTGCGTTTCCCCCTACCTGCACCCCCCCCTTTCTCTCTGCTTTCGGGCTAACAAAAGATATTGAAGATCAGGGTTGCTGTCATTTGAAAGCAGTGACCTTGCCCGTGCTTCTTATTATTAACCTAACCTCTTTTCGTATTGAGTGGAAAAAGCACTTGTGCGGGTGCTCGGTCTCAGCCACCCATACCTTGAAGAATTGCCTCCATAATAATAGAACCTGTGATTGTTCACAGGCAACGGGAATGCAATCCCTGTGATAAGAATGATGGCTTTGCCGAGGAGATGGGATATAAACATGGTGATGAGAGGGATGGATTTGAGATGAAAAAAGTGGAGACTTTACATCCCATAAGCCCTTCGAGTGCCCGGGTGCGGTGGCTGAAGGGACAATGGTCAATGAGAGCTTAGCCTTGATTCCAGGCTCAAGTTCCACAAAGACATCTGGATCAGGTGTAGGTTCACTGGGAATTTAGCGAGGTAAAATCGGGGGGTTGGTATGTATAAAGCCTCTGAGAATTCCTGTGGGGGAAAAAAACGGCCGAAAAGATTCTCGGAGTAAAAGATGGGAGTAGAAGTGCGGTAAATGTTCTCAGAGGAACTTTTAGTGTGGTGTAGGAGTTCATTCGAGGAGGAAAGAGTGTTGCCCTTTCCAAAAATATGAACCAGTAGAAATGCACAAGAAGCAGACTAAATGCTATATACTACTACTAATCACCAAAGCAGTGCCATGTTAATGTGAATATATTAGCGTGACACATTTCAGAATAACAGATGTAATGACACTTACGCCACTTCTACAAACGTTATCCAGTCACCCTTTCTCTATATTCACTTTACCAAATAAGTTTGAGATTCATCTTTTTTAAACAGTGCGGTCGAATGGTTTGCGTTTGAACAGAAAACAATATGTCTGGGACAGCAAAATGGTGCATTTGGAGACAGGATAAGAACCTGGTTAGTCAGAAGATAGATGGTCATTAAGACATGTCAGCGTTGTATTTGGCCATTTTATGCACCACAGAAGAGTGCCAGAAAACACAGTCTGCAATGTAAAAAAAAAAAAAATACAAGCATATTTTATTGTCTATTTTGGTGTAAAACAACTGGCTGTATTAAAACCCATATCTAAAGTTTCTATGCACATTGCTTACCTGGAGCAGAGCTATCAGTGATGGAGTCAGTCCGAGAGCCTGTGCTCCTCTAAGAACTAAAGCCAATGATGGTGTGTGCTGTGAGCATGTGAGTAAACGTGGGATAATCAGCTGATAACATTTATTCGTATTTAAAATCAATACGTTACGTCTTATTGTCTTTCTACTGTAACCGAAACGAGTTAGCTGATCATAATGTAGTCATATACAGTGGGACCTCGACTCACGAACTGAATTCGTTCCGAGACTCTCTTTGTGACCCGATTTGTTTGCGACCCGACTCAATGTTTCCCATTGAAATGAATGTGTTTCAGCCCTCAGTTTTTAAAAATGTTTTATGGGTTTATGTGTGGCAATAGAACATAGAATAAAATTACAATAACCTTAAATATAGAAAAATAAAACTAAATGGAAAAAAAAACAACATACTTTTAATGCGCGTTACCTTTGCGTTGGATACAGTGGTGCTTGAAAGTTTGTGAACCCTTTAGAATTGTCTACATTTCTGCTTAAATATGACCTGAAACAACAACATATTTTCACACAAGTCCTCAAAGTAGATAAAGAGAACCCAGTTAAATAAATGAGACAAAAGAATTCACTTGGTCATTTAGTAATTGGCGAAAATGATCCAATATTACATACCGGTATCTGTCAATGGCAAAAGTATGTGAACCTTTCATTTCAGTACCTGGTGTGACCCCCTTTTGCAGCAATAACTGCAA
>JAQMCW010000009.1:2816908-2839374 GCA_030068335.1 Chrysichthys cranchii | reverse complement strand
ATATATATATATATATATATATATATATATATATATATATATGAATAATAAAATAAATGTGACGGCGCTACTTTGCGGATTTCACCTTTTGCAGGGGGCGCCGGAACGTAACCCCCGCGATAGGTGGGGGTTCACTGTATAAGCTATAATATGTGGCTGGAGACTTTAGCTTTCCGTGTTGGCATCGATCCTGAGGTTTGCGTTTGCAACGTGGAGAGCAGTTCGGCATTAAGGTGTAAGTGTACGTCCTCAGCTGATGGTGTTGCTCAGGCTGCTCCTCAGGCATTTTAGAGAGAAACATTGCTGTGAGTGAATCTTTAAGCATTCCAAAGGCTGTTGCTTTCTCCAAGATCGAGTAATTTCTTATAACCAGATAAAGAATATTTGTCATACAGTAGATGCTCCAGTTCCCACGGCTTTCTGTTTCTATACAGGCAAGACTGTCAGCTTTAATTTATGTCCATAAGTGTTTTATTTGTCTAAGGGAAGTAAACCAACAGATTCCTCATCTCTCTCTCTCTGTCTCTAATGCCGTTGCTATAGAAAAGACAGGCATAGTGATGTGGAAGTGATTCGAGTGGACAGGGCTGGGCAGACTACTGCGCACCGAGTCTGGGATCTGACTCAGTGCTCCACAGATGTGAACATTTCAGAGCCACGAGAGAGAGAGAACAAAGAAGTGGGATACCGAGGGAGCTAATAGAGATAGACGTAAACACACATCACTGAGATGACTTTAAATTCATTCCTCTTCTGTTAAAAAAAATAATAGAGAATTTAAGTCCACTTGCACTGACAGGTCTTAATTGCTAAACAGGGTGAAGCAAACACCATTTATGAGAGAGAATTTTCCAACTGGACTTGTCACAAAGTAAAATTGGTTGAATTTATGTCTTTATTGATGTGTAAGGAAGAGTGCGACGGGCTGGGAAAACCCTTTACATCCCCGTTACGAGACCAAAACAGCTCTGATCCATCAAGGCACGGAGTCCACAAGACCTCTGAAGGCGTGCTGGGGTATCTGAGACCAAGACATTAGCAGCAGATCCTTTAAGTCTTGTAAGTTGTGAGGTGGGGCGTCCATGGATCAGACTCGTTTATCCAGCACGTACCACACATGATCGATATCTGAGAAATTTGGGGGCCGAGTCACAACGTTGAACCCTTGACACTGCCATTAGGAAGCACTGTTGCTATGCTTGACCTGCAACAAGGTCTAGGTAGGTGGTGTGTGTCAAAGTAAATTGTACATAAATGGCAGGACCCAAGGTTTCTTTGGTCCTGGTATTCACGTAGAAGTTACTTTGACATGTGCGACCCACTTAAACATTGTTGCAGACCAAGTAGATGGCAGTGGGCCGCTTTCAGCAGGATAACGTGCCCTGCCACGCTGTAGAAATTGCCCTGGAAAGGGATTGACTTGGCCTCCAAAATCCCAGGATCTCATCCTGATCAAGCATCTGCGAGTCCTGATCCATGGAGGCCCCACCTCGCAACATACATGACTTGATGGATCTGCTGCTAACATCTTAGATACCACACAGCACGCATTCAGAAGTATTGTGGAACTCGTGTCTCGATAGGCTGGAGATGTTTTGGTGGCACAAATGGGACCTGGTCAATATAAGGCAGGTGGGGGGGATGTGGCTTTAAAATGAACAGCAGGTCGAATTCAGCGTGTCCACAAGTGCCGTGAAGCCCATGGCCGTCAAGTCGAGCATTTGTTGTAATAGCTATATTTAAAAAAAAAACAAAAAACTGCCTGTTGAGCCAGACATTTGGAAAACCCAGTTTGTGCAGATCTGCTTACTGTTCACTTTAAGAACACCACCTGCTCGTTTATGCAGTTACCCAGTGCATAAAATCATGCACATAGAAGTCAAGAGCTCCAGTTAACATTCACAGCAAACATCAGGATGGGAGACAAAGTGTGATCTCTCTGACTTTATCCATGGCAGGGATGCTGGTTTATGTATACAAATCATGTGTGTGGAGGTTCTGCAGGATCGTATGGGGCCTGCAACAGTAGAAGACAACATACGATTCAACTCCTGTCAGCCAAGAGCAGGAATCTGAGGCCATCATGGGCACAGGCTGACCCAAACTACCCAGCCCGAAGACTGGAAGCCTGAAAGACACCAGGTGATTTTTTTTTTTCTTCTTCTGTCCATTTTGGGCGAGATACAGCTCTAGACCTGTATTTGCATGATTTTTTAGCATCGTTCTGCCGCCATATGACTGGCTGATTAGATAGATAACTGCATGAATGTTGCAGGTGCATAGGTGTTCCTAATAAAGTGGCGTAATTCTGAGAACTTGCGTCCTTTCCCATACTGTAACGGTTCCTTTTGGATATATCTCATCAAAAGGAATGCGGTAGAATTTTAAAGTCCTGAAGATACCTCCAGTGTTTAAAAAAAAAAAAAAGAGAGAGAGAGAGGGAGAGAAAATCCCGTTTCATTCTGACTGCAGGGCAGGAGCGGGAGCGTAACTATCATGATCTTTTCTGAAAGAAAAACAAAGGTAAGGTTAAAAAAACGTGTTATCTTTGGCTTTTTGTGAGAATTCGGCCACAGTGACGTCTGACTGGCTTTCCCAGATTGCCCACACTGATATAATAATCTTTACTGCGTTGCTTTTGTATTAAAATGAGATAAATGGAAGTCGCTCTGGATAAGGGCGTCAGCCAAATGACAGTAATGTAATGCTAAGCGCGTTTTCCTAGTTCTAGAAACCCTGAAAAAGAATCCAAGGAGAAAGCAACAGCATCATCTCTGCATTCGTTTCTAGTAATGAAATGCATGAAACTACTGAAAGAAAACATGCAAGTGGAAGACGACGACAGTGTTCCACTCTCGCATGCAGCTTGCTACAATTCTAGCAGTCAAGCTTAAATGTATGAAAGGTGAACAGTTCCACAAAGGCGAGAACAGGTGGAGGAAAAATTATGGCCTGAAGTAAGTCCATAAAGGCTGACACAGTGATGGATACAAAGCACCATTGAGCAATATAAAGGAAACATAATACCTCCACTGAGATGGCGACCGACCACCTGTTAGGTTTCAATGGTATCCGTTTGTAAAAGCCGTCGCAATCAAGGGGCCCTAAAAGTATACAGTTGGTGTGAATGTCAGTAAGCATTGCGAGAAAAGTAAGTACATTTCCATCCACAGGATTGTTCCGTCAGCACGAGTGAGTCACACACACATACAGAAACACACACACACACACACACACTGATCTGATTGCTCAGAGTAGGAGAGTAGGAGTAGGACAGACATTTAAAAAACAAAACAAAAAAATCAGAAGAAAGCCTTTAAAAGCACAGAAAGTATAGTTATTCTGGGCCATCAGTGTGAGTACAGATAGAAAAGCGCACATTTCAAATCCACCTTTGACAGGAAAGTCAAAAGACATATTATGTTTAATTAGGGTTCCCTTTATCTGACATTAATTAACATGAACTTCTTAATACACATGTTGATCCTTGGGTTATTAGCTTCATTGTTGAATAATGTTCATACCCTGGACACGTTTTAAAAAAAAAAAAAAAGCTGAAATTTTATTTTAATAATATAATAATGAAAAGCTTGTAATTTTATTTTTGCTCATCTCTGTGGACTTTTATTTTAGTCACGGTTTTAATAAACATTAATCCACGCAGGTGTATTACCGTGGAAGTTCATGGTTGTTAATTAATGGACTAAATACAGGGAGTCCTCGATTTACGGCGGAGTTCCGTTCCTACGGCTCGACCTAAACACGATTTTCGCCGCTAGTCGGAACTCACACACTGTACAACACTGTATAATGTTAATACAGCCTAAGACAGCACCTGATAAAGCACCCGGATCTCCAACTAGGTAATGAAAAGAAAAACAATCGCGCCGATTGGCTGTCATAGCGAAGGACTCGTTACGATTGGTCCGTACGTCTGTGCTCAGGGTTTTTGTGTGAACTCTGTCAGGTTTGGTTGAGAAGTCGATCCTGAGCACCGCATTCATTTAAAGATCAACGGCGAATGTAAGCAAAGCCTCTTTCTAAGCCTTTCTTAATAAATTTCTGGGAGATGGTGACCGACGTAACCACGAAAGTGCCATAGTTCGATGACGCCGTAAACCGAGGACTCCCTGTAATGTTAGTAAAAGAAACCCCACTGTAAAACATTACCTTTCAATTGTAGTATTACTTACACAAGCGTTACCATGAGACACGTTATGTGAATTATACACTGATGCAAGTCAGATACCAAAAACAGGCGATGATTTAACAACCCCCCCCCACACACACACACACACACACACATACCCACCCCATTAGTGTTAGTTCACAGTGAGTTTTCTGAGAGAAAGATTTCTTTAACAAATTGAAGCATCACAAACAAATTTCCGGCACAGCGAGATTCGCTCTCCAGAACGTTACAGATTTTGATGCGCACTGCTTATTTTCGTCCATAAGGTTTAATGTGTACTGGCTCTCTTTCGTGCTAGGAGGATAACTTGAATACTTTAAACAGCCTCTAAAATGACGAAACGTCCACCCTCGTCTCTTCTAGGTCTTGAGACGATCAATTTCCCCCTCCATATGCAAATCCCCGACGCTGTCTGATTTCCTGATTGCGTTGGTGAAGCGAACCGCCCACGAGGCAGATTCAGGGGGCAAAAACGGCAAACTGTCAACATGTCTTTTCGTTAAAAAAACAAAAAAAAAACCCACCGGCTCTTATCGGGCCTGTCATCAGCCCATTGTGATGGTGACGGAAGCGCTTCAGAAAGAAGTTTAATCCATATGAATAAATCAAAGTCTACTCTGGCAGGCAGCTTCAGGCTCCCTAATCAGGCAGACCTGGAGGGACGTGTTTGCACCCGTTCGTCTCGGTGGAGTAAAACTCCGTGTAACGTTAAATTCATCCTGGTTGTGTGTTCATTTCGGTATTCGTCAGATCAGGGCTTAAAAGTTAAGTGTTTTTCCTGCTCCAACACAGTTGATTTATTTCATCAGCTAATGATCAAGCTCGTCACGAGCTCATTTAGAGTTCGGTGCTGAACTCCAGAGTGCCAAGGAGCCTCCAGGGCCAGTAATACAGAGTAATAAAGCAGCAAATGTGGAATCGTTCACCGGATTGCGGCCCCTACGGTTCTGCGGTGTGGCTAATTGTTGACACGTGTCGCAGAAATAAACAGAGAGGAGCATTTTGCCTTCCGCATCATTTCCCGTGTTAATGTGCTGCTCGGAGACATCATCCGCTCCCGGCCTAGCCTTCGACTCTGATAACACCCTCGGAGGAACGAACTCAACCTGAAACTGCACCACTACACATTAACCTCTCATCTCTGAGCAAATTTGTGCACAGATGCATCCCCTGTAATGCTGCTGCGCATAAATAAAGCTATGGATGCGTGGCCCACAGTTCTATTTCAAGGCACCATGGGTGTTTAACCGAGTAGAAGTTTAAGCCGTTCGCTCTCGAGTCTTTTAAACCGCCTGCTAATATCCTTGACGTGACTCGTGCGCGTGCGACCTGCAAGCAAAGAAAGGGAGAACAGTCTCTTGCCTCGACGCCAAAGTGAACCTCGGAACGAGGATAATCACTTGATAACTGTATTATAATTAGCATTGTTCAGCAAATATAATAGCGGGTGACAAAAAAGCGATTCAGTTCACAAAGGCAGTGAAGGGGAGGCCCGGGATGACTGGCGTTATACACGTTGTCATAAAACGCATATCTGGTGTCGAGCGGGTTAAGACACTTAGTTGTGCGAGACTGAGCGTGTGAATAATTGAATTTCAATTTGGCACTTCATTACAAATGCATCCTTTTTTTTTTTTTTTTTGCCCCAAATTGAGAGCTGCAGCGATTCAGAAATAGGCGCTGACATCTGTGACATTCAGAGGAGGAATCTGCGCTCTGCCAGCAAAAAGCCAATTAAAGCAACTTTTGTGCCGCGCTGTGCTTTTGTTTAGATATGGTGTCTAAAGCAGCTGCTTGTTACAAAGACATTGGAGTTCGATTTACTCATTTCCAATCACGCAGGCTGGTTTTTTTCCTTCTCAATATGTTTGTGATGCTTCTTCCCTAAATTTCAGGGACTATTCTGATGGATATCAATAGCTCCTGATTTATATGTACACGAATGTTTTCAGCACACACCCTCCTCTACAAACTGCTACATTAGCAATAAAAAGACCCACTTTAGTGAAAAAAAATTCACCCAATTGTTCTCCTTACCGCAAATCAGTCAATCAGTCAGCTAATAAACCTGCACTACAAACCTAACGTTCTTACACGCTTGCCTCGGAGAACTTTGAGGCGTTAAATAATCTTGAATAAGCTTGATTATGTGCTTTCAGATTTTAATTCCGAGCGACATGAACCTTTATTAAGTGGCTTCAATTGTGAATAAAACCAAATTCAAACACCTAACGTCTTGGTTGATTGAATTAATGTTGGGGGAAATTAAATTTTTGGCCAAAATGTTCCTCTCAGTGAAGCCTTTGGCATTAAGACACAATTAGACTTAGACGAGGCCAGAGAAAAATAAATCAAACTTTGAACAGGTGGGAACAGAAAAGATGGAAAATTTCCCCCAAGTACAGTATGAATTGTCAGAAGAGAAAGCTTGCAAGTGGGGTGAGATTTAATGCGTGCGCGATACTCACAGCAATGCCGTGGCTGAAGCCGGAGCCAGGCTGAGGACTAGCAGCACTGATGTAGTTCCCCACGGCCGATTCCTGACTAGTCGGGCCATACAGATCAGCTACAGGCCCGGGACTGTTGGCACCTGGGAAGGCTCCAGGCCGAGCAGGGTTAGCACCTGAGTGAAAGAAGCACGTAAATACGCAACGTTGAGGCGGTCGTTTTCAGGGCTGCGTCAAGTGGGATTGATACGCAAAAGCCGAGAAACAAATTGAGATCGACTGGAGATTGGCATAACTACAGTATACATATGTGCTGAGAATATGATACTGAACATGTATGTCTATATTGATTTTCAGGATATTGAAGGACTGGGAACATTAAAGCTAAATAACAGCAACACCAGCAAAGAGAGTGGCACTGAAATGCTTACTAATTACCTGAAATGCCATTTAGCTCCTATTACCATTAATCATAGCTGATGAAGACAGTGTCATTAAAGTGTATTAAAACGATATCTGTACTTCTTATAAGCAGCCAGGGGCACCGGAGGTGACCGGCCGAAATCATATTCTCGTGTATGCACATGCTATAACGGGGAAAATCTCACAACTTTGGGCTAAGTCATGCACAGGAGCGTTCAGCATGCAGTCACACAATGCATCCAGCATGCAGGCAAGCTGTCGTCCGCTGAGAGCACGGTTCAAATTACAGGACTTTCAAAGACTACACAAGATAAGATGTGTTGTTTACGGAACAATGCCTCATTTAACACGCCCGCTGTGTAAAACTTGCAGTTGTTCTGATCCAACCAAAAGGAGTCAGGTGTTCCTTTTGAGTGCATGGTCACTTGTGGATGCCAGGTAATAGATTTTTACAAGATCACTAAAGTAAACTGTTTAAAAGAAAGCCAGAGAAACGCTTGAATGAATCAACACAACACGGTTAAATGAAGCAACAGCGTCTGAGGATAAATGGCTTGCCGGTCGGCTCCCATCATTCCACAGTTCAACTTGCCAATATCATTAGGGCTCGTCATTACAACCGAGCAATCTGGTCAATGAAATTAAGACGGGCATACACCGGGACTGGGAAGAATCCTCGTAACCACAGTGCACCGTTTAAATCGCCCCCGCTGCCTCCGTCACAACAGAGCCCTGCCAGCTCCGGGATGACACACCGATGCGCTGACTAATAGAAAGCGTCTGAGTCACGGTTCGCTTTGGAGAAAGCACACAATTCTGCCCTTCCGGTTCCAAGACGAATCCTCTTTGCCACTTCAATGCGTCAGACTTTGAGCACGGAATAAGCGTAAATGTTTAATTGCATTGTAGAAAAACGCACGTGCACACACACACACACACACACACACACACACACGCTCGCACATGTACTGTCCACGTAACGAATGACTCAATTCAGACTACTGAACCAGGCCTACAAGTGAGGAGCGAGAACATGAGAAAGACTAATGCATAACGCCAGGCCTTTCTTACGAGTAGCCACACTGGATTTATTTAAACAGCACACGTTCTAATAGGCCTGCTTATTAAACAATTACAGCCGTTTTCACTTTCAACCGTAATCCTCATTTCTTGTAATTGGTGGATTCTGTTGAGGAAAGCGCACTGTGCACGCACTCTCTCTCTTGGTATGTGTGTGTGTGTGTGTGTGCAAGCAGGAGGATTTATGTTTCAACTTAAACCCCCAGGCTAGACTGCTTCTGCTATTAACTTTAATAGGCAAACATGAGTTACACTTATTGGCTTTGACTGGTAGCTCAGCGGCACCATCCTAATTAAACCATGGCTTGTGGTTACGCAGCAGTTTTTAAGGTACAGGTGACTCGTGTGTGCTGCGCTGGTGCTCTGGGTTAGGGCTTTAATTTATAAAAAAAAAAAAACAAAAACCTTTATCTTTTCCTGCAGGATGACAAAGTGCTACCAGTCGGCAGGGGAAGAGGCCAAACACCAAACCGAGCGCAACCAAAAGCCACTCTGACCTCCAACATTCACCATGGTATCTTTCCTTTTCTCTTCTATTAAGTCACTTGTATATCCAACGCGCCACAAAAACTAATAAAAAGCACGTTATGACGTCTTCTCTAAAGGGGTGTGTTTAATATAGAATTTTTTGGAAGGAGTCTCCAGTGTCGGAGGTAAAGCTAGAGATAAGTACTAACACAAAGTCAAAATCTTATTTTGTGAACGTTACACAGTAAAAGAAAAACCCAAACAAAACGCATATGATGTGTGATTCCTTCATAAATTAAGGAAAATAAAATTAAAGGCATGGTATCATGGTGGAAAGAGCAAAGTCTGCCGAATCGCATCACCTAATCGTATTTTCCTCGAACAGCACGCCTCTGTGTGTTTTATTCTTTAATCTAACACCGATGCACACACTTGCACACAGACACGTCCTCCGTACTGTTATGGGATAAAGTGCTTCTCCGTGACCCCTAAAAAGCCCCACGATGCATCGATTGTACTTGTGTTGCCACGGCAACCGAGATGCAGGAGACAGTTTGACAGCACCTCATATCAAGTATCGCCTTAATCCAATAGAAGTTTATCTCTCAGTGTTCTTGACCTATATTAAAAGCAATATTACTGTCATATATTGCAATAAATAAATAAATAAATAAAAATAAAAGATGAGACAGCAATGCACCTTGCTGCTTCCGAAGCCACCGTGGAGGAGAAAAAAAAAAAAAATACCAAAGCTGAAGTGTCACTTGCGTCTACCTGATAAAGGCTGATGAAAAGGCAGTGAAACATGTCGGGTGGAGGGGACAGCAGGCAAACAAGGGAGCAAATGCAAAGCAATACTACTGCCTTTGAAAACACGGGAAGAACAAAAGTGCAGATGTTTAATGCATCATGGTCGTTCTTTAGAATGTGCTCCAGGCAGGTCCAGGTGAGATTCGGTACCGTATGGTACCGGTTTAGTTTACGGTCCCGGGGTCTTAGAGTGCCCCTCCCAGGGTGAGCATGGTGAAATGTGCACAGGCTGGGCCCAGGTCCAAACCAGGAGATCTGTGTAATCTTCAGTGTAAAGCACAGGGACTAAGATGCCTTTCATTGTCGGCTGCCAAAGCAAATGAGGCAAGACGGGCGAGGCGAGGCGAGGCAGAGTGCCTGGCAGGTCTCGCACCACCTGGCTGGAGCTGCCACCAAGGCGGACATTATATTATGACTCCTGTAGACGGGCAGCGGCACACGACACTACACCGGAGCATCACGTATTCATGCTCGCAGTGCTCTAGATGGCGCAGGCAAGGAGGCCCTTGTGAAAATGGCCAACCAATGAGCCTTGACTAGGAGTGAGCCAGGAGGACCATGCTCACTGTTAATGACTTTGAAACTCGAATCTGAATTGATGTTGCAACATGTAGGTATCAGCATTACAGCGAGAGAACTTCTGCAGGCTTTTGTATGCCTTATTATTTATTTTTAAAATTTTTCAGAAGGAGTGGGAGGAAGACGAAGAGGAACAGAGGCTCGTCAGTGTTGTCAGTGCACTGCACTTGTGATATGGCAGCAGAGGGCTTTAACCCTTTCGGAAGTCGACATTTAAGGGTCTGGTGCTACGGCCATGCATACACGTCGACGAAAGTCGACAAAATTAAATAATTCAATTGTACTCGCTAGGCGGCGACACTCGAGGTAATTTTTAGTAATATACTGTTCGTGTTGTGTGTCAGAGTACCATCTGGAGCACGTTGTTGACAAGCTATATTACGATATGCAGTAAAAATGCCGCGGAATGGAAAGTTTAGCAAGGAGGAGGTTCTGAAATTAGTGCTGGATGAGATATCTGATCTGTCTGATGATGATTTTGATGATGCGGAGATGGATAGCGAGAGTGAAACCGAAACTGCAAGGGCTTCTAGCAATCTTGAAACTGACCCTGCAGGGCCGTCTACAAGGGGAAAAACTCGTCAAGCTTCCACTCGTTATGTAAAGATAACATCACCTGAACAGTTTCCACTGGTGCAAAGTCAAAGCGACGGCCTGAATTTATGCAGAAAATATTCAGCACTAGGGGCAAAGTAAAAAAAAAAAATTTCAGCACCGAAATGATTAACTGCTCCTTTAGGGGAAACCCTAACACAGTCAACATTGGTCTGTTTTAAACTTGGACTCGTTACTGTTCAGGGAATACCAACATGTAACCTGTTAGAAGTGAAATAACTCTTTAATGCCACACAAGCTTACAGCATCGAGTCAGACAAAAACACAGCGAGGATGTTCCAGGACGCCTGCGCTTAGAAGTCGGATCAGACGAGTGTCAGGTGAAGGTGACTTGCCGCCTTAATGTGCTCCGTGAAGTGACAGGAAGGGAATTAGTTCGGTTTCGTTCTGTGAATTTAACACTTCATCTGAAATGACATCTGGTATAAATTCTGAATGGAAAACGACTTGGTTTGTAAGTATTATTATACTGCTATTCAACACAACCTGATCTGAAACAAATATGGCTGGACTCATCCAGGTTTTTCAAAACAGCATACCATGCTCCTTCAGTCGATGCATAAGTACGTATGTGTGCTAATGATAAATATAGGGGTAAAGAAAGTGACCAAGTCATCCATTTGGACATGCTAGAGATCCGTGCATGCATCCTGATGTACCTTCGTGCAAAAAAAAAAAAAAGAAGAAGAAGAAGAAAAAAGAATGGATCTACAACACGCAAAATTAAAAGACTCCCCAAAGGAAGAAATCAACATGAACAACTAAATGAATGCATGAAATAAATCCCAGCATGCAGTGCACCTCGGGGCAAACGATCAGATGCAGGTGTTCATGTCTTGTAAAACTTCTCTTTTCAGTGAACACCAAAAGAACAAACGAGGTGTCTTGCTAGTGCAAAACGTCATGTCCAAAACCAAAAAAGTAAAGAAACGAAAACAAACAAACAAAAAAAAAGATTAAAGGTAAAGGCGGCAAAGGTCTAAGACAGAAACGCGCCATACAAACCTGGGCTCTTAAACTGATCCGGGCTGTGAAGGTGCTGCAGGGGAGAGTTGCAGGCGGATGTGGCGTGCTCGCTTTGCAGCATCTGAGCTGCCTGAGGCCCCAGGGAGCCATAGTCGGCAAAGGAGCAGGGCGCCCCCCGCTGGTCACTGGGCGCGGAATAAAACCCATAATCGGGAAAGCCTGGGAGATACAGTACAGGATGGGGGAGGGGGGGAGGAAGGGGGTTAAGGGGTTAAGGGGTGAGGGATGGGACGCCATCATTTGGGGAAAAACTCTTTCATTGTACACAGTCATGAAGGCAAGGTGTGTGTGTTTGCGTGACGCTCGTGAGAGTGGCTAGAGATGGCTGCACGGCCCTAGATGCTCTGTACGCCAATTTTCAGAAACCCACCGCATGACTAAAGCAGACTGAGAGAAGTGGCCATCGGCTACCTGCTACAACTGATTTAAAAAAAAAAAAAAAAAAAATCAGACCAGCCAGACAAGGAGGTAATCACCGGGACGCTAAACTAGTCTGCACAAATGACCTTCAGATTAACCTAGGTGATCAGTGTGGAGCAGCAGATCGTTGCTGAAAATTGGTCCTCGTTCACAGGCTTGCGCTCGTCAATAGTCACTTTATAGAATCTCTTGTTACCTTCTTGAGAGAAAGAAACTTGTATCCACACACAGTTTCTATAATCGATTTCATACCCGCTTATAATTTCCGCGGTTCGACAGGACACACGGCACGACGCATTAGGTTCTCTGTACGATAAAGGAGACCACATTCATGTTTACCGTGCGTAAACATTAGAGAGGGTCAACCGCACACGGCACTGCACTCCGCACGTCACAAATCCACCTCCCTTTCACTCAGACGGTAGATTATCAACGCATCAGGGAGCATCACTGACGTGCGTGAGCTGACATTTAGAGTCTGTCAGAATAACCGGGGATGGAGATTTTGCTTTGAAAGCCACTGGTAGCACTCTCACGTCTTTCCAGCTCAGGTAGTTCAGTCAAGGTAAGCAGCACAGGCAGTTTACTCTGGGCACTGTGCATTTGTTTTTGTTTGTTTTTTTTGTTTTTTATTAGTGTCCCTAAGCAAAAAGGAAGGGCTCAGAGCATTGTCCGACCTAGCTAGCAGGACCGTGTCCACGGATGCTATTGTAACATCCTTATGGGTGATGTGTGTGCTTCATTTTACCGCACGCAGCCCGAGAATGGCTCTGTGCCTGCGTGGATTTGTTCCTGAAATACGTATGCTATTTCAAAGAATCAGGGAAAAAAAAACCCATGGTTATAACGATCTCCCTAAAGGGCATGGAGGAAATGGAGCGAGGGGACATCGGCGCTGACTTTTTTTTCTGGTTCCAATACCCTGCATCTTTCAGGGACGTCCCATATCCCATATCCTTTTTTATGAATGGAGTAAAAATAACGATAAAAGTAAAAACGAAAGAACTCCACGAGATGTTCGTCTGGCCTCGAGAACATGTTTTGCGATCTAAAGACAAAATTTTCACTGACTTTACCGAGCACGAGGGCTTTATAATGGACCGGGAGGAGCTCATACAGTGGGGTCCATAAACAGCAGAGATATTTATTTATTATATATTACAGTCAGAAGCTTATTTGACTGGTCATTTGAATATTAGTCTGAACCACAATAACTCAAAAAAAAAAAAAACAACAAAAGGTCAACCTATAAATACCGTATAAATAGTTGAACCTAATGTCTTTTGACTTCAGTAAATTTTATTATTCATTCATGTTTAAGTCATGAATAGTTGGATTATGTTTCTAAATAAAAATGAATCAAAGGGGGTGGAATTTGTTTTACAGTTAAACGGATCCCTGGTTGCACAAAATAAGACCTCCTACATGTTTGCTTTTAGCGATGGACTCCGAGTGCCCAGGTGTTGTAAACAAAGCTCGACTGGCATTACATCTAGGAGAGGAGCTGCCATTCGGTTCCACAGCACAGTTCCAGTACGGGAGAACACTGTTTCATCCTTAGACACCAGCTGCGATATCCTCACTGGTACTTTGATGGTGGAAAGAGCTTTACCATGAATCTTACATGAATGTTGACTTACATAATCACTCACTTGTCAATATATATATCTTACATAATCGAGCCAAACTGTTCTAAACAAACAGACAGCAAATACTGTGGAAAGTGCTTTTGTGGTAATGGTGTGCTTTTTTTTCTTCTTCCCTGCAGTCCGCCCAAGTCTCTCCCACTAAGTGCCCCTGTCCCTAAACCAACTGCAGGTAGGGGGCAGAGAGACTGCACTCTCTCTCTCTCTCTCTCTCTCTCCTTCCTAATGACTCATCTCTGATAGGACTGCAGCAGCCTTGGAGTCTGCACTGCCCACTGCGGCTCCTGCTGCTGACTCACCACGTCCGCATCTGCTCACTCACTCACTCACACACACACACACACACACACACACACACACACACACACACACACACACACACACAAATGCTAGATGCCTTCTGTCCAATTGTCTGTCTCCATGTCCCTTTCATGTGCCTTCATCAGGCACCTGGCACGTGCACCCACACACACACACACACACACATCTGCTCAGTGCCACACAGCTGCATGTCCTTAATACCCCATCATTGCTTCATCCCCTTCTAGTGCAGCGTGAATCTCCACACAAATGAGAGCTGTATTTCCCGGCATTCTCTGTGTTCGTCACTCACTGTGTTTGACTGAACTCTGATCTCGAATAGAAGGGTCCAAGTCAGAAAGAGGTGGGGTGATGCCATAAAAGTGTGATGTAGACCCCACTGGCTGGTGTAAAGCTCATGAGATGGCACAGGCCTGTCTCACTCCTCTAGCTACCACCTCGCTGTTCCGTAACCGTGCGACTTTCATGGTACACAGGCGTCTTTTCAGGTCCCCGTTAATTGTTCTTAGGCCAAATACAATACAAAAAAAAGAGGGGGGGAAAAAGGAGCGTGAAAGAGACGACTTCTATTTAATCCATTTTTAACGTGCATGCAAATAGCTCGTCGTCCTTGAGTTTCAAAGTGGGTTCCGGGCTCCTCACTAATTAGACAAGCTTCCTCGGCTTCCTCTCCTCACTCTAATTAGAATCTTTAATAACAAACAAGCGCCGACCTTTACAAAAGGCTTCGCCACAATCTCCTCCATTAGCTAAACGGATGAGGAGAGGATGGGGTGAGAGAAGAACCGTCACCCCCCACCCCCACTACAGCCAAAACGCCATCCAAGGGGCTCAGGCCTTGCCAGGAGCACACAATGTCGGCTTCCTGCCGCAGTCTCTTCAAGGCGGCGACAGATTCGGAGTGTTTTTGGGAAGAGGGAAGCGACAGGACACAAGGACGACATCAGCACGCACAACAAATACACATGGCGGCTTTGTTTGCTCTGACACGGACAATTAACCCTCAGCTGGCGACATCTCGCAACCGGGAAGGTCTTATCTAATAAAGGCAGGCAAAACGACTTTTATTGTTCAGGTAGATTGCCTCTAATGATAGTGCCATCAGTGTAAAAAGATATGAATAAAAATGGGCCTGCACTTGGGGGGGGGAGAAGAAACCGGCTCTTCAGTGGATGGCAGGAGCATGAAAAAGACACCATCTGGGCGTGCTGCAATCACTCGGTTATCTTCCTGCGCTAATTTTCTTTTCGGCGCATACAAATGATTTACTTCGGGCAAAGGTGAGAAACAAAGTGCGATTGAGCCGAAGAGCAGTTTTTTTCCCCTCCTTTTAACATCAAAGTTAGAGAAATAATGGTCTCTCTCTGATCTTTCCCTGGTACGGCATATGTTTCTCCCCACGGTGTGTACGACGGAACCGATTGTGTTGTTGGCTTCCTCCGGGAGAGGCGGCGGCGGTGGAGTGGGTATGGATTAAAGGAAGGCGTTTATTCGTACGGCGTGAGAGCAAATTTGCTGCATGCTAATGAACAAACATCAAATGGTGTGTTGGAGCTGCGCAGACATCTGCTGCCACACTGTATCCTAACTACAACAGCAACCAGCAACATCACACAAGCTCTGTGTTTGGAGTAATGAAGTTGCCGATTTGTGCTTTATTAAAGCTTGCGATGCGAGTACGTGTGGGGGTATAGCCCTGAAACTCGTGGAAGATTAACGGATGCAACATTTCTTTTGGAATCACTTTCAAACATGACTGACTAACAGGGACACTGCATAAAAAGCATAAAGAGCTTGACCTCCTGAGTGCTGCTGTTATCAGGTTCATTGCATGTCCGTATGTGTGTAATTTGTATAGCTGGTTAATTTTGGTATGGGGTGCAAAGGTGTGTCCTATCTAGTAGATACAGTAGATCCCCCTGTTACGTGTCTTATCCTTGCAACTTGCCCCTGGATGTTCTTGCTGCGCGGACATTTGATGCCCTCATCCCTTGGAGCTGTTCACTTTATGTGTAGAGCTCATACATAGTTTACAAACCTTTCTTAAGAGCTGCATACATTCTTTTTGAACAGTATCATTTCTGAGCATTTTTGTTTTTTCCTCTTATTCACATAGGCTAGGAGGCTAACAAACAAAATGAACCCTGATCCAGACAAGATTACAGCAAACTCTACTGACTGGTGCATGGACCCTCACGTAATATATTCGAAAAGTAAAGCTTTTCAAAGGCTTAAGAACACCATGCTGCTACAAGAATAGCTCCAATACAAAAGCCAAGTCTCACCTTACATCATGCCTAAGAATACATATGCATATATAACACTTAGCAAAAGAGATCCCGGGTAGGTGTTGGCCATTTTAAGCTGAAACAGTGGTTCAGGATGAATGCACACAGATCTTATCGTCAGCCACCCCCACCTCTCCTCATCCAATTATTAATGTTCTAGCTATCAGCCTGAAACAAAAGACTACTTCTTCATCCGTTTCTTTTTTCTTTTTTTCTTTTTTTTTTTTAAATCCCGTGGTCTAATTGGATGTAATTACTCATCTACAAAACAAATGAGTAGGTCGGCGTTGCCGTGGCGACCGGAATGGTGGGTCCAACAGTGCGAATCGTTTCACCAAGGTTCATTTCTGTGGATAATTATCACTCCCGCTCCTTTCTCTGCCTTTTGCCCAGTCCCTGAAGAGATACCGTCGCCTATCTCCAGCCATCGGCTACTGCTAATTCAACTGTCTTCGGCTATTCCGTCTGTCCCTCCCTCCCCGCCTGTCTGCATACCCGCCGTCAAGTGTGTGGCTCTCTTCAAGTGAATAAATGCTACTCTCTCATTTTCACTTTGCCAGGTGATTGCCTCAGAGCAGGAATTCGAAACCATTGCCCTGAAAGTACGACTTTTTTCTGTGATCAAAAGAGGAGTATGAGTTTTTCGCTCATAAAAGGAAGACTAGAAAGAGGACGTGCATGTCAATCCAGTGCATGTTCTCCTACCCTTTTCCCACTTAAGGGCCGGCCCGGTTTGAGGAGTAGAATGTGATTATCCTAATGCCGATGCTTCAATGATTACATACACGTGCTCTGTATTTATTTCAAATCCCTGGTGGCCATCAACTGCACTTCCGGGCCAAATGTCAATAAACCTGTCAGCTGCCTTCCCAAATGAGCTTTGAATTTCAGAGCAGCCATAATTAGTGACTTCATTTCCACTTAGGAAGAAGCCCGGAGTTAGCGTTCACTTTTCTTTTAAAAACAGGCCATTTCTGAATGAACCGGTGAGTAATTAGGACCCCCTCGATGAGTCATTCTGATGGTGCTGACATTTCCCAAATAGTTAATATTAAATGTCTTGTCATTTTGTTCTGACAGAGGCTAATGGGTGTTAACAGATGATTTACTCCTTTCTCAACAGTATCCGTATCTCCAGCTGCTTAAATGTCTCGGAATGCTTAGAATGCCACGCATTACTCAGTTCAAAAGTATGACGATCTCTGAAGGATGAAATCTGGGCTTGCATTTCTGGGAAGAAACTTAGATGAGAATGGAGCGCATTACTGTAAGACATGTGATGTTGCATACTTGTTTGCCAAAAACGGTGGTTTCAAGAGCTGCAGATGTGGTCAAATCACCACCAGATTAGCACTTCAGTGTATCGCAAGCCTGACACAAATTCAGCCAGGCAAAACCCAAGCCCAGAAAAGCCTGCCACTCAAGCTTCTGTCTTAGCAAGATCCACTATGTCCGGCCACCAGAGAACTAACCTGCATCAAACCCTAAGGCCACGTTAAACCACAAAAAAACAAAAACAACAAAAAAAAACCCCAAAATTAAATAAAACAAAACAAAACAAAAAAAACCCACCAAGAAATAGTGATTGTACAGTAATCCAAGTCGGATGAAGCTTTCATATTCCACTTTCACATTGTTTTAAAGGTCACAGTAAGGACGGAAAATGAGAAGATGAAAACATTTTTACTTTGAGACCGTATCTCTCTTTGTGAGTGGGGAGATGAAAGTGGTCTACAGCTGAGCACCTTTGGAGTATGCTTCCCCCCTTTGAAGTTGGTTCCTCCCAGAGGCCCTGTCTGAGCATCTGCCCATCACAGCTGTGCGGAGGAGACCATCCTGAAACAGAGGGGGATCAGCGCCTCTCTAACCTTTATGTGTAACATTTATCTTCCCGCGATGAGAGCCTGTGGGACCGGCGTCACATGGAGCATCCTTGAGAGAGCGGAGCTGCTGTTGGTTCTTTTGGCACAAGCCAGAGCCGCAGCTGTGTGGGTGTTTGTGTGTGTGCGCGACAGGCAGTAGATGGGCACACGTGATGGCTGGGAAGCCAGTTTAATCTCGCCACGGCAGTGCTGGCCAACGTGGCCCTCTGTTGAGCCTCTCGGCAGCGATCACAGTGCTTGTTGGGATGAAATGCATAATGATCTCCAGATAATGGGAAGTACTCAGCCAAACGAGAGCAGCTCCGTGTCTGGCCAGCAGCAGGCTTCATCAAGCAAGAATGGGGCTTCATACAATAACTTCCTCCTTGTTTCAGCAGGATAATGTGTCCAGAGGACTGAGCCAGAGCAAGCTACTGACGAGGAGGGTGACTATGGGTCAGTAGTAAATGTATGCAAACAAGGAGAAATAGTGACCATTTCCCCATTACAGCCTGACCAAAAGGAAAAGGCTGACGGATCCTGTGAGGAGACCAACTATGGTGGTGGCGATGTGGTGTTGGGATGGAGACAGAAAACAAAAATGGTTTCAAGCCTCAATAATGAAAGCAGAGTTTCTGACAAACAAAGCCTGGCATTGTGCAAGGCTACAGCTTGGAGGGACTCTAAGGTTAAACGTAGCAGTTATTCTAATTCAAGAGAAATCTGTGGGCAGTGTTGACCTTCAGCATAGGAGACTTAACCTGGATATAAAAAGTCAATGCACCCCTCTTAAAATGGCATAAATAAACAAAACCAAGCTAAACAATGTCCGAAACTTTTGAAAACTGTCAAACTGCAAGATATAAAAATCAAATAACGAACAACAAGAAAAAAAATATGAAATAAAGAAAAACAAACAAAAAAAATCTATTACACTGGTTGCATAAATGTGTACCCACTTGTATAGCTGGATATGAATTAAAGTGACTGATTAACCCCAAATGAAGTGCAGCTGTTCCTATAGGATTCTCCTGATATTTTCTTGGTAATAATATTGTCTTGGATATAAAGCCAAATCAACAAGTGGAGAAAATATGGCACTACATTAGCATTACTATAACAGGATGGCCCTCTAAAATTAATGAGAAGACCAGAAAAAAACAAGTCAGGGAAACTACCAAACAACAACAACAAAAAAAACAAAAAATAAAATAAAGTAACAATAATACCTCCAAACTCCTACAATGGAATAATGTTTTAAGGTCTAATGACTGAAAAGCTGATCCCAAAGATATACTTTGGAGCAAAACTAACTAACTAAATAAATAACTACTCCTCACCCAAGACCACCACCACTACAGTGAAGCATGGTGCCACCATCACACTTTGGAGCTGCTTTTCTTCAGCTGGAACCTTTAATCAGGGTAGAAGGAATCATGAATAGTTCCATATACCAACCAATTTTGGCACAAAACCTTGAGTCTTCTGCTGCACACTTGAGAAATTTCCCCCGACAATGACAATGACCCGAAGCACACCTCCAAATCAACAAAAGAATGGCTTCACCAAAACAAAATCAAGGTTTTGTGATGACCCGGCCAGAGTCCAGATCTAGATCCAATCAGAAATCTGCGGGGTAACCTGAAGAGGGCCGTGCACAGGAGACGCCCAGCCAGTCTCCAGTCTGACAGAGTTACAATACATCTGCAAGGATGAATGGCAAATGATTGAGTCTTTTGTAGGATGTTTGAATGCCATGGAAAAAATTAAAAGTGCTTCAACTAGTATTAGTTTAAGGGTGTGTACACTTGCGCAAGCAGGTTACTAAACATTTATTATTATTATTATTATTATTATTATTCTCTTCAATTTATAGATTGCAGTTTAACAGTGAAGGTTAAAAAAAAGGTTCTGACATGATTTAACTTGGTTCAATTTTTTATTTATTTATTTTTTTGCATCACAAAAACCTGCCGTTTCAAAAGGGGTGTGTGGACGTTTTATATCCACTGTATTATGGAGCAGTAAGGGACAACTGGCACAACACACACTTCTGTCGACAAGAGGCACTGTCGAAGTCACGCTTGGTTCCTGGCAACCGGCAAAGTCGTGGTGAAAGGAAAAAACCTGAAAGGACTCTAACTTGAAAACAATAGTGTTGAATTTGTAAATATCAACTGTCTGGTCATATATCAAATCATGTACTTCGACTGAATTCGTAATTATAATTAAAAATAAAAACCACGATATTCATGATATCAGTGAAAGAGATTCTGCATCATCATATCGCCCAGCCCTTGAGAAGACAACCAGATCTCCATGGAGATCCTCAAATTCCTCCAAAGAACGGAGAGTAGGAACAGAGTGAGCCAGAGGACATTTCTCAGCAGAGAGACAGAGGGAGTAGGAGGGGTGACTTCAACAGCATGTGCCAGCGCGGCAGTCGGGACACGCATACAGCCAGCTATGGAGGCTGGCAAGGAGAATAGAAGTGCGAGCGACAGACCTCCAGAGGGCAGCGCCTCCTGTGGTGCAGCACCCTGTGGCTCACACACTCCCAGCTGCACGTGAGGTCCAGGAACAGACGGACGGTCGGGGAGACAGAGACCAGCTGAGAGAAAGTCAAAGGGACGGCCAGTGAGACAGATAGACAGGTCAACGCTCAGCCTCCATCTGTGGACTGTACTTCAAATTCCATGCACTAGCCTCTCAGCCAAGAGCTAAAACAACTCCACCTGAGCCACGTCTTCTCGACGTTATACAATGTCTTCATGAGCAAATTCTTTTAGGGCGATTCATGCAAGTATGCAAGACTCGATAGTGTACAATAACCAATCCACAAGCATGAAAATGCCCTGCAAGATTTTACAAGCAAAAGTCTGGGCACTTTTCCAAACTGCATAGAAATCAGAAAATCTAGATTTTCTTAATGAACGCAGACATATAAAGATTTTTTTTTTTTTTGGCTCCCATTTTCTCCTCAATTTTGTCAGTTCCCACCCACTAGACCGATCTCTCCCATACCGTATGACGGCTACCGCCTGGGAAAGTTGAAGGCTAACACATGCTTCCTCCAAGACACGTGAAACCAGCTCCTCATGCTGTCAGAAGAACACGCGCTGTCCATCCTCTTCCGCATACACGAGTTCACGGACTATTGTGGAGTATCGCCGTGATTGACACGCGAGAAAGTATGCCCCTCCCACTCAGACTGCACAGCCATGCATGACCGTAGCATCGGTGGGATTTGAACTCTTTATCTCCAGATGACAGCGCAGACATTTTTTTTTTTTTTAGAACTGACAAATGTGGTTCTACCACCCATGTTGCAGTCAGATTCAGGCCCAACACCAAGTAAGTAACACAGGGACGGTAAGAAGGACCAAGAGGACTCCCTGTTCCTCTCTGTATCTGCTATGATCCACATCTATATAGGTGGTCAACGACCTGATGTATAAAACAAAATATTTACAGCAGCCAAGGGTTTACTACAAACATGGTTTCAAGTCATTTTGATAGGACACAATGATTAAATACACTCACGACGGGGCTAAAAGGGAAAAGTGGCGGTAAAACTAACTTTAAAAACAAGCGTAAGATTTGATTCAGGAACAGACAGGGGTTTAACACAGAACATTACCAGCTGAAACACATCCAAACATCGCCGGGTAAACCAGAGGTCAGTAAGCATGACTGCTGTTGGCAAGAAGACAAAAAGAAACTTTTTAGCTGCTTATACAGGCGATCCTCTCATCTACAGACACCGCATTAACGGATATCGGATGCAACGGACAAAATCCGCCGGTCTGAATACATAATCCCTTAGGCAGAATGTCCGGTACGAAAGTTTAAAAATCCCGGGTGTTGCGAACTGAGTCCTGTAGTTCAGCAATTGGCCGGTAGGCAGCCGTAGCGTGCGTGCTACTAGTTGTTTACAAGCGTCAGTTGAGCTGTGGTCGTCGTGAAGGTATACTGGTTTTTTTTTTTTTTGCCGATTATTTGGTGGTTTTCACTGTTTTTCTGCCCAGTGCTGTCATTATGCCACCCAAAGATAAGTCTAGTGGTAAAAGAAAGCGTGTCCATCTTAGTATTAGGCAGAAATTAGAGCTCATTAAGAAGTCTGGTGTTTCTGTCTCCTGTGTTTGTGAGGAGTTTGGTGTGAACACACATAAGGGAAATTACAATTGTATTTACATCTTTATTTACATTAGGATTTAATGTACTTCCCTATTTATGTTGGTCGTTATGCTGCTTGTCATGTGTACAGTACTTGGGGAGCACTTTTATGG
>JAQMCW010000009.1:2798108-2812057 GCA_030068335.1 Chrysichthys cranchii | reverse complement strand
TTACCCATCACCATTCCGTCTGAGAAGGGAATAAGAGCCTGTCTCCAATAAGCGCCGGCCTCTTTTAAACGCCGGGCTGTCCAAAAAAATTTTTGAATAGACGCCCGGGCTACTAATAGAAGATATACGGTGTGTGTATATATATATATGTGTGTGTGTGTGTCGGTGTGTGTGTATGTATGTATGTATGTATGTATATACGTATATATATAGATATAGATATATATAGATATATGGAAAAGCATTTATTTTCCATATACCTCCAGTTCTCTTTGCAAGACAGACAATCCTTGCTACATACCTGTCCCCAAACAATCCTTCCTCCACAAATTTTCCCTTTATTTTTCTCGTCTCCAAACTTTTGTCTAATGCAAATAGACACAACAGACCAGAGGTGTCAAATCTTATCCGCTGAGGGCTGACGATGTGGGTGCAGGTTTTCGTTCCAAACCGAGCAGAAGCCACACCCGCGTCTACTAGATACTGAGAACAACAGATTAAACAGGTGGAATCAGTTGTGGCTCCTGCTTGACTGGAGCGCAAACCTGCACCCACGGCGGGCCTTTACCGAGAAAATGCGACACCCCTGCTGTAGACCATTCTCACGCTTCTGTTTGTGAGAAAGCGAGATGTGAGAATCAGCTGTGGTTCGCCAGGGTGAAAGATGGTACACGGGGTGAGCTTCGCCTGTGATCTCTTGTCTACCGTGCGATAAAATTCGTGTGAATACTGAAGTGATTCTCAGATGGTGAAGGTTGCGCAGGGACCCAAGGGAGTCCACATGTTGGTCCGTGCCTTCTGAAACACCTTCTCGTATTTACGAGAAGCTAGTTGGCGTGTTGGGAAGGTAGCTAGCATTAATGATGAGTGCAAAGAATAAACACATCATTAGGTTTTAATTTAGATGGAGCTTGAAATCAGTCTTTTGTTGTGAATTAGCTTATGTTACCTCGGCTTATTTTAAAAGAGCAATACGTGAGACTTTGCACTGTTGCTTGTGGAGACGACTCATCTGGGGGTTCTTAAGAAATCCTGGTTTAAGTACTAGCCAGCCCAAGAGAGTGTATGTGTGTGTGTGTCCATGTATGTGCGTGTCTCGATCTCAGGCACAGCGAGAGGAAAATGAATAATGGGTAGGCATTGGCTAAGCTTGGCTGGTCTGCCCCGCAGCATCCCCCCACCCCTCCCCCGTGAAAGATGGGGACAGAGGGATTAATAGCTTGTTACTGAGTGCCTATTATGCCATTCCACTCCGTGTGCGGCAGTGAGGCCCGTCAAAAGCCATGTGGTTTTCTTCAAGAGCCTTAATCGAGGAGAACGACGTGTCTCATCAGACGCATGTGATCAGGACGGAGTTTAAAAGCCAAGATTAAGATTCCTCACCTAGTTTTGGTGAGTTTTAAGAAGTGAAGCGTGACAGACGGCGGTCCAATCAAAAGCCATTACACGGGAACCAGTAAATAATGTTAACAACACAAAGGTTTGTTTGTTGAACGTTGTAATCAAACATGGTCATTAGCGCCGTCTGATTAGGGACATACATCAGAGTAATGCGGCTGAGACGTTACATTATAATAAATATAATTACAGACCGGGCACGCTAATGAAGGCATAGATCAGTGTGTGACAGCAGCTTATCAGACAGTGGGTGTCTGACGAGGGAGATGGGACTCGCAGACAGACGGAGAGATAGCACGCAATCAGACATAGCTCAGCTCGGACAGCTCATCCGGCCCCCACCATCAGTCCAATTCTCACAACAGGGAACACACCAGTCTTATTTTAAAGTCCTAATGATCAGCAGAGCGGCCCGTTAAAAGTCGTAGGTTTAATGGCAAGGGCCGAGACGACTGAATTACAATAGTTTGGGGGGGAAAAAAATATCGATTAAATATTTAATTTGCCAAGGGTGCCAAAACTTTTTGCATACAACTGTATCTTCTTACAGGATTTGCTTTCTTTTGAAGAAAAGCCTCCAGTATTCCAGCGTCGCAGTATTGTGGTCAGTCGCTGAGGATTAAAAAAAAGAAAAGAAAAATGACTCGTCAGGGTCACTGTACAATCAGACTTTGTCCTGGCTTAGCATCCTCACTCTAATTGCACTTTTTCCTTTCTTTATTCTTATCCCCACTCATTAATCTCTTCACAGCACCAAATCTACGGTAATTACAATCACGAACCTCGTGCTTCTCCACAAAAACCACATCCTCTCGTCTCCTCTCGCTTCGTCCACCTCTTAGCCCTTTTCATCGTAAAATGCTCCTCTCCAGAGCCAAAAGTCAAACGCTCTTTCATTTTGCTCGAGTACTCCGTCTCCCTCGTTGCCCTGCCACTGCTCCCTCGCCCTGCTCTCAAACTTGACGTGAAAAAGTTCTTCAGAGAGATTAACTGTGCCGGATTAGGAGGGTTAATTAATAGTTCTTGCCAGCTCATTGTTTTGCGTTGGCGCCGTGAGAAGCCGCCCAAGAGAGGTGCTGCGGCATTAAATCAATTTCATGGCCCTTTTATTACCAGCGCGATAAAGCCAATATTTCGATTTCAGTTCTTTTTCCTCCCCCCTCCTTCCCACTGTTGTTTTTGCCCCTGCTGTCATCCAACGCTGCGCTCGGACAGACGGCAGGACTCCAGGGAGGGCACAAGGACACATCTGCTTACTGCCTTGGCCAGGGGTCTCGAGAGAGCGTCCCAAACTACACGCCAGGGTTCCTCGTGGGCCTGGAGCTACTCTCTGTTTCAGGTCAAAAGAGGGAGAAGAGGAGCTGATCACACCGCAGCGCAAACATGCTTCACGCTCAGTGCAGCACAAACCCTGCAGCTGCCAGTTCGCCAAAACCGAGCCCTACGCTCCAATAAGATCAAAACTAGCATGAAGGAAGATGCGCAAGCAAAGAGTCCTGTCAAAAAGAGTCTCCAGGACTTTAAACATCTGGCCCTTGGCCGATAATTGTCGTCTCCTTCGGCCTGATTTCTCTTTCGTAGATGTCCATGATGATGATGAAGATGATGTTCTGATCTGTCAATCAGCCAAGACGTGTCTGGTGAACAAAGACTGCTAAGAAGCTGGCTAAGAAGTTGCTTAGAAGTGCCCGTTTACTAGCAGGCAAATTTTCTGACACGTGACACGCTAGTAGGGACAATAAAACACAAGGCGGTATCACATTTGTTTTGGTGCCACTTCAAGCCAACGTCGGTGTGCGGTCTTTTGAAGGCAGGTTTCTGTAATAATAATATACTATTTTACGAAACTGTATTTATGAATCACATTACCGAGTCGAACGGCGGCTTTCGAGAAATGTGATGTGACGATTTAAACCTGCAGTTTGCACTGAACTGGCAGTAATATGCTTCCTGTACTTGTTTAGATAAGGCTAAATTAACGTACGTTTCCGTTTTGACATTTAATGCCGTAATAGTAGCCTCCCTCTTGTTTCTGGTTCCTTCTAGTGGCGTCTTCGTGCTCCGCTTTCCGCAGCACCTGCTGAGCAATGAAGGACTACCAGTCATAAACTCTCAGTCAGAACCCAAACGAGACATGGACTTGTTCTTTCTGGCGGCTCTAACACTCGGATCGCTTGCAGCCTTTATACCATTATGCAATTATACAGTGCACCGGAATGATACATTTAGCAACCGGGAATCGACGGTTGTGAGCACACCACGTGAAAACTAGAAAGTAGTCGATTCCAGTCGAATCCTGAGGCCCTGAAACAGCAAATCTGCCGGTGAGCGGGGCTAAACTTCACAAGCTGCCGCGCCAGCACTCATAAAAAGAGGATCAAGCTGTAAATACAGCCGAGACTCCCGGGCCAAATCCGCCAGCACTCGGCGTGCTCCTCCTTTCTTCAGCCTGCGGGGTCGTGGGAAATAGAACGCTCGCCCCTCTCGGACGTATTTGAAGAGAAAACGGTACGAAAGATATAACTGTAAAGAAAGAGCAAGAGAATTATAACAAATAAGAATAGTCAAGGGGAGAACAGCTATTGCAATCTTTTCATCTATGGACTGACAGCTAGCTTATTGTTGGGGGGTTCAGCTGCGAGCTGGCAGCGTTTGTTGTTTTCAGAAAGGCTCGGCAGAAGTGCTATCACAATCGAAGTGAGTGGCCCCGAGCCCAGGCGCCTCTTTACACAGCTCATCTTCCCTCACTCTCTCCCTCACACACACACACACAAAGTGTGATTCTTAAGATGCACTTGAGGATCCTCATAGGAACAAGTCAGTGAGAAATCAACTTTACATAATTGCCCCCTGATGTGGACCCCTGATCAGCCGAGCCAAAGCTCAGTGTTGAGCTAATCTTTTTTAAACTTTTTTTTTTTTTTGAGATAACAGGTTAAATCGTCCGTCTAAATATGAGCCTCAAACCATTTTTAGATGTTTAGCTATGTCACAACAGCGAGCCCTGAGCCGAATATGACACATTCGAGGTGTCATATAGGAACTGAGTCACAAATGAAGAAATACTTCAACGAGCGAATGGGATTTGCAGATTTGCCCCCTAGCCGAAGGGGTCGCTATGCGACGACTCTGGTTTGCAGGTCATATCCTACGCCTACCTCGCGTGTGGCCTGCCAGGGTTGCAATCGCCTGGAACCCGAGTATTGGCAAGCGAAAACAAGGCCGGCCAAGCATGGCGACGGACGTTCATCGATGACCTGAAAACCGTCAACGTCAGCTGGGACAAAGCCGAGGAAACCGCGGGTGATCCAAACCATTGGAGAACGCTCGTTGCCCAGTGTGCAAATTAGGCTTGGAGGACCGATAGGACTTAGTCATCTATATACATGAAAAAAAATGAAGAATCGTGTAAATAATAATAATAATAATCAGTATACAGTCGATCCTCTCATCTACGGACACCGCATTAACGGATATCGGATGCAACAGAAAACATCTTCTGGTCTGAATACATAATCCATTAGACAGAATGTCCGGGAAGAAAGTTTAAAAATCCCAGATGTTGCGAACGAAATCCAGTAGTTCAGCAAATGTCCGCTAGGTGGCGGTGGCATGCGTGCTACTAGCTGTTTACGAGCATCGGTTGAGCTGTGGTCGTTGTGACGCTATACTGTTTTTTTGGCGATTATTTGGTGTTTTTCACCTGTGTTTTCTCCATGTACTTACCTATTCCTGTTGGTCGTTACGCTGCTCGTCATGTGTCCAGTACTTGGGGAGCACTTTTATGGACCTTAGTGGTATTTTTCCTTGGATTTCCAGCATTTTAACCCCCCACAAAACACTTCTTCACATCATAAACTATTCAAGCCAACGGACAACCTCTCCCCCCAATTAGTCTGTTAATGCGAGGACCAACTGTGTACAATATTTTTTGAAGTGTAGCTCCACTACAAAACCGCCATATTGGGAAAACTTGATTATGCCCAAAATACGGCATGTGGCCGAACGGCTTGACTCGTTTATTTGTTTATTTATTTATTTATGATTTAATTTCTGTCACCATCTGGATTTTAAATAAAGAACTTATATAAAGTTCATTACAGGAGCTCTGCAGGACAGGTTTGCTTTTTCTCTGACGAATACACACACTTGAGCCACTGTTTAAAAAGGGTGAGCCGGAGAAAAAGTTTCCCAGGAATAAACGCCATTGTTCTTTCCCGTGCATTAGCAGCACTTCAGACAGCCGCGTTGCATTCATTTTCGCCAGCTCCGTAATGGCATGTCATTTTGTATATGAAAGCGTATGACAGGCACCGTCTCGCAAGCCTAACTAGAGTCTGAACTCATCAGCAGCACAGGACTGAAAGTACGGAGCCGAGGTGTAATTTATGACGCATTAGCGCACACTTACACAGCTGGATACACACGGGGGCGGCGCTCTGAGCTCCCGGGCCCTGCGCGGGTAATAAGGCTATTGTAACACTGTGATGTATGGCGTTGCCCCGCATTACTCGCTCATTACCGTTCCGCCGGACGTATTTTATGGAGGTGACTTACTCGCCCCCGGTCGCCTCCACGAAAGCCGGATTCGCACGTATCATAAAACATCAAAACTCTGCGCGTCTCTCAGACCGTGCCGGGGCCACAGCGTCTCCGGATGCAGCCAAGCAAGCAGAAAGACATCCACTAAAATAAATAATTTCTCACGCCGGCGCCACAAATAGCCAGGTTACCGTGAGGCTGACCTGTGGCTAATGGAAGACTCGTCACACCGTCAAGGTTACAGCTTGCTTTTTTTCTCTCCGCCTCCCCTTTCCTTCTTTCTGCTGTCTTGGAGGCCCTTGCATGAAGAGTCCTGACCCGTGTGGTCTTTTGGAAAAGCTTGGGAAGAAAAAAAACCCAAAACATCTGACAGGTCTGAAAGTCAGGAAGAATACCGGTTCCTCAGAAACGCTGCCTGATCTTCACTGATCCTCTGTCTGTATCCTCTGACCAAACTAATCCAGGATCAGAGGGCACCCTGGGAACCGTTCTCCCTCAGAGGAGAGCTCTAATTCAAAGAACGCCGAGAGAACGCAGGAAGAGGCTCCACCTTCTTCGCAAGATGCCAGCCTTGTTAGCCCGAAGTGCCGCTATTAATTAGCGGGGCCACCGCGGCCTCCCACTCGTTAGCACCAGAGTAAACACTCCTAATTTGTTATGCATTTTAATGGCCTTCTCCAAAAACACTCAAGAAACGACTGTGGGGGGTTTTAAAAGAAAACACACAAACACAAATCCCCAGCAAGCTGTGAAGGAGAAGGAGATGAAAGCAAGATCTTGGCCAAACAGAGCCGATTTCTTCCCGTGCAACACGGAGATGAATGGTGACTGAAGGAAAGCCGCGTGCGCGCAAGGTTACTGCTGGAGTTTAAACGTGTTTTATGGCTCACTATTACATCTTTACTGGCGCTCAATACGAAGCAAAGAGCCTTCAGAATACATGGCGAGAAATACACTGGAGTGCTGACGTGTGCTCCTACACACTAATCCTCCTCCTCTCCTCCTCTCTGGTCTCCCTCACACCAGCCACGAGTCTTTTTAAAAGGAAAGTGCAGGTTGTTTTGTTTTATGTATTTTTACTTTATATTTTGTATTCATCATTTTTATATAAATATTTCTGGGTTGTGAAACGAATTATCTGAGATTCCATTATTTCTTACGGGGAAACCCGCTTTGATATACGAGTGCTCTGGATTACAAGCACGTCTCCGGGAATGAATTATACCCGCGATCCAAGGCGCCAACTGTACTGGCATGCTTTCAGAAGGTGGGAGGAAACCGGAGAACCTGGAGGAAACCGTTTAAATGTTAACGCAGCAATGAGGCCTGAAAACTGAAACACTTTTATGACGTGAAAAAGCTTAAAAAGTTCATGGCATGCTGTATTTATAAGATTAAAGTGATCTGTTTGCAGCAGTTAGCAGCATGTCAGCAAGATGTTCTTGTGTTTCTGCTGACTGGAACATCTGGAAAATTGTGCTTGTTCATATTGTTTATAAATAATTTCTTTAGTGTTAATGACATCATCCCCGATCAACACTAAGTACAGAGGGGGCAGCACTTTCGGGGGCGTGCCGTTAGACAAAGAGGTGCAATACGGCCGATAAATACGGCATCCTGAGGTGTTGCCAAGAAACAAGGTGCGCCTTGTGATCACTCATATTACTGCACCTACGAAGAGTCGTTCCATCACCAAAGGACTAAATAAATAAATAAACAAACAAACAAACCAGCCCAGAAGATTGTAATGTCACCCTCTGCCCTTCATATTTTCCTGTGCTTCTCAGCGTCCCAAGCAAACAGAGCTCTCTGGTCGGTTACAGCAGCACCGAAATCTCTCAAATGATATCTGAGCACCCGACACGTGAGATCACGGAGCGTATCAATACTATAAAAAGTTTATTCACTCAGCTCATTTTTGTCTAATGAACGCGATCATGCTTAATCATATTTAATCATACGTATATTACAGAGATGATTAAAAAAATTACTGGTGTAATCGAAAACAAAAATGAGATCTGAGTCAGGGTCTCATTCTCCGAGTATCTACAAACACACACACACACACAAACCGAAGCTCTTTTAAGGCTACGTTTCCATCAATATTGTTTATTTTGATCATTAATGAGATGAAGAGAAGATGAATTGGGGATTTAAAAAAAATCAAACATCGTTACAGCTGAATCGATGGCTTCAGGCGACGCGTCCCAACACCGCTAATCACTCAGCCGAACATAAGGGTTAATATGACGTCTAATCCTCAAATATGAAGCCCTTTCTTACTGATTTCTGATAAATAACTATTCCAAGGTCTCTTTTCTCAGCTCTTAATCACCAGTGTGCACACCACACACACACACACACACACACACACACACACACACACACACCCTTCTGTCTCTCTTCCTCCAGCTTCTTCTGGTCCATTAGTGAGGAGGTGTGAGATCTCCAAACAAGGCAAGCTCATACATGGCTGAAAACAGGGGTGCATGCGCGCGCACGCACACACACACACACACACACATGCAGCAGGGTCCTAGGTGCTTATTAATGCCTTTAAGTACTTCACATCCAAGTGTGTAATTGAGGTTGTGAGAAGTGGGAGTTGACCATGTTAAGAGAACACTTACAACTCACACACACACACACACACACACACACACACACACACACACACACACACACACACACACACACACACACACACACTCAGGGGTATGTTCATTTCTGGCCTTTTTATGCCCCTAAAGGGTGTGATCGCTACTTCCATTTCCATCATTTGGCAGATGCTCTTATCCAGAGCGACGTACACTTATGTCATTTAGCCAACTGAGCAGTCGAGGGTTAAGGGCCTTGCTCAAGGGCCCAGCAGTGGGATTTGATCTCACGACCTGCCGATCAGTAGTCCAACATCTTGTGAACAGCAGTGAAGTGCAATGATGTCGTGTCGAATCTTCACTTGTTTAACTGTATCTATCGTTATCGTGTGCTTCGTCTCGACTCCAAGACGGGAACGTCACGTCCCTAGTGAATAACATTTGGCTCAAATAAGGACCAAAACCCCTTTGTTATCAGTCTGTACTCCCTGCATCGCACATCATGTCTAAAGCTAAACACCCCTGTAAATAACTACATTAGGGTGGAGCAGAAAACCGCGCGAGTTACATTTTTGTTTTTTTGCCGAACGCTTCTTTGAAGTTTGAAACTTCTTTTATTGGATGTGACTGTTAATTATTACTTTTGCTTCTGTTTACAGAAGATCTAATGACGGGTGTCGGCATCATTAGACACCAACATGCCCCGTCGTTAGCAATGCCAGGATTGATTATGGTGACGGTTCAGGTCACGAACGAGGCGTCTCGGGTTCAAACTGAATGTTCTCGCGCGGTGATCGGAGCGAGTTCATTATTTCAGATCTGGTTAAAGCGCCGGCGTGCGCACACATCCCGCGAGGGGCGAGCGGGAGAACGGCGGAGTGAGAGAGGAGAATGAGAATGAAGGAGCCGCAAAAGCCGAGCTCTTCCCCGACGTTTCCTGCTTCCAGATGGCCGATTTCCATAATGACAGCGCAGCACTTCACACTGTCCAAATAAGAGTGTGTGAGAGTGCCCGGACCGCTCCTGTTCATGATGAAGAGGAGGAGAGGTTATGCTTTCTGTGCCCCCTGAGCAAGTGAATAAGTTACAGAGGGATAAGTGTGTGTGCGTGTGGTCATGGGTATGACCTCTGCGCCACAGTAAAACGATCCTCACCGATTTTCACCTCTTGCCTTTGTGTGCTGTTTCTCTGTTTACTGACAGCGCAGGAAAAGAGAGAGGGAGGGACGCAGGGAGGGAGAGAAAGAATGTAATAGGAAATGAAAGATGGAGATACTTAGAGACAAAATAAAAAATTGTTTGGATTCCAAGATGAATCACGATCGTCTGTCGGATGATTCTCGGACGCGTACACAAAAATGTTTCTTCAGAACTAGAACTGATGACAGCCCTGTAAAAATCCTGCCATTTTCATATGTCTTCATTCAACCAAACGCTTTTCTAGGCGCTATCCGTGCTTACTACCATAAGGTGCAACAGTGCAGGTGGCACACCTACCTTGTGCCCAGTCGAGACTCAGCCACGTTTACACTCTGGACACACGCTTGCTTTCTCTTTAACCCATAAATCAGAAATCGAATCATTTTTTAATGATGATGCATTTCGAGGTAAATAAATTAGATCAAAATCTAATCAGGACACGAGGCCGGTACATGTACGAGGTGCTGGAGGAAGAAAACTCTGACAAAGAGTCAGGACAGGCCCGATGGCACTAAACTGCCATATATTTACGGAATAATGACATTTGTGTCATCCTGCCGCCACCACCTGAGGGACAAGCAGCGAGACAAGGCATCAACTTTTGTTTTCCCCCAAATAATCACTCCTTTTCTTCCGTCACCCTTTAGTTTCCATTTAATAACCTGACTAATAGCCACGTGCGACATGCATGACAAGAACGTGGAGCCGAGCCGAGCCGAGAGCGAGCGCGCCCGAGTGACTTGGCGGCGCGTGAGAGTCAGGCCGTGTCACGTAATGATGAAGGAGAGAAAGAAAAAGAGAGTGAGGGAGGATGAGCGCTGAGGCTGAAGCAGACAGAGGGACAGAGTTTCCTGCCACCTCCGGCTCCCCTGTACATCACGGCTCTCTGCATTCTCTGAAATATGGGACAAACTGGAGGAGCTAACAGCAAAGCATGTCACTCCCAACAGCCCTCTGATGACCTGTGAGGGGCCGTCTATGTGTGTGTGTGTGTGTGTGTGTGTGTGTGTGTGTGTGTGCGCGCATATATAAAAAAAAAAAAGGATTTATAGACAAACATTTCAGCTCTGGGAACAGGAGAGCGCTGAACTGCCGCAACACTAACAGGACAAACACTAATCGGCACTAAATCTGTCTTAAGTGATGATTATGAATTGTACGCAAAATAAAAGTCTGGCAAAAATGAATTACACACACACACAGACACACACACACACACAGTGACTTTACTGGCCATCAATGCAGAGTGTACACCTGATCCGAGCACAAGCCGACACTGTCGTGACCTTCCTGGGACGGAGCGTTTAACACGTTCATTCTCGGAAAGCGGAGTGCGTATGTATGGGTGGTCTGGAGGAACTGAGAGGGACGCCCTCATTGACGGGGAACAGAAGGAGCATCAATCTCTCTCTTCGTCCTCTCAGACATCCCTCCAACCCCACCCCATTGGCTCGGCACGGAGCGAGGCTTAGAGAGAGCGCTTTGTAACAAAATGAGCTCCACTCCTTTGAACGGAGTCAATCTGGAACCTCCCTCCTCCTCCACGACTTCCACAAATCCTCTCCATACACACTCACCTTCTCCACTCTGCAGCAAGGTCACCGAGAGCATGGAGCGGGTTACGGAAGCCGGGGGCTTGTCGAGGGGGTCTTACGGGGCCGAAGCTGGGGGATTATTCCGGACAGAGACACCACCACGCCTCCACCAGTCCTCAGAGTCGACACGCCGAACTGAATAACAACGGTCGCCTGTTTCACTTTCGGTGCCGCGGTTTATTCAAGCACTAAACGACGTAGATATCAGGATCGAAATCTACATCTGTTTTGAAACCGTTTTGCAGCCGGACATCCCTTTATACGGTCCAACAATTTCCAAAGACCCCTTCAGTACAAATTTATGTTATGAATATAATCCAGTTTTACTATTCTAATATCAGGCACATTATTTAAATACCTGCAACAATATTTGTGACCCGTGCGGGCATAATGAGTCGGAAAAGAGGAAATTTTCAAAAGTGAGTTATTACTTCCACGTTGTCCGTCTGAAGACCTTCACAATGAGGCGTGGTTTGTTGAAATCGGACCAAAAATGACCGAGTTACATCCAACTGAAGTCGAGCACGTCTAATGGGGTTTGGAAACTCGCTTCCCATTGGTTCGTAAAAGCGTCATCGGGAATTCCATGTGTATTATCAGGAAGTAGAGGAACTACGCTTCACAATGATACCAAACATGGGTAGGGGGATTCCCCCGTCTCGCTGCGAACGCGCGGTGGAAAACACGGCTTTATCATGGAATATTACGCCAAAGGACGAATTAATGAAGACCTACGAATGAACATAATGAACAAAACCTTAAAATAAAAGTACTTTGGGTTGTTTTTCTTGCTGTTTTATCATGGGGATCAATACATGAGGGCTTTATGGACTCACTTTTGAGAAAATCTCATTTCGACCGAAACCGAGCCTCTTAGCTCATGATGAGCCTATGCGTGTTCCGACTCTTTTTGCCACAGATCACATTTTGATTATCAAAATGTGTTTAGATTATAATCGATCCAATCGAATCAAATTAGATTTATAAATCAACTGAATCAAAAGGACGAAAGTTTGATTAGACTAACAGAATCTGTTCAGGTACTGAGGTGTGGATTAAACCTCTGAAGTACAGGTAACCAGTCAAACAGACGAATAACTAGAATAAATAAATAACAAATGTGATGAACTTGATAACTGTGGGTTGTGATTGCGACCACTGGAACAAAATAAATAAATAAACCATGGAGCACCCTGACTATAAGAACCATGGCAATATAGGGTCAGGGTCGTTTAGTCCAAAAAAAGTCACCAAGAACTAACTTACTGACACCACAAACAGCTAATCCCCTTTACTCACCTCTCTTGGGTTCAGCCCAACATACAAACCTAAAAAATGTTGCCGCTTGTCGCCAGAAAAGTGAGCTTGTTTTATAATATGCTGAATCTCTGACAGCATTTAAAAAAAAAAAAAAAAAAAAAAACATCATAAGACATGCTTTTGAATTAAAATGAGCTCTTGAAGCACACAAAAAAAACTCCGCGGTAATGCACTGTACGGTACACCGATACACAAGTTAACTCCGTGAGTCGTGGGAGAGAGAGAGGCATCGCGTGAGGCATGTGATCTATGCATCGTCCGTGTACTTCCGGGTGTCATAAAAACGTCTGCGTATGTCATACACTGTTACGCTGCCCTGCCAGCGATGCCTGCCCGTGAATTTTAAATATTTTCTAAATATTTTACAATTTTTAGTGCATCGCAATAGTCATCGTAACTAGGAACAATTGTAAGTCAGGCCATCGTAACTAGGGGAGCGCCTGTAAAGTAAATGATCTTATTTGTCACTGTAAACATATTCATTTATCTTACAGGAGGCGACAGTGAATCTGGTGCTAAAACAACTGTACTTTTTTGGACCACACATAACAATGGCTATAGAACTGAGTTACTTATAATGGCACTATCTGCTGTCACCCAAATGAGGATGGGTTCCCTTTGAGTCAGGTTCCTCTCAAGGTTTCTTCCTCTTGTCGTCTCAGGGAGTTTTTCCTTGCCACCTTATATACACACACACACACACACACACACACACACACACACACACACACAGTCGTCCCTCGCCATATCGCGGTTAACCTTTCGCGGCTTCACTGTATTGGAGTTTTTACATGCAGTATAAAAAATATAAAAATGTTTATTCAAACATATTAAAAGAATATTAAATCGAATTGATCAATTTAAATAATTAAATAATAATTAATTCATTTTAAATAATTAAATTATGAGCGAATGAATACACAATGAAAACGCAGTGTACGCCACTACCGCTTCAGCTAGTTCGCCCACGCGAGCTTGTACACGACACACTATTGGCTGATGGATGGGAGGCGACCAACCAGAGCGCTGTGTTCTGTATCCTGAGTGCTGATTGGCTCAGTGACCGTTCATCTCAGCACAGGAAGTGTTTATAAGAGAGTGGGAAGGGTTTATAAAGCCTTAAAATATATATAAATAATAAAAGAAATAAGGTCGCTACTTCACGGATTTCACCTATCGCGGGGGCGCCAGAACGTAACCCCTGCGATAGATGAGGGATGACTATATATATATATACAGGTCCTTCTCAAAAAATTAGCATATTGTGATAAAGTTCATTATTTTCTGTAATGTACTG
>JAQMCW010000009.1:2759933-2789637 GCA_030068335.1 Chrysichthys cranchii | reverse complement strand
ACGATGTTCCAATGTTGAAATCTACCCATTTACATTCGAGTTTGTTATTTGGCAAGTCTCAAAAGCGGTTCTGTCCACTCGCTGTCCACTTTATTAGGCACACCTGTACGCCTGCACGTCCATGAAGTTTGATCAAAGAAATAAATTTCATGTGGTCACAAGTCGAGCCCTTCACGGAAAAGTTCAAATCGAACATTAGAATAAAACAAAAAAAAACAAAAAAAAAAAAACAAACCACAAATCGAGCCCTTCAGTTAAAGTTCAAATCGAACATTCGGAATGGCGCGAAAAACAAAAAACATCCCGCGAGCGGAGGGTCTGCAGGCTAAAGCATCTTGTTGACGGACGAGATAACAAGCGGAGGACAACGAAACTGGTATGAGCTGACAGGAAGGCCACAGTAACTCAGATGTGGTAAGCAGAAAAGCATCTCATACTGCAGAAAACACTGAACCAGGAAACAGTGGCGTAGGGATTTGTTTCCCCGCCAAAAAAATCTTCATCTGTCCAGTTTGGGTGAGCCTGCGCCCATGAAGGCCTCAGATTCTTGTTTTTGGCAGACAGGAGGGGAAGCCCATGTGCTCCTCTGCTGTTGTAGGCCATCCGCCCCAAGGTTCGATGGTTTGTGAATGCTGGGGTGCTTTTCTGCTCTCCACAGATGTATAGAGTGATCATATGGGTGACCGGATCCTTCCTGACAGCTCGGACCAATCTGGCCATTTTCCTCTGACCATCAAGAAGGCGTTTACACGCAGAGAACTGTCGCTCACTCACTCAGTGTTTTTGTTTTCTGCAGCATTCTGTGGAAACTCTTCAGACTGCTGTGTATGAAAGTCCCAGGAGATCAGCAGTTTCTGAAATCCTCAAACCACCCATCTGGCACCAACACCCATGCCACGTTCATGGTCACACAGATCACACGTTTGCTTCATTCTGATGTTCGATGTAAAGCGTTACCTGAAGCTCTCACTCCGTATCGGCAGGAGATTTTTTTTTTGCACTGCGCTGCCGCCACACGATTATAAAACTGTCAGCGATGCATCAGCGATGCATTTAAAAATAACCTGTTATGAATAACACATTTGCTTAATGTTAAACAAATTTTCTTATGATTCTTTTTCGTTAAAAAGAATTTTAAAAAAAACTTTTTTTTTCATTCTACACTTTAAAAGATATTTATTTTTCTGACACATTTAATCGGCTGCCTCGTAAAAAAAAACAAAACAAAACGCAATGCATAGAATTTCACATTATCCACAACGTCTCAGAAAAGAGTAGCGCAATGTAATTTATCATGATACCAATGGCCTACCGTATCATATCGCCCAGCTCTCGCCACCTTATCTACTTTTGGTCACGGTCGTCTGAGATGTGACGTCTCCACACCGGTACATATTTACCCGCTTTCACGTTATGTACTCACACCATTGTGGAAATGCGAGCAAGTGAAATTACACCCGACGGACCTGTGCACTTGTAATTTGCAATGCAAAGTTTTTACCTAAAAAAAATAAAGAAATACAGTGGAGGAAATAACTATTTGACCCCTCACTGATTTTTTTACATTTGCCCACTGACAAAGAGATGAACAGTCCATCATTTTAATGGTAGGTTTATTTTAACAGTGAGAGATAGAAGATCCAAAAGAAAATCCAGAAAATCACATTATATAAAATATATAAATTGATTTGCATTTCATTGAGTGAAATAAGTATTTGATCCCCGAGCAAAACAAGACTTGATCCTTGGTGGCAAAACCCTTGTTGGCAAGCACAGAGGTCAGACGTTTCTTGTAGTTGATGACCAGGTTTGCGCACATCGCAGGAGGGATTTTGGTCCACTCTTTTTTGCAGATCAGCTTGAAATCATTAAGGTTTCGAGGCTGTCTGCTTGGCAACTCGAAGCTTCAGCTCCCTCCACAGGTTTTCTATGGGATTAAGGTCCGGAGACTGGCTAGACCACTCCATGACCTTAATGCGCTTCTCCTTGAGCCGCTCCTTTGTTCCCTTGGCTGTATGCTTTGGGTCACTGTCGTTCTGGAAGACCCACCCACGATCCATTTTCAGTGTCCTAGCAGAGGGAAGGAGGTTGTCACTCACTCAAGATTTTACGGTACATGGCCGCGTCCATCCTCTCGTCAACGCAGTGAAGTTGTCCTGTGCCCTTAGCAGAGAAACACCCCCAAAGCATAATGTTTCCACCTCCATGCTTGACAGTGGGGATGGTGTTCTTGGGGTCATAGTCAGCATTTGCCTTCCTCCAAACACGGCGAGTTGAGTTGAGGCCAAAGAGCTCGATTTTGGTCTCATCTGACCACAGAACCTTCTCCCAAGCACTCTCTGAATCATTCAGATGTTCACTGGGAAACTTCAGACGGGCCTTCACATGTGCCTTCTTGAGCAGGGGGACTTTGCAGGCACTGCAGGATTGTAATCCATTACGGCGTAGTGTGCTACCAATGGTTTTCTTGGGGACTGTGGTCCCAGCTGCCTTGAGATCATTAAAAAGCTCGTCCCGTGTAGTTCTAGGCAGATCTCTCACCTTTTTCATGATCATCCTTACCACACAAGGGGAGATTTTGCGTGGAGCCCCAGACCGAGGTCGATTAATGGTCATTTTGTGTTTCGTCCATTTTCGAACAATTGCACCAACAGTTGTCTCCTTGTCACCCAACTTCTTGCTTTTGGTTTTGTACCCCGTTCCAGCCTGGTGCAAGGCCACTATCTTGTCCCTGACATCCTTAGACAGCTCTTTGGTCTTGTCCATGGTGAAGAGTCTGATTGATTGAGTGTGTGGACAGGTGTCTTTTAAACAGGTCACTAGTTGAGACAGGTGTCTTTAATGTGGGTGATGAGGTGAAATTAGGAGTATCTAACCGGTCTGTGGGAGCCAGAACTCTTAATGGTTGTTAGGGGATCAAATACTTTTTTCACTCAATGAAATGCAAATCAGTTGATATATTTTATATAATGTGATTTTCTGGATTTTCTTTTCGATATTCCATCTCTCTCTCTTAAAATAAACCTACCATTAAAATTAAATTATGGACTGTTCATTTCTTTGTCAGTGGGCAAACGTACAAAACCAGCGAGGGGTCAAATAATTACTTCCTCCACTGTACATGGATTTAAGAATCGAGTCATTTTTCTCGACTCTGGGGTCGTCACTGGTTGTACACTTAAGCTGAGAAGGTAGATCCTCGATAGCAAGAAACAGGAAGCAGGAAACACTACGGTAAAGGTCACGATGTTATTTACCCATCATACGTCAGGCAGCACCTCGGCGTGATGCATGTTGGGTAAATAAAGGCTGTCGTTTTCTCTGGAGCGCCGGAGTCAGCTGCTGCCTCTGCTGCTGTCGCTTCTCCCTCCTCTTCCCGTTATTAATATGCATGCTAATGCACCTATTTTACGGCTCAACGGTTCCGATTCACTTTAAAATCAATTATCCATCTGGTACACCCATACTCCGCACCAGCTCGAATGTGTATTAATTTCAGCAAACATACATGCAGCACAACACAATAAAGATAAATGGTTCGATTAGGACCGGTAAACAAAGGAGCTGGGGAAGGAGTTTTAATGAGATCTGGCATAGAAGGGAACCTACAGTTCCTTAAATAATGAGTCTTGATCTTTGGCTGCCTTTTTTTCCCCCCCTCCTCCCGTTCGAATGCAAATTATACTAAGTTATGTCGCGCTGCCCTGCGTTTTCCAATTTCATTTAGATAAGCGCGAGTGTGGATAAGTCTGGAGTTAATATTTTCACATGAGCACTCCAAAGACTCTCTATCTCTCTCTCTCTCTCTCTCACTCGCTCTCCTCCACAGCTCAGTGCTGAACCGTAAGAACTTCTGAAAAGTTCACACGGCTTGTTAAAAGTTCAATCTGGCCAGATTGCGGGGAAGGCTGGCAAGAAAAGGCGGCCCTAGCGCCATTTACATACTGCTGCTAGCACAGCACTGTCGCTAAAGGACATGAATCAGACTCTGTTCGTTTCAGGGTGCCTCCTCTGAGCTGCGGTGCTGTGTGTGTGTGTGTGTGTAGTGTTATAGGGATGACTATGATAAAGTGGAAGCTTGCACGGTGGCTCTGGAGCGGCGAGGAGCTCGTGAGATTCACCGGTGCTGTCATTAGCCAGAGCAGAGGTCAGGCAGATGGATTGGTGAGCCCCTAATAGAGCATTATCCCAATTTTCCTCCTCATTTGCGCTGGTAATGCAGCCTGTGCTCCAGTGGGCACTGCCATACGCCTTGTGATCCCCAACCCCGCCTCCGCACGCTCATTTCCATATGGGACGACCCTAAGCTCAGGGCCGCAAGTGGGTAGGGCTCTGGGACAACCAACCGCTAATCAAGAGTGGCCTCGCTTGTCAGGCAGGCGATCAACAACATTCAACCTCATTCTATCTACCATTGCTGGGGAAGGAACCGTGCTCCTGATCCAGCTTCTAAGGAAGTACTCAAGAGGGAGAATCAAAAAGTAAAGGCAAACTCCATTCAACAGCTTTATTATTGGTAACTGTGAGAACTTGAACACGTCACTGTTCCACATGATCCCCACGTGAGACGACACATTTGTCGTAGCGTTCATCTAGCTCCTGGAAGGTTTTCTTTTACTCCCGAAGCCAGGTGAGCACCGCGTCCTTTACTTCATCATCAGAGGTGAATCTGCGACCGTGCAGCGCCTTCTTCAGTGGCCCGAAGATGAGATAATGGCTCGGGACCTGATCCGGGCGGTAAGGAGGACGTGGGAGACGTCGGACGCCGAGCCGTCACGCTGTCCATGCTGCTGTATTAGGACGTGCATTGTCATGGGGCAGCAAGACTGTTTTGGACAGCGTTCCTCTTCTTTTGCTGCGAATTGCAGGTTTAAGCTCATTTCGCAGCAATGCACAGGAATTCGCACTGTTCACTCTTTGTCCATGCGCTCGGAAATGCACCGGAACAGGAACCTTCATGTCCCAAAGGAAGAGTTAAGATGGTTTTCTTGGGGGAGGGCTAACTGGAAAATTGCCTTTACTTTTTGATTCTCCTCTCATACTCGAGGAGGGCGCTCGCCTGAGCTGGTGGACCAGTCAGGTACTGCTTTGCTTCGTAAAACAGCAGCTGTGAAAATCTGTGGGGAACCCCTCGGCTCCAGATGAAATGAATTGTAAATAGAGCCTGCTATGTTACACCATAATCTATTTAAAATTGAGCTTGTGTCGCTTTATGATGTTCAAATCAAGTGTGTAACTATTAGGACACGGAGAGGATTATTAATTCCTAGCTATATTAGCCAGGGATCGAGTACAACGTGTCGGACAGCAAACATCAGAGATAACTGTTTCAGGGTGAACATGATCCACATCTGGCCTGCATGAATAAATGAATGTGTGTGTGTGTGTGTGTGTGTGTGTGTGTGGGGCTGGATACTCACTCAGCATGCCCATTCCCAGCATGAAGGCGTCCATGGTGTAGGGCAGACCCCTGGCCCTGCCCCGTGTGCCCGGGGGGAACATCACCTCTTTGGGCTGGGCCTTCTTACATTCTACCTGTAAACACAACAAGACACAGACGTCACCAAGAGCACAACGGCGACGACTCTGCGGCATCAACAACACCGCGACAGATAGTTACTATGGTTACATCATGCTTATTCCTAAAACTTTAGGGATGTTCAGCATGCCGCTACCTGCCATCATCAGACACGGCATATAACAAAGTGCCTTTTTTTTTTATTATTATTCCTCTTTCACACAAACGGTTCCTGGAAAAGACCCCATCCAACTCTGAACATTTTCATGCTTGGTAGATCTTGCTATCTGCGTTACTACAGTTTACACGACTGCTAAAATCCATTGTGTGTGCCTAAGAGACTCCTTTAACGGAGTTTATTGTTCACAAACTAAAATATCTACACCACGATACCATGTCTTTTTTAAATCCCAGTATATGTGCATCCCTGTTACACACAGCGCCCCCTGTTGGATGTGCGTTGCCCAAATTAGCACGTACTATTAGTAGCCGTGCTATTTCTGCCCTGTTTACTTCTTCGGCGCCGCTCGTGACGTCTGCTCGCCTTTGTGCTGTTTTATTTAAAGCGCTTTCCCGCAGGCTTGAAATCGACAGGCGGATATCGCCAAAATATTCCTCCCTTCCTCTCCACCTCTCTCTTTCACTCCCTGTCTCGGACTGACACTTCAGCTCTGACCGCAGCAGACAACTGTGAGCTCTGAGCGTGCACACACACACACACACACACACACACACACACGTGTCAGGGAGAGACAGGAGGACAGCAGCTTTGCTTTTCAGTTGTGTGCACGTTCAAATCTTACTGAAGAAAAAGACACGTACACACATGCACTCTCGTGTGCACAGCAGACGCACCGGCACCCGTGCAGAGCACGAGAAACCAAACGTGCAAGAGAATCGTGTCCAGCCTTTGGAGAAGGATGAAGAGAGCAGGACCTGTCAGCCAGAAGAACACGTCTGTGTGTGTGTGTGCGTGTGTATGTTGCAGAAAACGCGCACACCAGTACGCGAGCGCGTTGGGGCCGTCAGACTCTCTTTAAAATTGCACTTGAATTTTAATTACTTAACAGATTAAGTACTGAAATGCATTTGAATATTAATGAGCCCATAACTTTGAATTTGGTACTGCAGACAGACCGAGACAACCTTTCTCCTTGTGTGTGTGTGTGTGTGTGTGTGTGTGTGTGTGTGTGTGTGTCCTATAAAAAATGAGCTGTTTCTTTTTTTTTGTTCCTAACGTCAGATGTTTCCGATTATTATTCATGAATGCAGTCTTTTGTTTAAAAAATTCTTGCTTATCTCTGATTTAGATTCTCACGTTTCTTAAGTGACCAGCTCGACCTGAACATCATCGTCATCATCATCAGATCGCGTAGTCGTTCGACCGCTGCGTCGCTTCCTGTCCTCTGGTACGGTCTCCTGAGCGGAGTAGCTAAGTGCATTCTATAGGGTGAGGTCACTAGCCCCACGCCAAACCCTCCCCTAACTCGGGACTCGGGTTCATGCACACACACACAAACACACACACACACTCACTCACACTTATGCACATTTTCGGGTGGCCAATCCACCTAATGTGCATATCTTTGGACTGTGGGCGGAAACCGGAGAACATGCAAACTCCACACAGAAAGGCGCCCGTGCCGAACCCAGGGCTCGAACCCAGGACCTTCTCGCTGTGAGGCGACAGTGCTAACTAACCACTTAAATAAACCCATGTAGGTACCTTTAAAAAATCCCAAATGGTTTCCTGTTCACTATATAAGCTTTGTGCTGTGTAGGGTGCAGCAGAACATCACTGAAGAACCCAAGTCGTACTTAACTTCTTGACTTTTAGGACACAAGCTATTATTATTATTATTATTATTATTATTATTATTATTATTATTATTGCTTTTGGGTTTTTTTTTTTGCTTTTTTGAACATGTGAACACTTCATTACTGTCTGCCTGCGACTGGCAATTACATAAGAAAAATAAATAAATGAATAAATAAATAAGCACGCGTCCATCAAATTCTTTAAATCCTTCTTCAGTCTCGGATTATAATTAGACTTTTATTAAAGGCCTTTGTTTGGTGAAGCAGTCCCCCCCCCCCCAACACACGCACACACATGCGCACACGCACACACACACACACACTTCCCAATAAAATAACACAGACGTTTATGACAGACGTTTCTCGGTTCACGGATACATATTTCTTCAAATTTATCGGCGACGTTATCCCACACAGGTCGCGGGGAAACTCCTGATGAGCAGCGTATGCTGAAAGTGATGCGTATTTATTCATTAAGACACCCAAAAGACCGCCCCCCCCAAAAAAAGTTTCACAAACGGGTGTTTCAGCAGACTTGCGTAAGGCGACCGAAAGTAGACGGCGGGATCATACACTATAAAACTGTAAATATGATGAAAATTCAAACATCCTCCGAGCGGTGAGATTCGTCCTGACAGCTCCCGCGTGTGTTCTCATATCTATGCGAGCTTGTGACAGGAGTCTGCTCTTTGGTAGGCCAAGCTTGTATTCGCCGAAAATGTCTGCTGCGTCGTGCCGCCCTGCTCCGCTGCAGCGGTGATCGACTCGTCAGCCTGCCTGCCTCGGGCCTGTCCATCTGAGGGGCGAAAGGCTGCGCTCTCTCTCTCTCTCTCTCTCTCTCTCTCTCTCTCACACACACACACTTTCTCAAAAGCCTATTGCGATTCAAAATTCATCTCTCCTTAAACGTCAGAAAGAACTGAGGCCAAGACAGTTGTTGTGTAGGAGAGAACACACACACAGCTCTCCTGCTGACACTCATCACACCGACACACTCGGCATTCATCCGCACAATCAAGGAAATATTTTTAGATTCAATCAGAGGAGAAGAAAACAGAAAAAAAAGAAAGGGAAAAAAAAGCGAGGCGATCGCACACACGTAGGGAGAGAAGAAGGTTATGTATGTTTACTTCGCGAGTACTTAACGATCTCAACACACTCAACAACAACACGCCGCACGTCACGCTAACGCCGATCTGATGGTAATGATACCTCTGGAAATCAACACCCGGAAATGTCGAGAAAGTCACCAGCTCCAGATGTCCTCCTTGGTGACACACACACACACACACACACACAAACGGTTTTTTGTTGTCGAGAGTCCGCTTCTCGGGTCGAGTTCTTTCCGTTTAAGCGGCCAGCTCTCTCGCTCTCTTCAGGACGACAGACGTTTGCAGAGAGCTGTGATTTTTCCAGCAGGAGTACACACACAGACTCCTCTAGCCCTGAAAGCACTCCATATAAAACGAGTGTGTGTGTGTGTGTGTGTGTGTGTGTGTGTGTGTGTGTGTGTGTGTGTGTGTGTGTGTTACCTCGGGGCTGCCTCGAAGGTTGCTTTTAACCCAGGAAGGTGCTGCTACAATCCTGAGGTTTATATCAAGACGACACAAAAATACGAATCTGACATCTCAGGTCCCTCACAGATACACACGAGTGATCTCAACTCGGGGAAAATAAATAAACAGATAGATAGATAGATAGATAGATAGATAGATAGATAGATAAATAAATAATTCGCGCCTGTCGTGATGTTACTCTGAACTAAACTGCTAATCAAAAACGTCTCGCTGACACTTGGAAACCTTCGAGTCATCGGTCTGGTTTTCTATCCAACAGACCAAACTGGTGGATTGATCTTTCACGTTGTGCTCGTCAGGAAAACGCGCCGGAGCGTCCATCAGTGCTGCGTCACTGTTCAGTCCAGCTGTACGGCAGCATGCTGATACAGGAGAGGCATCACCGACGGGATAGTGCGCTGCACCATGGTGTGTGTGTGTGTTAGAAAGCCCTTACACACCGGAGACTCCTTCCAGAAAGGTCAAACAAACATCTCCGGACAGGAAGACGTCACGATATCAACGGTTTCCTTTGATTTGAATTTGTTTCTTACAATCCTTTCGTCACGAGAACGTATGAAAGTGAGAGGATCGTTACAAACCTCCTGTTAGGGGAAATTGATCACTCCGAATCACGCCCTCATACGTTTCTACGTTTGCGCAGTGTCAACTTTCAACCGAGTTTTACATATAAGTGGCTTTTGTTTTTTTTTTTGTGTTTTTATCCTTCAAGGAGTGTCGACGTCAGCTATTCCTGTTACACAGAGGGCGCACGCAGGTTTGTTATTCCTGCAGCGAGAGGTTAAAAATGAGCCTCCGGATGGGCGCTGAGTAGGAAGGGCCTCCAGGGATGCTCTCTCTCTCTCTCTCTCTCTCTGTCTGTGTGTGTGTGTGTGTGTGTGTGTGTTATTAGCTTGTCCTCGAAAGTCCTGATATTATCGTCCCATGTGAGAATGTGAGCACAGGCCTGGGTGGTAAAGGGCTTGATTCAGTCCCGTGGATTATGGAGAACGGTGAGGGGCGGGGTGGGGCAGGCTGAAAACCTCCCTCTCTGGGCGAGAGCTGTGACCGAGCCTAGGCTGCTGTGGGTGATGGAGGAAGAGGACAAAGGAAGGGAGTGGAGATGTATGGGACTGACGATCGGTTTTCTCCCACTCAGCTGACACGCTGCCAAGCAAACCCACAGAAGTGCCAGTCCACCACAGCGTGCTGATGATCACTGACTGGAGTCCATCTGCTTCCATAAACCGGCGCAGATGCAGCGTCGAGCACATCCTCAGCACGACGCTGGGGTGCGCCTCCAATCCCGCCAGTCACGGGGTACTGTATCCGACAGCAGCGCAGGCTGTAATTCAAATCAGGCGTCTGGTTTAATGTCCTAAGACGTTATCGTTTCCATAGTAACAGCTCGGTCAGAGGGCCCGGGGGCAGACGAGCACCGTTATCCAAGTCTTATATAAATATAAATATAAAAACAACAACAACAAAACGCTTTGATATGGTGAGCGACGTGTGTTTAACATTTACAGAAGGAGTCTCCAGTGTCAGCGCTTTGTAACTCTGGAACCTGAAGACCTGAGGGTTTTTTTTCCTTCCTCTTTCTTTCTTTCTTTCTTTCTTTCTTTCCCCTTCCCATTATTAACTTCAAAAAAAACAAACCAAAAAGAGAGCCTGGTGATTAAATGGCTCTTTACATCTGCTGTGCTGGAGGGGAGAACCGGGACTAACCTGTCTCACGACACTGAAAAATATCTCGAAATGGATAAAACGGACGGCGTGTCGATCCCTAACCAATGAGAGGAACATTTCAGGATGTTCTTCCTGGTGATGGGATCTCCGCGTCATTTTCTGATTGTTCTCCGCCTTCTTACACACCCCAGCCTTATCGCTCCCCTTTCCCGTGAACGGTTAGACAGCGCATCGTGCCTTTAATTATCCTCTAGTCTTAATCAGCGTCAGTTTCTGACCATTTCCCCAGAGACATCTGCTTGGTGGACCACGTCTCACCCCGAATGCTCTGCTGTACCTGATGAACTCGTCCCAGCGCCACACGCTGAGAACAAGAAAAGATCCGGCACCTGAATACCTGCTCGGCGGTGTCCGCCTGATTAACTGGTAACTATCATACTTAAGCAAGCTCTTTAACTCTAATTGACCAAATCGCTGAGTAAATTGGTCACAGCGTAAGACGTTCGAGAAGATTCTGTGCTTTCTACACACACAGTAAAGGCTCAACATCTGCCTCGCTGTCGTTAACTTCGCATCGCCAACATCGGCGTGTTTATCCCACTTAATGCACTCTCATCCCACTTAATGCAGGAAGGCAAACAGCCTGACAGGCATGTCTGTCAGAAAATAACATCATGAACGCTGTGTTTCTCGCTCACACACACACACACACACACACACACACACACAGCACTGCATTGTACATATGTGCAATGACATAGCTGCGCTCAGAGCACGCAATCTGCCTCTCAAAGGAGAACACACGTAATTCCAAGCACAAAAGAACTTTCTGCCGAACACAGTTAAACGGAACCTATAGGACAGAGGTAGGCGGCGTTATTGGCAGTCACCGCGAAAGTGCAGAAGCCATTATCTGCTCCAGCACAGCATGCCTACAGCCCTGTCAAAGCGAGACCGCATTACTGCCCTGCTTTTATTGATTTATTTATTTACCCATGGTATGTTCGATTCTGCTATATAACTGATTCTGTATGTGTGCGCGCGCGCGAGTGTGTGTGTGTTAATTTACTACTCAAATCATTGAAAATATGCAGCAGTACACACACTACACAAAGCGGAGGATAATGCTGGGTCAGGACCAGTTTCCTTAATAATCCCTGGCTCTTCCTTGTTTTTGTTTTTTTAAACAGCGACTGGGGCACCAGACAGAAGTTCAACAGTCAGCTAGACTGAAGTAAAGTTGGCGCAAAGCGAAAGTAACCGCTACGAGAAGCATCCTGTGTCCTTTTCGTATTCCGTGAACTGGCGGTTTTTTTTGTTTTTTTTTTACCAGGCACCTTGTAGGAACGTGTCGTCGATTTGCGCTGACTTGTTAAATCCTGCCACTTCAATATTGAGCTCCTTGAAAATCCAAACCTAAGAAAAAAAATCTACCCAAACTCACTCACTCGGTCGGTCGGTCATCTTTTGCCGCTTAGAGGGAAGCTGGAGCCGATCCCAGCCGACTTCGGGTGAGAGAGAGGCGGGGTTAGACTCTGGGCAGGTCACCGATCCACCACAGGGCGACACACAGAGATAGACAACCGTTCACACTCACATTCACACCTATGGTGAATTTAGAGTCGCCAGTTAGCCTGATCTCCTCTGTGCGTGTCTTCTTTGGACTTTGGGAGGAAACCAGAGTACCTGGAGGAAACCCAGGCCGGCCCCTACACCTCCATGCCGCCCTTCTACCCAAACTGCTATTCAAAAATATGGAAATAATCCTGTGGATAACAAAGTCTGCTGTGTTGAAGAAGCATATCGGAAGACGCACAGAAACGTATTTGCGAGGAGTTCGATTGCTCCGCTTTTTCCAGAAAAAGACGACGGGTGCAGCTCATGAGAAATGGATGGATTTCCCGGGTGAGTCGGTCTGAGCTATGAAACGAAGTTTGGTGGTTCGTCTGTGATGAAGCGTGACCGAGCAGGAAGACTTTAATTCTGAAACTCCGTTCATTTTTATTGCACTTCTCCCAACGGGAGAAACAGGGATGGATGAGAAACGCGAGAAACTCGACGAGTTCAGGGCAGAGCTGACGTCGTGTCTGTTGGGTGACCTGACCTGCTGGAAAAGCCGTACACAAGCATACCATCCCGGCCCTGGACGGACAAGTAGAGGTTGTTTCGTTGTACGTCAATATCTTGAAAACGCCGTGAGAAGGAAAAAACAAAAAAAGCGCGACCTGACGGATAACAGCTCGCACCATCACAGTAATGTGATCGAATGCGATGCGGCTTCATCGTCGGTAAACACTGTCATTTGTGGAAAATCAGCGAGAGAGAAATTATAGACAGAGTGCAGGACGATGTACACACGGTTGCCAGGCGGTGTACTGCATGATTAGGGCTGGAACCCTGTAGCAAAGGACGCGGCAGTAGATCCCCCATAAAGCTGGAACATTAATGGAAAACAAAAACGTTTGGCGACTACTGGGTGATTCGCACTATAATTAGTCCCTTTCTGCGCTTTGAATATATAGAAGCACATTGCTACCGTGTAATTATGAGAAAAGGATCTGGTCATTACAAGAAAAGCCTCCCGTTACTGTGAGGAAAGTGTCCCGTTACGGCGTCTCATCAAAACAATGCTTTTCTTTTAGTAACAAGATGTTCCTCATAGCAACAAGATGCTTTCTCCTCTAATGAGATGCTTTTCTCATAATAACAATGCTCTTCACGTAGTAAGGAGGTGCTTTGCTTTTCGTAACAAGATGTTTTTCTCATAATAACGAGATGCTCACGGGGATTTTTTCTTCTTCTTCTTCTTCTTCTTCTTTTTTTTTTTTGCATGCAGGCAGTGCGCTTCCGCAGGACCAGAGTAAACGACGAGGAGAAGATTCAGGCCCGAGGCCAGCGTTTTCAACTAAAAAACACATCTCAAACAACATGTTTAAGAATATTAGCTCTCAGGAGTTACCGATAAAAACGCTAGGCGTCCTTTTTGACTTGGACACCAGCCCCTTCCTTTCCCTTCCCAGCTCGGAGTACTGTTATTCCCTGCCATGACTCGGCGTAAAAGCACAGAATTCCGGTCTCCGACCTGTTTTATGAGGAAAACCACGTTTCTGATCAGTGGATAAGACAGCTCGAGACAGCAGCCACTTCAATTATGAGCCACAAAGCCTGATGTATGAAAAATCTATAAAGGTATTTAGTTGGGCCTTATATACTGTGGCCTCCGAGTCTAAGAGTTTTTTACCCGAGCGCGCAAACTCCCTCATGTTCCCTGACACTTTCGCACAGTTACACAGGACAAATGAGAAAAACGCTGCTTGATTGGCTGTTCAAAGCCATCAGAAAAGCCCCAGCTTAACAGCAGCATGTAATTCATAGGAGCATGAGTGAGATTACTTTTGAGACATGGGAGCGTGTGCATTATTGATACACTTTGCCTATGACACAGAAATCTATATTCCCCTTCCATCATAGCTGCCCCCCTGAACGACGCTGTCAGAAGCTATATGCCTCAGCAAGGGGTTGGGGGGGGCACTATATTTCACCACATGCAGCTTGACGCTACCGTACACCATACTAATAGCTCTCCTTCTCATCAAAGCTACATAATACAGCTCTCTCTCTCTGTAGCCTGAGGAGGACTGCGCCTCGGCTTTCTGTCTTCCTTCAGCTTTTGTACGAAGGCGAGCTAATGTACTGTGCAAGTCCGTTTCCGGCGCTACTCTCCCTGGGCAAGGTCAGGCTCTGAATAACAGCTCATCTGCGTTGTTCATTAGCTTTCTTCAGGAGAGTTTCCTTCTCCGCTGCTGCGATGTACATCAGAGTTTGGCAGGTGGTGCAGGAAATAGTTTCAGCTTAAATACTGAACTAGATGAAAAGTGTAGACATACACAAGAACGCAGGATCTACTGGTTACCATGTTCTAAGGCTCACCCAATCAACCCTGCCTGGTAATAAGCTAAAAGAGATGATTTAGGAGTGATAAAAAAACCGGGAACGCACCAGAGCCCACGTTTATCAGCACTGCGATTAAAAGGGTTTGCAACCGTTTCTTACGCAAAAAATTTAGAAGTCCCACATGGACGTGCACAATAGAATCGGGACTCATCAAACGTAAGCAAAGTGCAAATAATAAGGCCTAAGAAATAAGTGTTCATAGCCAAACAGCTCACTGAATGGTTGGATAATCACTGAACTCGTTTAAATAGATACACACGTTTACACCACACCGTACCAAGGTAATGTCTACATAGCTTCAAAGGGTACGAGAAGTCTAGAGTTCTTTCCGAGGGGCAAAAGTCTGCTTTGGGTTTGTGTGCATTTTTGAGCGAGAGCGTGTAACGTCGTACTCCGGGGTTAAACGGTGCACACGTAGTCCCTCAAGGTACGATGGAGATGCGTTCCGCCACACCCAGCGTAAGTGGAAAATATCGGATTTCGAACCACCGTGTTGAACCAATTAGCCTAGCTTGGCCTAGCTTAGCCTAGCCTACCCAGGAGTCTTTTTCTGTAGAAGACATGCTTTTGAATTCAAATTAGCTCTTGAAGCACACAAAAAAACCCGCGGTAATGCACTATACTGTACACCGATACACAAGGTAACTCTGTGAGAGTGAGGCATCGCACAAGGCGAGTGATCCGGGCATCGTCCGCGTACTTCCGGGTGTCGGCTGCACGTCTGTGTACGTCATACGCTGTTACGCTGGCCTGCCAGCGATGGCTGACCACGAATTTTAAATATTTTCTAAATATTTTACAATTTATAGTGCATCGCAAACGTCAGCGTAACTTCGAAAAATCGTAAGTCGGGCCATCATAACTAAGGGAGCATCTGCATTTCCTTAAAATGCTAAATGCATATAAAAGTTGGCAGGTCTATAAGTTCACATCTTTAAGAATATTATGACGCTGACTGAGCCAAGATGTGATATCCAACCCATCAACGCTTATCGTACAATTTTAAATCAGTCTTCCAGGGCAGAAAGAAGAACCCATGGAAATGACGGGTGTGTCTTAAAAAATGCGGTCAATCAGTACTCGTGTGTGTATTGCAACTGACCGAGGGACTTGATCGTCTGCTTAGATCAGTGTGAGGTCAAAGGGTCAAACAGACCTCCAAAGTGTTCATGTAAAAGGCATCGGAGGCAGTATATAACGGTAGTGGTGTCCATCAACGCACCAATCAGTGGCTCCGTTGGGGTTTAAGCGTTGCTTGTAAAACGGTCTGAGCCAGATTAGCTTAATGACTAGCACAGAGGGATAAGCGGCTATAAGACAGAGTACAGACTGAATATGCTTCCTTTCCTGTAGAGGGGACTGAATCACAAGGCATTCTGTGAGAAAAGCCACAAAACCAGCGTGTGTGTGTGTGTGTGTGTGTGTGTGTGTGTGTGTGTGTGTGTGTGCGTGCGTGTGTGTGTGTGTGTCGCCTTCCTGCTCATCCATCATCATCACCCACTACATCAGTCCATTAGTCGCACCACACAAATTAATGATATTCTGAGTGGCTGTGATAAATGTCGCATGAGAGGATGCAGGGGCTGCGATCTGCTAGATCCCGCGCTCTATTCTCTGGCTCGCTCGCTCGCTCGCCCTCTCTCTTTCTCTCTGTCCAACATGTGGGGAAGCGAGTCTGCAGGCTGTCCCAGTCTTTGAGCCTGAGCAGGAGCACTGAGTCTTAATGACTGGGTCATTATCTGCGAGATGGTCACTCAAGCTGCTCTACAGGCAAACAGATAAGCACCAGCAGCCAGTTCCTCAGATAACTGGCCCTCTGCTGGAACCAAATTGTGCCAGAAATGACAAAAGGAGAGAGAGAAGGAGAAGTGGAGAGAGGAAGGGGGTGGTAGAAGGCAGAGAACAAGGCTTATTGGTATGCATTGCCATTTCCTGCATTTCGTTGATGAGGCAGAACTCGCATCTTAACAAGCAAGAAGGGAGTGATCAGAAGCCATTGAGGAAAGAGCGAAAGGGAGGGAGGCAGGGACGGAGCAAGCGAAGACCATTTTCTCAATCACTCTCTCATTCCTGATTCCCAGCAGCCCTAGGGAGAGCGAGCGGAGGTAGCGGCGGTAATCAGATCTGAAAGGTCTGTGAATGAATGAAGAGCTCTGCTGTTCTCACTCACTTTCCTTCTCACTTCCCATCTATCCATCTTTTCACATGTATCTGGTTTGCGGACAGAAGAGTGCATTCAGGCATTCCTCTCATCCTGACATGAGGCATCCCGGGCAAGGATCTCAGCCGGCCGCAAGTGTAGGAGGGAATAACTTTCCGTGGGTAATGGAGAAGACTGGAATTCTCCACTAACCCTCCAGCAGGCTGTAAATGACGACTCACGTGTTTCTACATGACACTGTTTAGGGTATGAAGTCCTGTGGAAGGGTGCTGACTTTGATCACGGCTCACTCTTTAGTCACCCTGTGGCCACTGAGTGGATGAGAAGGACGAGCTGGAGGAAGGAATACAGACTTTAGGGGATCTATGCTGGAGAAGATGGCATCAGATTACTCACAGAAGTCATTCTTCTCCGGTCTAGATCTTGGTGAACTTTAGTTGATTGGAATTTTCGCCCTGATCAACAAGGCGTCATATTCAGCATTCTCTGGCTTCTTGATTTAAAAACGTCAGGAACAAGCGACGCGCTCTGAACAGGAAAGCTGTTTCGACTGTATTGTTGAAAGACACTTGAATACAATGCTCGATAGTCAGGCTAGGGAGGATGGTACCATGCTTGCTTCTCCATATCAAAGATCCCCCACAGGGACCAGCAGAAAAGGGGGACACATTGCAGGTGGTCCCCACGATTTCCGGCAGGCTGGTTAGCGTCGGTTCATCCAGGAGCCGCTTTTTAAACTTGCACCGCCCTTCATATTTTATTACAAAACCACTGGCAAAGCTTTTCCCTCCTTCCTGGTCTCTCATCCATCCATCCATCCATCCCCTCCGTCTCCCATCCATGTCCTCCAGCGATGTCAGACCAGCAAAATGCGACTTTAACCAAGCTTTAGTTTTTAGCGAAAAAGAAGGAAGGAGGCTCCTGAATGTTTTATAGGCTGCCGTGTGTCCAAAGTGGAAAATCAAAGGCAGCTGGCAGCAGGAGGGTTCCCTCTTTTCGTCTCATTCTCTCCCTCTCTCTCCCAGTCCCCTGCTGTGCTGGAATCCCTCCCAGGTCCATCTGGGTTGTAGGTGTAAGGGGGCACCGGGCTCGGAGCTTAAAGTGTTACCTCAACAGATGGTTACAGCACAGAAGAAAGGGAAAACGCGGGGGAAAAACAGCAGCTTTCCAAATTTCCCAACTGAAGCGCTGGCTCGAGGTTTACAAAATAGTAATAACAGTCATCATAATGATGAGGATGATGGTAGCAAATTAGCAAGTCAAATAAGTAATGAGGCTGCAAGCAGGTGATGCTTCTGAGCCTGCTTTGATCTTGCTGGCAGGGAAAAAAGAGTTTTCAGCTCTGAAACGAACACTGAAGGCGGGGGGCAGGAAGGCACCAAACTCTCCTCAACCATGCTTCCAAACTAAGCTTTTCTTACTCACTCCTACATCTCTTTCATTTAAAATGGAGCCAGCGAAATGTCACCAAGGCGAGAGAAGAACCATTGTTGTCATGTACATGAACCAAATGGCCTCTATTAAATGCAGCATTTTGAAATGTGGTCTCTTCTTTTTCCGCTCACTTCTTTTTGGGCTCTTTTTTTTTTTTTTTCCCCGCCTGCCCTGGGGTTACTCATCTGGTAATAATGATGCATGCAATTTCCTGGCAGGCTCATTTTGGAGACAGGCATGCGATGGCTGGCGTGAACAGTGCTGGGAGGAGGAAAGTGCCAGAGATAAGGATGTGGAACCAGCACCCTGGCTTTGGTGCTCCCTAGTGATGAAAGCATCTGAGGCCCCATCATATAAAAATTGATTGCAATGTCTGGTTCTCATGAGTCTGAGTCAGATATTGGTGTCTTTCCCCAAGATTTGTACAGGCGGTGTGTAACAGGGTTGGAGGGAGGGAACAGAAAATGAATGTGTGTGAGTGTGTGTGTGTCTACGTATAAAACAGGGATTCTGTTCTTGATACCCAAAGCCCACAGGTCCTGCCCTCACTGAGCCATCTCGTGTTGTCTCAGAGGGGTCAAAGGCAGACATCAAGCGCTTGCTGGTACACATATATAGTTCCCGAGGGAAGACAGAGAAAGCATGAGGGAGGAGAGGCACCGTCTCCAGTCTCCTACTGCTTTCTGCCTTGTGGTCCCTGTCAATCAAACGACTTTGCGCCTGAAAGCCAGTGGGCAGGAATTCTCGGAGCCCTGATTTCTGCCTCAGCTTCTGCTATCTTAAGAATATCACTGTAACCCCCCACAACCAGAAACATAGTCTTCAAAAGCATTCCCACATATACGAATAATAAAAGTTTCTGAAAAAATAAACATCTCTATCCACATATGAACGCGGGATGTATTTAAAATCAGGACGCCAGCTCCGTAACAAAATCTCACGAGCTCAAAGTGCAAAGGGGACAACCCTGTCTGTTTTCAAAGGTTTCATGCACGTCAAGCACTCGTCGAACCAAGCCAGCCATCTTCTTCTTCTTCTTCTTCATCCATCATGTTCTTTAATCTACCCATCTCTCTGCTTTTATTCACTGGTCAGCAGATGGTGAATGCAGACGGCACCTTCAGCTGAGTGGTAAGACACGTGATTGTAGAAGTTTAATAAGGAGAACCCGGAGAACATGGTCTCCTAGTTCTGCTCTGCATTAGACAGCCAGATTCTCTATCCCATGACTCCAGAAAAGTCTTGCGTATGACTCAGACCAGGCAGGCGAGGGGAATTTAAAGGACGTCAAGTCTTTCTGCTCGACTTGATAACTCCCTCAAGAACCCTCTGCGTATGTGTTTATACATCTAAAAAATAAATAAATAAATAAATAAAAAAGCGATATTACTAATCAGATTCTGCATACTCGAGCAAAATGGCTGCCCATCCTGGGTGTGTGGCCCCATGAGATTATGTGTGTGTGACGCAGCCAGCTCGAGGGCCAAAGCTGGTCATCACAAGGATTGCAAGAGGCGATAATCCATCTTTAATGAAGTCAGCTGCTGCCAAGTCTATCAGATTCTCTCTCGTGCTCTCCATTTCTCTGCCAACTAAAGTGCAGGGATTTACAAAGGGCAGAACAAACAGGTTTCTGTCTTCTTCCTGGGACCTGACTAGGGTCGGGTACCGAAAGGATTTTTTTCGATTCCGGTGCCAAATCGATACTTTCAAAACGGTACCGGTCCCTAAGACGGTATTTAAATCAGTACTTTAAAAAAACCCAAAACCATTCACGGAGGCTGTCAAAACAGTGCAAGCTTTGGCCTTTAAATGGATTCCATGTGTCACCAAATGTTTCGTTAAATTGGACGTGATCCTGCCTTTGCACGAAAATGTCTTCAAACATTTGTTGCACGTGGAATTTTCTGCATATTTTCTTGTAAAATGTAACCTGCCATGAATCTCCCCGCGCACAGCGTGTGCTTTGTGTCATGAATCTGCCCGCGCGGAGCGCCCGTTTACCCTCGAGAATCTGCCCGCGCTTTGCGCGCCCGTTTTTATTAATACGTGTGTAATGCGTGTGTGCGCTTCCGTTGTTAACAGTGAACACCAGGTGTTTCCGGTACCGAAATCAGGTACCGAGATTCACACTGTATTTTGGTCTGCTTACTACCGTTGATGTTCGCCCCGGTTTCGGTACGCAACCCTAGACCTGACAGGACACACTAGGCCACACTCGCACACACTTTCAGTCTTCCAGAGCGACCCGTACGCGTCGCTATGCCTGAAATCTGTAGCTTACATCCACATGCTAAATAAATAAATAAATAAATAAATAAATAAGTAAGTAAAAAGCGCACGCCATTATGGCTTCGGCGAACAGCAAGTAAAATATTAACCAATGTAACGTTGCCTGCGGAATTGCAAAGTGAAGAACACTTACCATTTTATTATTGATTTCATGGAAATGAATTTCACAGACTTTCTCTACGACGTCTTCATTCTCAAAAGTTACGAAGCCAAAGCCTGCAGAGAAACGGAGACAAAACAGAAAAGGGTTGAATAAATAACGTGTCTGGTTATCGTGATTTAAAAAAAAAACAAAAAATAAATTCAGTTAAAACAATTAATAAGAGTCACATCCTGCGAACTGCAACGTCCAATTGATCAGTAGCAAATCTGGGCGAGTATCAGAAGAAACACCGTGTCAGCCTTAACCATCATTGTGCCTTTACCCACCAAACAGACATTGTCTTTTTGAAACCAGGCCAATGATGAAATCTCTGACATTATTAGACACGGTGGAGAGGCTCCTCCACACAAAGAGGGAGATGGGAAAACAGCACAAAGCCTGCTTAATGAGATTCACGGAAACCCGCTCTCCAGCATCTGAATTTCATTAAATGCATTTTGTGTTCCCTTCATTGAAATTTCACTGTATAACAAGCTCTCGTTTTTATGGTAATACGGGAGCAGCCAATATCTGAAATGTGTCACTGACCATGGGATTCTTTTTCTTCATATTTATTAAATAAAAGCTTAACCCTCTCCTGCTGGCCCAAAAAAAGAAGAAGAGCTGCCGGAATTCATCAGGCATCTGCGATCCTCTTTTGCATTAGACTCTGATGGCGACGCACAAAAAGCAATTTTCTATCTGTATGGCTGAGCCTCAAAAGGGGAAATTACTTGCCATTGCCAAGTGTTAAGAGGGGGCTTACTGTGGGAACACAAAAGAAAACAAGCTGCGATGAATGGCAAACCGTTGCTTTGCTGTCTGTTTATTCCGGTCGAAATGTTTGGTAGTACCTGCTATCGCACATGCTCCCGAGTGCTGCTCACACACACACACACACACACACACACACACACACACACACACACTTCATCATCATGAGCATCATCTCTATATTCAAGAGCAGCTGTGTTATAGAGACAAGTGACACGCACAAAAGGAAGCCACATGAAAAGAGTCTAAGCACGGGCTTCTGCTGACAGATGGATGCGTCTGCATTACCGCATCCAAGCAATGCTTATGCATCTCTACGTTAAACACAGTACACGTGTCACCATACGAGTTGTTTTCCTCCACCGTGTATTTCGCCGAACCATTATCTCCTACGAAATCACAGATGTCAGCTGAGCTCTGACAGTTAGCCCGGGTCTGGCGCAGAACACAATCCGTAGGCGCTGGATCGGATACTCTGGACGTGGCCTTCGGCACTTCTCCACCAGTTCTATTAACGAGGTCCTTTTAAACACAGGGCTTTCCCTACGTCAAATCCTAATCTCAGCTAACAGATAAAAAAATAAAACAAACACAGACCCACAGCCACGATCTACACTCAAAGCTAAGCGCCAACCTGCGGACCTCGACTGCCCCAGGAAGAGAGATAAGTGGGGTCACGGGTCAAGTGCAGCAGATGGGGAAGACAGAGGGCTGTGGACTCTGCAACACAAACACAGCGCAGATAGGGCAAGATAAGAGACAGCAGGGCTGATAAATGAGGACGCTACCACGTGGGTTTTAAGGACTGAATGGACAGCGCGGGAGAACAACCACCCGTGGAAACACTGCTACGACGTCCAGGGACGCTTCCTCAACGTTGCCCGACCTTCGACGCCAACAGACATCAAAAGACCAGTCTTTTTACTTGCAAGTACGCTAGAGGCACCAGACGGCCACGGTACCTTATATTACACGCTTGTAAAGGGAGGGGGGGGTAAGGGAGGGGCATTCAAGTCATTGCAATCACTTGAAACCTACATAGTCGACCTAAATAAATAGATATTCACTTAATGATACAACGTTGTGTTTGAAAAGTTTTTCCAAAGCTCATTCCAGAGCAACAAACCCCCTAGCCCCCCCTGCAGCAAGCTCCAAATGGAATGAATGGGGGGTATTATTCGCAAGGTTTGCGGCCTGAGTGCGTAGTGTGTGTCGGAGCCATTCTCTCGTCCCAGAGGAGAAGTGGATGGGCTCGTGAGGGGCTCATGAGGTTGATTCATGGGCTGCCTGCTTTCGCAGGGTGTCACACCTTGCTGAGACAACGCACACAGGCGCTGGATGAGGCCGCCATCGACGTCAGAGTGAGTGCGAGGGCAGAATCGTTTGAATCTTTCTCGCCGTCTGACACAAACACCACGTGGGCATCTTGTGCAACACTGATTCCCAGGAGCTAACATTTGATTCAGACACTCTAAAACCACCCAGAACTCATCAACTCCCGTCACCCTCCCCTATTTCCCGTCACCTCTCCTCGCAGCTTCAAGTTGTTCACCTCCCTTTGTCTCTTCCTCTCATTATTTACTGTTAAGCAAGGAAATGGGACCTGGCGACGGGAGCTGTAAGCGGTGAAATAAAAGCTCTGGCTCTGAGCGGGAACTACTTTAGCACACCTCTTCTCAGAGACGAAAAGAGAACTAATTGGGCTACAGAGAGGAATAAGCAAGGTATATGAGCAATGAGGCTCAGAAAGTAGCGGCAGCTCTCCTCCAAGTAATTGCCTCCTTTGAAATACACCTCCGGTCTCGTAGGTGTGACATAACGGCAGGTTCAGACAAGAGCAGCCGGCTGAGATATTTTTCACACCACAGTCTCGCTTCTGGAGGGTGTGTGGGGTTTCTGGAAGGCCACGATTTGGGAGAAAGTAGCGGACCGGTTGACATGCCAGGGAAAGTGTCAGGGTGACCTTCCAAGTGCCACTTTTGATACCTGACAAATCAGTCGTCATGAGCCAGATGTCAGTGGTGGTCCCGGGAAGAGGGTGACACACTGTGAGAGGGGTTAGCACACATCTGGCCTCACTGTTTACACCTCGTATTAACATGCATCCTGGGTGATCGGGTCACAAATGATCGACTCTAAGCACACCTGTCTATGGGTCAAACGCATCCTGAGGACACACCGAGATCCAGTCGTTCACACCATATTCAGAGCTGGTCTGGGCCACTTTTTTTTTTGTGTGTGAATGTGTCCTGGGCTCCACTGAAGGACTCCCAAGTCAAGTGAAGTCCTCTGTGTAAATGGAAGCACGAATTTATTCGTGTGCAAACGGCATCACGTTGAAGGTTGACTATTAAAGTGTGATATTAAGTTTTTATGTGTTCTTTGTCCTTTTTTTTTTTTTTTTTTTACATTTTCAGGAGACTAGGCACGTGCATTGCATGGCTGCCTCTCGCTGGTTAAAACCACAACAACAACAACGCAAGCAAGTGATCTCTCTGCTCTGCACCAGAAATAACGCACGTGTTTATTTGCCTATATAGCGGGAAGGGGGTGAAATCCAGTCCGTCGAGATGCACGTGGAGATGGATCCTAATCCCACGTGTGAACTGATGTACGCAGAACTTTGACCACCCGGGATGCACGTTAATGCCAGGCGGAGAACAAAGAAGCTCGCCGTTACTTGCACAGTCCGGTTCAGAGCCCTAGTGCAGTACCACGACTCACCCAAGAGGAGCAGTGGTGAGCTGATAACCCCTCAAACACGGGGTAGTCAAGTTTACCAAGTACAAGGCAGAAATCCAACCAGACCATGTGACTATACGTGCAGCTTTTTCAGCGCAGTATTCTCACGTGTACCCACTAGCCGTGCTGCGGCAGATGTTGAGGGATCCGGCGAACATGGAGCCTGACGTCTCTGTTACAGTTATGGATGGTGAGCGTCGCTGCTGGAACAGACGGGGGAATAAGCCACACGACGCACTCCACATATGCCTTTGCTTACTTTCTGCCTTTTCATCCTTGGACCGCACACATGCTAATATCCAGGAGGGCAGATAGTTTTGCAGCGTGGGGGTTATTCCTGAAACTCGACCCATCTTGCCCCATTTAACGGCTGCCCACGCTGCTGTGGTCGCCCACCTCGTTTCCCGAATCACACAGCCTTCCCTCATACTTTCCCCATGCCCCCTTGAGAACAACAGATGGTAGACGATTGTCTCCCTCATGTTATTAAAAAAAAATGGCCGTCCCATTTCCCCTCCCACCTCTCGGGAGCCACAGCAACACCTTTCACTTTCTCCTCCACGCTCTCCAACTTTCTCTCAAGCTTAAACAATCGGCTTTTATGACAACACACCGATTTTGCAATCGCACGCCCGATAATAGGTGTTAGCACCAGTCGGTCGGCCGTCGCGGATGACCGAGTTGTATCTCACACTTATTAGCCGGGCGCTAGCAGCCTGTGTCTCCACACACCGCAGCACATCTCTCTCCCTCCCTCTCAGCCAGGGTCTCTAACGTTTGAATCCCATTCTCCCGTCAGAGCAACACACACACAAAAAAACCCCATTTAAATGCTAAATTGATGAAACGCCAAATGACCTTTGCTTAAAAAGCAGTTTAACGTATTTAAGGCAGAACAAATCAAGAGGCTCCGAGAGACTTCCAGAGAGACCCTAATTTCCACAAGCCGGCAGAGGAAGTGTAAAGGAAAAGTGTAAAGGGAGAAAGTTAGCGCAGTTAAATGTTCAAACTGTCAGACTCTGTCTGAAAGCTTCAACTCCTACAGCGTTCCTTTGGGGAGTTATAAATGAGCGTAAACGCTCTTGCGCGCTAATGTCCTTTTCCAGTTCTTTCAGAGCATTTAAACAAGTGCATAACAGAGACCGCTGGGATGATGAGCAAGACAGGTTTAACTTCTGTCAGAGAGAAGAGCGTGCGCACGAGCCAGACTCGCCAGCACAGGCAACTTTGTAATGCGGAGAAATACAGCCAGCAGGACGTGAACAAACGCAGGGGTCCGGCCTGCGCTACGACAAAAAAGGACGAAAGACACGGAGAGATGTTTTATCTTCACCGCAGGCACAAAGTTGGTCAGAAATTGCGATCCAGCTGCGCGGACGTGGAACGTAGCACGCTAGCACGGGCTGATGAGTGACTCAAGAGACGGCGGATATTTCGGGTAACTAGACTGCGTTTCCGCAGAGAAAATGCAAAGTGTGCTTGCTCAAATGTTGCCAGCACCACCAACCAAGCACACTAATAACTCCTCAAGGTCCTAGAGAGTGCCGGGTTTGGCACAGAATTGCCCAGAAAGCACACAAATGACTCCTCAAGGTCCTAGAGAGGACCGTTTTTTTTGGGAAATTTCATGGAAAAACGGGAATACCAAACAAACAACAAGGGGTGACGTAACCATTTGGACAAGCCATCATGCCCGGACCGGCACGGACATCTCTGAGGAGGAGTAGGGGGTGGAAAAAACAGGTGAACAGAATAGTACAAATAAGAATAATAATAAAACTTAAGAAGAAGAATAGTCTGCCTGCAGAGCAAGCACACTCATAATTACTACCTGTAAACCAACCGACATCTTTTAGACAGACTCTCTGAACTTTGGACCTCTGTGGGACGAACGTCCTACCCACTTTGTGCACCGTGTTGAAATGCACGTAGCCATGGCGACAGCCCCCTAACCAGAACGTGCCCCCTCGATGAACCTTAACACTGAAGTCGAGCTGTAAGCTCCATCAACACGGTGTGTGATTTCCAGCTCGGACGGTTCCTCAACCTCAGCTACATCGCTCCAGGTCATAAAGTGGGTGTGCTTTTCTTAAAGTCCTCTTCATATGTTTACTATTTTTTGTAGTGCATCTAACACTAAGGTTCATTCATAATCATATATTTGAATTTTGTACATCCATATATGACATCGACACCCCCCCCCCACACACACACACAGATTATATATATATATATATATATAATATATTTTAAAAAATGGAAAGACAAAGGCACAAGGGCTCTTGTGTTTATTTTGGTCGTGCAAATGTGTGTCCTCTGCTGATCATATCTCCTCCTAAAATCATACATCAGCATGTCCCCATTCCAAAGCCTGCTGACTCACACATATTCGCCCTCAGGCTACTCTCACTAGCAACATGAGCCCAGGTACACACACACACATGTGCACACGCACGCACACGGAAGCGCGCTTGCACACCACGGATGCCTGACAGAAGTGGCACTCCTCAGCGTGTCGCAGGTCTACAGTCTTGCAGACGCAGGAGAAAGCGCCTCGTTTGATTAATGGCAACATTAAATGTTAAAACTAACGGGAATAGGAAGTAAAAAAAAAAAAAAAAAACCCATTCCTGCTACAAAGACATCGTGCAAAACAACTTGTAGAACAAAACAAATCACTCCCTCCAAATCGCTAATGATCTCTGCCCTACTTCCCCCCTCGCGGTAAAGCCGAGCGGCTAATGAGCGAGCGCTGAGGCAGCAGCAGGAGCGACGGCGGGGGTAGAAAGGGAGAGAGGCAGAACAGCCCCGAGAGAACGGCCCAGAGAGACCAGCCCCTCCCCTCCTGCAGCACTCTCCTGTTTGAACTCTGACCCCGCCTGTCTCTGTCTCTCTCTCTCGCTCGCTCGCTCTCTCTGGTCCGTTCAACCCCTCCTGCCTGGAGCTTCAGTTTATTAGCTGCTACCCGCCCTCTCCTGAGCCAACTGCAGAGAGGTGTGCACGTGACCCGCCTCGGCGTAGACCAATGATGAGTGCGTGCCCGGGTCCCGTGCGGACACGGTGGGGGGTGGCGAAGATGCAGAAACGTGTGGGAGCATGTGGAAGAGGACGTTCATGAGCAAACGAGTTCCTGGGATGGACAGAATAAATAAATATGTAAATAAATAAAGCTTCACTTGGCAGCGAACAAAGGACGAACAAGCAGCCCAAACTGCCCCATTTGCACCAGAACGCTGAGTAGAAGAGGAAGGAGACCAATTAACTGCAGCGTGTGAAATTTCAAGGAAGAGCACCCGCGATGCATCGGCACCCCCGGGCAGCGCTTTTAATGTGTTTTGTTTTGTTTTTTTTATTAAAATGAGAGAAAACGGTGCAGCCAGCAATACCTAAATGAATCTAAACACACACACACACACACACCCACACACACACACACACACAGATAATGAACAATTTTGTGATCTGTTTAGTCAACAATTTTAACCTTAAATTTACAAAAACAACACCACACACACACACACACACACACACACACACACACACACACACACACAAAGTGTGCCGGATACCCCGGGTGCTGGGCTAAAAGGCTAAAATCTAAGTGTGTGATAAATGGTTTAATCTGATAATGAACAAAATATCACGGCGTCCTGATGACAGAGTGTCGGCGAGTCCTTGTATTTTGGCTGGATTCCATTTAAAGTGCACCACCACCACCAACAACAAAAAACAACTTTAAAAAGTAAATCTAATGGTCAGACATGCCCTCGGCATGGCCACTCAATCAGGTGAAATCAAACCGGATTGTTGGTGTGAGTGTAAACCTGCGCGTGTGTGTATTTTAACAGCTTGCTTTCTAACACTCCTGTCTATTAGCGGATCAACTTTAGCTTCTTCTTCTTCTTCTTCTTCTTTCACGTGCGAGAGGTTTTAAATAAAAAGCGTCGGCCAAATGAATAAATGAATGAACGAGCGTGCGAGAGCAAGCCCGGCGTTGTGAAAATAGGCGGGCTCAGTCAGCTGCCTCTGCCGTGTGTGTGTGTGTGTGTGTGTGTGTGAGAGAGAGAGAGCGCATGAGAACATTACCCTTACTCCTGCTCAGATCTTATTGACTCAACCCACAACAACTTGAACAGTCTCTTGCTCTTTTTTGAGGCAATTAAAGACACGTGCAGGAAAAGGCGTTTGTCAATACGCTGCCAGTGCGAGCGCTGCTGCCTTCATTGCTTTTAAATAAGAGATACTCCTCTGATCACATGCAGTCTTGTTAATAACTCAAAGCATGCCCACACACACACGCACACAGAGGTAAGAGTACGAGCAGGGCAGATGCACTCCTGACAGCTCCACCTTACAGAATGAAATCATTTCCATTCACAATAAAAAGAGCCTGTGAAATTCCCCAGGGTGTGATTAGTGCATGCGGGTTTGTGGCGTTTACAGTGCAGGGAGGAAACCATGCTCCACACACACACACACACACACACACACACACACACACACACACACACACACACACACACACACAGGGGGAAGTGGCACAATGCTTCCAACAAGTACAATCTCATCCCTCCATCTCTGCTTCCAGCTTTCCCTCTAAGTCAGGCTGATGTAATTACACACGCATCAGGCCGGCTCTGCCCCTAATTACACAGGAAGCACAAAGGCCACTGTGCTGATGAGAGCGTTAGGGAGACAGCCATCAGTCACCCACCGTCACACACACACATACACACACACACATCAGGGTAGCAGAATAGTGTAGCAGTGTGTGTGTGTGTGTGTGTGTATATGTGTGTTTTAGCTTCCTCGACATAAATCTCAGTTCATTTGCCAGCATGCTGATTTCAGATTACCGGTTGGCTGTTTTGCGCGGGCTGAGTGACATTTACAGCGCCGAGGACCTTTCTTACAGAAATGATCCACCAATTACAGGAGATACACAATGCTCGAAATAAGTGTGTGTGTGAGCGTGTGTGTGCACGTGTGTGTGCACGTCCCAGTCAATGCAATATATGACAAATACATTCAAAAAGGAGGAACTGGGTGTTAGGGCGTGCGGGGAGGGAGCTGGCAAATGACAAAATTGAGCGAAAATGCGGTTTAAGGAAAAAAAAAAATGTATACAGTCGTCCCTCGCTATACGGCGGTTCACCTATTGCGGCTTCACTGTATCGCAGATTTTAAGATATATATTTATTTATATTATATAAATAGAAATTTACGTATGTTTAAGAGTGTAGAAAGTGTTTAAGAGCATAGGAAGTGTTTATAAGAGTGTTTATAAAGGGCTTTACTTTGCTCTCCCGCCAGTAGCGGCGCTTGACCACGCCCCCGGTGGTGGTGGGGGGACTGTACATATACAGTGGACCCTCGGCTCGCAAACGCATCGGATGGCGAACAAATCGACGTACGAATTAAATTCCCGAACAGATTTTGTACCGACTGACGAACAAATCCTCAACTGACGTACAGACAGCCGACCCACGCGTCACGCCACAAACATTCAATCCCGGTCGAGCGCTCGTGGTGAGAACGTGTTCAACACATTTTTCCGTTGTGTTTCTCTGCATTGTTGCTCTATAAGCTTCATTACGGGTCCCAAGAAAGTGGAAATGGTAGTG
>JAQMCW010000009.1:2749265-2759833 GCA_030068335.1 Chrysichthys cranchii | reverse complement strand
ATTTACATTCATTTCAATGGGAAACACTGATTCGGGTCGCAAATGAATCGGGTCACGAACAGAGTCTCGGAACGGATTCAGTTCGTGAACCGAGGGTCCGCTGTAGATAAATACTGCATAAACGTCTCTCAAGTTAGTTTCTGCCGGAACCGACTGGCACAGACGCAACACTTCCTTCACTGAGCCTGGCACAGAGAGCACATCGTAAAAAAATGCATTAAAAACAAAACAAAAAAACAACCAATGACTTAAATAATGACTAAATATCTTAAAAACATATTAAATAGTTACTCTGAGGTCAAATAAAAACAGTGCGGGAGGGGGAGGGGTTTGGTTATGAACCCTCCAAACGACATGAACGAGTCAATCAGTTTCAATAATTAAACAAACAGAGAATAAAAATAAAAAAAAACAACCTATTCATGTGAAGGACGTCTGGTAGGAATCTGAGCTGCCGCTTTTAACACGGCGCAATGTGAGCGCTAAAACCTTAACGTTATCCGGGAGCGAGCGACCTGGTACTTCTTCACGTGCGAGCGAAACGGATGCAGTGCGTGCGAGTGCTCCTGACTACACACCTGTTTGTCAACACGTATCCTGGCGGCTTTGTCTCCTGACGCTTATGCTAACATGCAAAGACATGCACAACAGAGAACATACGAGCGCACATCAATCACAAAGAGGGAGAGAGAGACAGACAGAGAGAGAGAGAGAGACAGACAGAGAGAGAGAGAGACAGACAGAGAGAGAGAGAGACAGAGAGAACAGGTGGTGCTGGAGTCTGGCATCCAGTGTGTGCCTGCCATGCAAATTTCTCTATACTGGGGAGCTGAGAGTTTATGAGTGTGGGGTTGACACTGTGTGTGTGTGTGTGTGTGTGTGTGTGTGTGTTGTCTTGCATGCTCTCCAGTCATGTCCGGTTCCCTCTACATGCTTCCTGTGTGCACAGCTAAGGCTAAAGGCTCACAGATGTGTGTTTAGAGAAATAGCACGTGAGCCATCTTGTGTTTTTTCACGTGTGAGTGTGTGTATGAGCGAGCGAGTGAGCGAGCGAGAGAGAGAGAGAGAGCAGGCTGAACAGTCTCTCGGTGTGAGTGCACAGAGAACTATTTTGTCTGTGTCTGTATGTAGGTCAGCGAACAGCGAAGGGCCATCAATTTCTCTGTCCTACTTAGTCTCACACACACACACACACACACCCTCGCTTCTCATTTGAGGGAGCACCGCTCCCAGATGCCGTTTTCCACAGCCAATACGAACCCCCCCTTACTGATGATCGCGAGATACAGGAAGGGAAAGACAGAATGCCAGCGAGCGTCGTGCATTAGCCGGCCCATAATAAGGCGCTCTTATTGGTCCGATCGTATACAGGTCACTCCTGGTCTGCGACGATCCTCATGCGGTTCGTATCAAGCTCGACGTCTTGTCCACGCCCACAACAAACATCGTCCCTGTGTCCTACGGCAGAAAGCTAGCTATTCCGCGTTACTGTTTAGCTGTGCCGTCTGTGCTCTCAGTGAGAACGGAACAGAGGCGAATACGGGGAGAGGATCGGTCCTCATCCGCCGACCAAAAATACCCAGCGTGCAGCAGTTCTGTGGTCAGAGTGTGACACTGATGAGGCGCAGAGGATAATTAACACAACCGGTCCCTGTGGTGGGACATTTCCAGTGATGGACGGCGTGGAGGGGGACTGACGGACTACCTAAGGACGTGAGGCATGCAGGTTTAGAAAAACAATCAGCACCAGGGGGATGTGAGGCAGCTTTTTGTCCTTTTATAATGAATTCCTACAGTGGAGCGTCCACACGTTGGATGAGCTCTAAAGACGAGCATCTGGCGTTCTTGTTATCTTTTCTTCAGAACCCAGGAAGCACGAGGTCTCCTGTACACTACGAAGCGCTGTGACTGGAGACTCCTTCCTTGATATTATTCTTGTAATACAGTAGTCCCCCGTTATATCGCGGGTCACATCTCGCGTCCCCGGGTATTCGCGGATTTTTATTTAGAATATGTGGAATTTTTTATTGTGGATTTCTCCCAGTATTTCACAGCGTCCGCCAAACCTCTAGTGAAGCGTTTTTATGGATTTTCCGATGGCGGAATTCGCCAAACAGCTGTTTCTTGATCCGGTTGCTTATGTTGATACAGTACCATCTGTTGTTTACGATAACTGTAGTGGTTCTGAAATCCACTCTGGAGCGAGTGGGTGTTAATTACAGTATTTTACAGGATAGAAAAAAGCCTAGGCTAGGCTAGTGTACTACACACATACAGTACCGAAAATATAAGTCCAGGCTACGCTTGTGTAGTATACCGCACATTACAGTACTCGCTATAAATGTGACGTTTCTACGAAATCGAATTGGATTATATGGCATTTCTGGCGTACAGGTCCCTGTGAATGAAGCTGTCGTGTGAGCACTGTTACAGAAAACCAATCAACAGCTTTTGTCCAATCAGAATCAAGAATTCAACAGCACTGGGATGTAAAGTCATTTTTACATTTTTATGCATCTACAAAAGGCATCGTTATTTCAGGTGGACATGAGCAAACTGTCTTATAGGTACCTAATTAACAAAGCAATAATCTATCTAGAATAGAATAGAATAGAATAGAAGTTTTCTTGCATTGACAGGAATGATTAAATGCTCAATGGAGATCTTGAGCTCAATAAGATTTGGATGGCTGAAACGGACAATAACCTGTGGGCTTGGCCACCTTGGGGAGCTCGGAGAACTTGGCTCAATTTCTAAGCTGGAATTGGGAAAGCTCCGTGGCAGATACGCACCTTTTGTGTCGCCCGAGAGCCTTGATACGGATACCATTCTCATCCCGGCTTAATTACCATTTTTCATTTTCGCAATGAAATTCGGATTTGGACGGGAGATAATGAATAATAAATGAGAGCTGCATGGGAGTGTGGGATGGAGGCATGGCAGGGGAACACACGGATTCTGGATTAGGGCGCGCCAGAAGACGTGGCGAGGAGGGGACAGTGTGAACAGGGCGGGAGAAAGAAACACGGAACAAAGAAAGAACGAGGAAAAGAACACGATGTGCCGATAATCGAGGAGCCTATTTACTCTGACGCTCAGAAGAAAGGCTCACGCTCCCTCTCATCTGCGGTTCGGGTGTTTTCCAGCAACATCTCTGCCCCCTCCGACCAGATGCTGAACCAGTACAGACAAACACACACACACACACTCACGAGATTATAAAACATGAAGGTGAACCGACGGTCCAAAAATCAGCCCGATGAAGAATTTTTAGCAAAAAAAAAAAAACCCCAAAGAAAACCAGATTGGTTTTCTGGTCTGGATTGAATTATATGAATTTTTCTCCTTCGCAGGTAAAGTGGGCGATCCTAATCAGTACCCTCACCAATCAGAAGGCTGATATCACTCCGTGCAGTCTTTGAGTCAGAACGACCGGGCGCGTGAACTCAAACAAGCATGTGTAAGCTAGGCTAGTGAGTAACGCCTCCTGTGCTAAGTGCGTCATTTGCTAGGTTTGCGCGTAAACAATCCTGATCCTCAAATGTCCTCCTCTGCGGATCGGAGGTCCGGACAGAGGACGTGGGTGCCGTCACGTCCTTGGAGTGTTCTCGAATCTTCTCCATTAGGATATCAGGCCATGTGCGGTTTTCCAGGTTTTCCAGCATCGATAATTTCCCCCACGGACACGGCTGGACATTTCCTCCCCCGCCTAATTTTGCATCACGCTCCTGAAGTTCGAATGTGTGGAAGTTTAGTCCGTGAGCTATTTTTTTTTTTTAAAACCCCTGAGATAATAAAGGTAAACCGTGCCAAAATATTATGCCGAAAGATGAACAGCGGCACGCGTTGTATCCTGTAATTAAAAGAAATGATCCTTCCTCCAGTTTATTCCATCTCCGCTCCGTTCTGTAATTGCATTAGGATTTCAGCTATGCTCGTGTGTCAAACCTCTGCCAGCGAAAACCCCGAGGAGCGCGACGGCCGCGGACCGGCTGGTTAACGGATCGAAGCGCACGCGCCCGGGCCATAAAGAAGCATTGATTAAGCTTAATTAGGCACTCTCCTATTTACGAGTGTGCTTGCGGGCAGTGTTTTAAAAGCGAGGTACTGGATCAATTCGCCCATAATGAAGAACATTGATGTTGGCACTTCGCGGCCGCGGCGTCTGCGCTTCTGGAAGATGGCGCTTAATGAGCGAGCCAAAACACTTGTAAGCCCGACTGCTTCCTTTATTTTCACACAGATCATAATTGAAAGCAAGGAACGTTGGTGTGCTCGTGGAATGCTCGCACAAAGCCACATTCGCCCTTAACGACATTAAGCGCTACCGGCCCTGATGCACTGTGGGGAATAAGAGCGGTCCAGGACTCGCTGGAGAAATACACTACCGTAAGCAATGGAGGAACATGTGTGATTACTGTTTATGCATAATTAAGAATGAAAAGGCCTCTGACCAGCCTTTAAATTACTCTCTCTCGCGCACACACACACACACACACACACACACAGTCTAAAGCAGGGTCATCTGCGTGCATGTTCAAAGCATCCAGGTTTCATTTTATCCTTTAAGTGCAGCTTAATTGGCTGTGTGATCCCACGTGAGCGTGTTTGCCGCGGTACCGCCGCTACCATCGCTCTTCACACGCGCTTTAATCATGGCACCTGGGCCCCGGCCAACATGAATTAGCCACGCTGAAAAGCTCTGCACCGAACCGTGGCTGCTTTATTTACTCCTTTGTTCATTTCGCTTCGTTCGCTGACTGCATCCCGCGCGCGTCTCATCGTCTGCTCGCTAAAGAGCCGCGATCAAGATCTCGCACCGTCTCACGGAAAGTGCTGACCGCCGTGCTCATCATCAGACTTAAAAACGAGTGAGGACTCGAGGGGACTCGTTTCCAAAATGTACCAATTTCAGATTATTTGTAGCATCATTATAAGACGACCTTTACAGTCAGGGTTTATAGTTGCCGGGCTAATTTTGCGGCTGGGGCTGTGATCATTTTGACCAATTAGAAGAAGTACACACGTGCCGGGTTTTATCTTTAAATGACACACAAGGAACTTGCGGCATACCACTCAGGGCAGGCGTGCAAACTGCCTGGGCCAGGGACAAACCCAAACTCACGCAAGCGGTGAAACGCAACACCGACTCATTCTAACGCAAGATTTAACGCAATGTATGCTTCTAGTCACGGTTCTATGTGCATATGGTCTTTGTCTTTTCCTTTTTTGTATACGTCTGACTTGCACGGCATGAAAGAAAGGGAGCAACAAAAATGTTTCAGCTGGTATGGAAAACGCTGAAAGGCGAGCAAGCTTGTTTTACCAAACAGACGCATTATTGACTTCTGCGAGTAGACGTATAAGAAAGTTTCGTGTTGTATTTGGGTTTCGCTTGATCAAGTGCAAAGGAGCCCAGCGAGAGGCTACAGCTGATTGGGCCCAGCGCTCGAGAAACACCTGGCCGTAGTTCAGCAACTCTAGTTTTTTAAACGTGAACTATCAAAGTGCCTGCAGGGGGTTTTTGGTCGTTGGCCAATCGCATGCCTGCACGTATGTAAATTAGTCATCTAACCACGGCTCATGGAGAAAAGAACCCTCCGTTTATTTTTAACCCTCTCTGCTTTGATGAGTGACGTCACGAATCGGACTGTAAAAACAAACTGACTACTTAACTACACTACAGAACGAGTACACACAGCTGGCGACGCATATTCTGGCGTGTATTTCTCTGCTTCAAAACAGACCTCACGGACTATCTGTCTAAATACAGGTGCTCCCCGAGTTACGATTTTTTCCAAGTTGCGGAGACGACTGAGAATATTTAGAAAACGTTTAAAATTCGTGAGCAGGCATCGCTGGCAGGTCAGCGTAGCAGCGTACGACGTACGATGCGTTTGGTCGACGCCCGGAAGTACGCGTCACTTGCCTTGCGTGATGCCTCACTCCTAGTTCCCTTGTGTATCGGTGTACTGTGCAGTGCACTACCACGAGTTTTATTGAGTGCTTCAAGAGATCATTTTAATCCAAAGCACGTCTTCTAAACACCCCAGCGTATCTCCTACAGGAAAAGACTCCCGGGTGGGCTAAGCTAAGCTACCTAAGATACCTAAGCTAGGCTAAGCTACCTACGTTAGGCTAAACAGTGGCCTACGACACTCGACATCCGATATTTTCCACTTACGATGAGTACAGTGGAACGCATCTCCATCGTAACTTGAGGACTACCTGGAATAGTACTAATACTAAGACTAACAGTCAAACTAATCGCTAACGGTTATGTATTAAAGTTACTTGTCGTAACTAACTAGTAGCAGTCAGATGCTACCTGGCCCTCTGTAAGCCCAGCGTTCGCTGGACCTGGAGTCAGGTTAATTAAATAACCCTGCAGTAGACTCTACAGTCGTTCCTGCACTCATGTTCCCCGTTGTTCCTGATGGATTAGCGTCATCACTTGCAGGCACTCAAGCACCCAGAAGTCGCACTCATTCCAACCCTTGCACGTCACTGTGGCTCTCTTCATCCTACAATTCGCTCAGGCTGCTCGGTGGAAACGTGCTGTCATGTCCTTTAAGAGCTTTGGGACTGTATCCTGCCTCACTTTGTAAATCCCTTTGGATAAAAGCTTCCACCAAATGAATAAATGCAAATGTTTACGTGCGAGTCGACAGCGGCTTACCAGGGCCGCGCGCCGAGTCGTCGCCATGTAAATGAGTTACGCTCGTATTATTGCTTTCCTGAAGACTTCATCACCACACTGGCAGAGGACGGAGGAGAGGAAAGAAAGAAAGAAAAATAAAAAAAAACCCAGGCATGCTATCTCGTCAAAGCCCGAGTGAAAAAGGAGGAAATGCACACTGACTCCGAGACGAAGCAAAGCTTTCCTTTTCTCCTCTCTCTTTCTACGTTTCACTCGTTCGTTCTCCCTCTTTAGGAAACGTCTTTTAACTCGCTCTTTGCAGAGGAAAGCTCATTTCAATCTCAAAGGCCACATCTGCGGCGCCGGAGCAGGGCTCTAAATGAGTGGAGCTAATCCTGTACCGCGGGGACGCTCCACGGCAACTCTTCACACACGGGAGGACACGAGGGCTGGAGACAGAATACACTGATAGTTTGCTTCAGTTGCACCTGAAGCCTTTTTCCTCCTCCTCCACTTTAGACGCCCGTCACCGTTTTTGAAGGTGGCAGAAGTGTGCAAGCTGGAAGATAAAAAAAAAAAGGGCATTTGGACAGAGCCTGAAAGTGTCCATCAAACTGAAAGGCGATTCATCCTTTTGGACAGGGAAGTCGGGCGAGTCTGGGGAGTGTGTGTGTGTGTGTGTGTGTGTGTGTGTGTGTGTGTGTGTGTGTGTGTGTGTGTGTGTTGGCCTTGTTACTACTGGAAACCCAAGAAAGAGTGGACAGCTTACAGAGATCTTTACAGGCAGGGGGTATGAATTAGATTGTACGCCAACAGACGGAAGTTTAGAGACATTATTACACATACAGTGAGGTGAAGAGTGCCGTCTTGTGCCACTGGCCTTTCCTGAAGTGCTGTACCTTCCTAATTGCCCTTTAAGATGCCCCGATCAATGACACACCGCGGGCACCGCTGCCTGCCCACCCCATTACGGGCCACTCGCCTTTGAAGCCTTGGGGCCAGCGGGGTCTCTGCCACCAGACTCAACCTGGTTTAATTCATCCGAAAGGTTATCCACACACACACACACACACACACACACACACACACACACACACACACACAAACACACCTCCACCTTTGCTACGATCCAAATCAGGAGATAAGAGAACACAAGACCAGAGTTAGAGCTGGACCTCCCCGGTAGTGCTGATAACCGGGGCGAAGCGAGGTCAGCCGGGTCAGGGCGCTGCTGAGCATTATGGGAGGCGGACGAAGCGCTGCAGGTGAGGGTCGGAGGAACGCCGTCCGCTCCGCCACGTACTGTGACGAGGTGCGCTTTTGAGAGAAAAAAGAGCAAGGGTGCGGGGAGATGAGACAGACGGAATGGAGTGCAATCAGTCGAGTTCCTCGGGTCGGGCTTTAAGACGTAGCGTCGCCTTCGAGCATCAGCAGATCGGCGGCTTTAAATGTCAGCGGTGTGAGCGGATCAAACGGGCAGCTGCATTTCTCACTTTCAGCACTCCAGTACACCTCCGTCTGACGGGAGCTGGACGGAGAGATAAACACCCTGCGCGCACACACATATGGTCCGACCTGTCCGGCCGGCTCAGTGATGTGCCAATCCATTGGCCGTGTCAATCAAACTAGCAGCTTTCGGATGCTGATATTCAGAACTACTCCAGCTCCAAATCGAATTTTCCACTTGCCTTAAATCTTCGCTTCTCACCGTTTTGCACGGGAGCTACGAGGCTAATGGAGCTGACAAACAATTCATTTTTCTGAATTACAAGACCCGACCTGAAGTTAATATTACACTGTTACCCGGATAGATTTTTAGCTTTACTTTAAATTCAGCCTTTAGGGCGCAGCGTCAGAGGAGAGTGTTTGTAAAATGAGCCGAGTGTCAAAGCGACCACCAGACAACCAATCTGTAAGCTCAAGACTAGGTCAGGTTCACGTGCTGTATTACAGTGGGACCCTCGACTCACGAACTGAATCCGTTCCAAGACTCTGTTTGTGACCCGATTTGTTCGCGACCCGAATCAGTGTCTCCCATTGATTGTTCAAATGGTTACGCTACCCCTTGTCGCTCGTTCTGTATTCCCGTTTTTCCGTGAAATTCCATGCCAAAACCGGTGCTCTCTAGGACCTTGAGGAATCATTTGTGTGCTTTTCCGCCCAATTCCGTGCCAAAACCGGTGCTCTCTAGGACCTTGAGGGGTTATTAGTGTGCTTGCTGCTTTGCATTTTCTCTCCGGAAACGCAGTCTAGTTTCAACTGTTATACGCTTAGGCTTCTTACTCTCACTACCATTTCCACTTTCTTGGGACCCGTAATGAAGCTTATAGAGCAAAAATGCAGCGACGCGCAACGAAAAAAATGCGTTGCACACGTTCACACCACAAGTGCTTGACCGGAACTGAATGTTTGTGCTGTCAAGCGTGTGGTGGCTTCTTGTACTTCAGTCGGGACAAAATCTGTTGGGGTTAGTTCACACGCCGATTTGTTCGCCATCCGATGCGTTCGCGAGCCGAGGGTCCGCTGTACTTGCATTACTATGCAAAGAAACTGAATTATTTGAAGGGCGTTAAAAGTTGCTATGCTTCTATTTTGAAACTCGTACTGTTATGTCCTTCAGCGGGATTTTATTTATTTATTTATTTTTATGAAAATGTCAGTTACTTGTTCGTCTTGAAGCACACCCGCATGCAAAACCCACAGAAGCGAACACTGCACACTGACCTTGTCTCGGTTCATCAGCTGCATTAGGTTATAAGGGGACAGCAGCAGATTAGATTTTTCAGCCAAACTACTTCTTTAACCACATTTTCACTCTACGTCTTCACTCAGCCAGCTCGTTAAAGCGGGGCTTTTGTGGTCATTAAGAACAGGAATTCTCAGAAGCAATTGCTCAGGTGTTGAATTGCTATTCTTTATCACAGCGGCACATTTCCAACACTTTAGTCCAAAGGATACAGTAAAAAATAAATTGTACGTTTAAAAAAGGCTCGAATTACAGCGATGTTTTGGGACAAAGTGAGCACAGGCGGAGCAGCGAGAGGCGAGGGAGTGACGTGTGGATTTGTCTGAAGCGCCGACCTTCAGGAGTGTGCTCTGTCCGACTAAGTGCTGCAGTAACGACCCCAAAACCGGGGGAACGGATTTTTCTTTTCTCTCTTTTTCTCCGACATGACACGGTGCTTATCTTTTCTTTTTTTTTTTTTTTACGTGAGCAGCAATTTGATAAATAACACACCTGATGGGACTCGGAGACTTTTTCTTCATGCAATAATGTGATGCAATGTGAATCAATATGGTGTAACTGTTTAAATCCCTTCTCTGGGCCTGACGGAGCGAGAGGTCACGCCTCCTTCAATGAAACGGACGGCAAATAGGCCACGCCTCCTTCACTATACCTCCTTCACAGGTGCCACGCGTCCTTCACTAAGACTGATGGGGAATCAGGCCACGCCTCTCACACAGACCCCGACGCTGGCCTCGCAATTCCTCTTCCGTTAAAATACATCATTTAATTTATTCGTTTATTTATTTCTGATCACACGTTCTCATCATTCCGAACTCTTCATCCTCCCTGGAGGAGTGAGAAAAGACGAGTGAGCCACTGCTACTTTAGGGCTCCAAATGAGGGTGTTAGTGAGGAAGCGAGCACGACCTCAACTTCACACACACATCAAGATGGAGAGAGGTAGAGGGAAAAAAAGAGCATGTGACTCTTTGAAGTGCTCTACCAATCAGAGAGCCTGGTCGCCATGGACACCACTCCATCAGGCCCCACGGGTGGTCTCAACACAGCCCGTCGCACCTCCGTGTGCATGTGTGTGTGCATGCAGGCGTGTGTGTGTGTGTGTGTGTGTGTGTATCTGGACTCCTGACAAGTCGGCATGGGTGTGAATTTTCCATGGGTCTAAATGGCCCCACTTTTACA
>JAQMCW010000009.1:2685280-2699509 GCA_030068335.1 Chrysichthys cranchii | reverse complement strand
TTTTTTCTGTTGGGGTTTTTTTTTTTTTTTTTTTTTTTTGGCAAAGCAACCTTGAGTGTTACAAAAGCATTATTTTTCTCACAAATGAATTAAGTGAAATAATTTAGTCCCTTTTTGCATCATTCACATTAGAAGGTAACGCCTTCCATTCTGGGACCCTTACCAACCCTCCAATACAAATTTTCACGTTCCTGGTGGTTAATCTTTAGTTCTTCCGAACGCCAACTTCAAGACACATGTGCCATTATCTATCACACCAATAAAGTGCCTAGGAATGATAATTGGAGAAAGTGAGAGTGAGGAGAAAGTGAACAGACCCCTCCTTCACTCAGTATTCCCATGCTTGAAGTCTGGAGAATAATGTGCGAGGAGGGAAAAAAGGCCTTCGGTAAAAAATGAGAGATAAGAATCAAATGCAGCTCTGTGCACACTGCGAGCGAGCCGAGCGCACATAAAAGCTCCTCCAGTGAAGCAGGTTTGGTTTCACTCGCACTCAAAGAGACGCTCAGTATTCGAGGTGGCACTCGAGGAGGCCCGGTTAGCCTAGCCTCTGTTCTCCCACTCTCAATGGGAAAACGCTGGAGGTTGGGAAACGATACTCCCAGGATGCGGTCGACTCTAAGAAGCCGGTTTCTCTGTGATTAGGTGGAAAACGGCAAAAGCTTTAAGGTGCTTGTTTTACACAAAGCCTGACGCTATCAGATAGAGCCGCTCAATGGGCTTTCTTTGCCAATCCCGCGTCTAAACGAGTAGTCTGGGAGGCACGACGGGGGGCGTGGTGTTACCTAACGATGAATAAACAGTCTTTCCTTGAAGCGGGTTGTTGTTTTTCTTCCCCCCCCCCCTTCTTCCTATCTCTGATATGAGCATTCATCGTTTGTTACACAACGTGTCGCTTCAAGCTGTGTAACTGCCTCGCTCTGCCCCGACTGAATGAGATATTAACATTGAGAGCCAGGGCTCACAGTGGGGCATTAAACAGAGAGGAATGTGTTTTGGTTTGATTTTTCTCCCTCACACACTGTGAGTAGAGCATAATCACAGCGCACGAGTTGGGAAAGGCCAGATTTTGAAACTGCGCACCTCTGTGCGTTGGATGGACACATCTGCACTGTTCCTTGTGTTTGTGTATTTCTTTAAAAGTACAGGCGCTCCCCGAGGTCCGACGGCCCGACTTCCGATTTTTCGAAGTTACGATGACGATTGCGATGCGCTAAAAGCTGTAAAATATTTAGAAAATATTTAAGATTCGCGGGCAGGCATCGCTGGCAAGCCAGCGTAATGGCGTGTGACGCACGATACGTTCGGACGACGCCCGGAAGTCACTCGCCCTGCGTGATGCCTCACTCTCTCCCGCGACTCACGGAGTTCACTTGTGTATCGGTGTACTGTACAGTTCATTAGCGCCTGTTTATTTTGTGCTTCAAGAGCTAATTTTAATTCAAAAGCATGCCTTCTAAACGCCCAGCATGTCTCCTACAGGAAAAGACTCCTCGCTAGGCTAGGCTACGCTAGGCTAAGAAACCTACGCTAGGCTAAGTGGTGGCCTACGATATCCGACATACGATAATTTCCCACTTACGATGGGTATAGCGGAACACATCTCCATCGTAACCTGAGGACTACCTGTACTTCTACAACCCAGAATCCACGCCACGTGGAACATGTTGGTGACACGGGAGCGCAGCATCCACGAATCTACACTACTGACAACTGGGTTCGGTCCTCTTAAGAGTGGAAATAAACATAATCCAACTTCATCTGTAAGGTATTGCATGTTCATACTCGAATTCGCCTGCGAGCATCCCAATTATGGGTACATTACCGGCTTTTCGGTGCCGCAAACAATCATCATGCCTTAAAGTACCTTACGAATAATTTGAACTCAGAATGGAGTGAAGGTTATTCAAAGGTATTATGACTTAATGCCGTTATCTTGCACGTTGTTCGAGCAAGGCACTTGAAAGCTACAGTTCATTAAATGCTGGATATGGTAATCCGAATTCCTGACTTGCTTACATTTTAAACCTGTTGGCACATAACCATGATGACGAGCTCGCAGAACGCTTTCCGACAGGCCTGAATTTCCCAGCGCACTTAAACGAATCGCAGCGACAGTCGGAGCTCCGGGGTCTCTGGTCCGATCCTGAGTTTTACATGCGAACGCGCGTGTGAAATCCCGACATCCTGCAGTGACTAGCTCCCAGGCTGGACAAAGCTTCACGGATGTGCCCACTAGGTCCTTATTACATGCTCCGAAACCACGTTTATGGCGCCAGAGGACCCCCCGAAAGTCTTAAAAAACGCAAATTAAAAAGAAGCTTCGATTCGCGTGCTTTAATTCAGACACATCCGACACGTAACAGCACGCAACAAATCTTTTGATGTTTGTTCGCCGTCCGAGCCCTGCGACTTGAGTCACCATTCGGGACTTGCCTTCAGGCGACGGAGGCCAACGACGCCTGCGATTCCTCAAATCTGTCCTCCGTTAATATTCATGAGCTGCACGGTGCCGCGACCAACCGGGGGACGGACGAGCTGATGCATATTGTATAAAGGACCTTCGTATGTCAGCCGTGACGATCGTGAACATGACACGAGGAGGCGGGGGGTGGGGGGCATATATACAGCAAAGACGAAATTTGATGAGGGTACGTGGGGAGGTCGAGGCGAGGCACAGGGTTACGGCGCGGTGTAGGCATGACGGACGGTAACATTAGACGAGTCCCTAATTGGTCAACGAGGGTTTATGGATATGGTAGATGTGTGGATTTACGCACACTGACCACAAGGCACCAGAGCAACCTCGAGTGCGTGTGTGCGCGCGTGTGTGGGGCAAATACAAAAAGAGGAAGAAAGAGAAAGAGCACTGCAGGGGACTGTCTATTATAGCCGAGTTTTATTAATAGGCCTTTAATGTAGTAGCCATATCCATCTCTGCCACACACTCTACAGAGAGCCTTGGCTTATTGTCAGGAAGGAGAATGCCTCTGAGACGTGCACTTTCTCTCTCTCTTACTTACCCACAATCCTTTCCTCCCACTCACTGTACTACAAATGCAAAAATACGGCGTCTAGCATTAGAGGTAATTGAAATCCATGTGGCTGAGACAGACCCGTAAACATGGCTTCCTTAAAGTGATGCCCTCATCTCGCTTTTCTTTCTTTCTTTCTTTTTTGGCTAAGCAATCACCATTATTCTTTTCCCTAGCAATCTATAACCGCACTTTTTGTTTTTGTTTTGCTCCTCTTTCCTTCCACCACCCCTCCCCCACAGAGCCGTTTATGTATATGCTAATTACATTAATCAACAGAAAAAGTGCTTATTAAATCCGCTAATTGGTATGTAAATAAGTTCCTCCTGACACTGGCGGGCGCACTCTCATTTAAAATAAATATAAATATGTCAGTTTTCATTTAGAAGGAGGAAGAAAATGATAATAATAATAATAAGAAGAAGAGGAAGAAGAAGAAGGAGAAGGAGAACGGAGAATAAAACAGCATTCCGCCAGTGTCGTCCGAGCTCTTCGGTCTTATTTTTCTCCGGATTCTGCCTGGAGCATCCGGGCCCATCCGTCTCCCGCGGCAGAGATGCCAGTTAAACCCGATCTCCGCTCCCGCTGGCCGATCGATAGCTAACCAAAGAGGCAGGCGAGGGAGAAAGCGAGTTTGAGAGCAGTGTCATTTTCTATGTAATGGAAAAAGTAATCGCATCTTTTCTCACTCTCTCCTTCTTTCGCTTTTTTCCTCCCTCAGACGCTGATTTGAGGCGATAGCCAAGCGGAGGGGTCCGGATTCAATGCCGCTGGCATTCTTAGGAAAGCACTCTGACCCGAAAGCTTCATGCGGTTGGCTTTTTACAAACCCCGTCAATCACGCCACAAATGACACGACACGATTATTTATTTGTTTGTTTGTTTGTTTGTTTGTTTGTTTATTTTTTATCCAAGTACTCCCAGGACAGAGGGCTTCCTAAAGACGTCCCATCCTTGGATTCGTCCTTATTTAAAATCTCATCCGCTGGGGTCTAACGATGGCTAAAATAATCCACGCCCCCTTTGGGGCCTCTGACCTCATCCGTCGCCTCACTTTGCAGCTATACACTGCGTTAAAGGCTTACTTAAGCGAAGAAGAGATAAATTCAATTGCGTCTGCGGACCACCCCTCCCCCCGGCACTCGTCACCGGTGTTTTCCCTCAGATTAAGCCTTAATCTCTTTCAAAGGCCGTATCAATAATATGACATTTTCCATCACAATAGAAATGAATAAACGCCAGTCAAACCTTTCTTCATTATTCACCCGCACCCCCCACCATCCCCTCTCTGCAGTGCGAGGCGCTTTTGATAGCTCGTCCCTCTCTGTCAGCCCGAACGCAGGAGGCTCCAATTTGAATACAGTAACACAGCCCCCTATTTATTAAAGCTTGGATTAACATGACAGGCAGTTTTGTCTGGGGAGTCTTTAATATGGCTCAGAGAAGCGATCCGCGAGACAGTAATGGCTTCGGGATAATATACTTGAGTGATGCCGCTCGCTTGGTGCTCCAAAGCAGAACAATGGAGAAGTACGTGGGCCGTGAACAGGAAGGTGGAATCGTGGTATGTGGAGAGCTGGGAATATGACCGTGTCTCTGTCTGCTCTCTGTCTGTCTGCTGTTCGTCTGGCTGTCTGGGTAAAACAAAAGGATGCGAAGCAAACAATGCAAACTGCATCCGAAAGGGTGCATTTACACACTCTTCTTCCTTTTCTTTCCTCTCTCTCAAGCAGTGACAAGCTTGGCCTTGAGCTCTCCGAAACCTCAAGTCGGAATTGTCAGGATTGTAGTTATGGCCCGTGGCGTCCTCCTGTTTCACTCTATTTCTCTGATTTCACAGCTGATGACTGCTACCGAAATGCTGCTAGACAAAATGGCCCATCTGCCCTCAGACCCGTATTACACAGAACAGTACACAATATCTCTGCATATTAGGTTTGGAATTGCCTCTTCTTGTATTTATAGAGCCAATAATCCTAAAAAAAAAAAAGAAGAAGAAGAAGAAGAAAAAGAAAAAAAAAAGATTGCTCCAATCCTCTGCTGCTTTGAAGGGATTTCTCCGCAAGTGCATTAGTAATACAATTGAAAAGGGCCTAATGTACACCTTTGAGGCTCCTCTCTAGTCCGTGCTTTTTTTTTTTCCTTGCAGGTGTGTGGAATTTGAAGGCTCGGGGGTCTGTTCCACAATCAAACACACATCTGTTGCCGTTACCCGAGACTGGGAGTTGAACTGGGAGGTCTTCCCAAACCCTTGGATTCCAATTAAACCCTCGTTCTCTGCTCCTGGCCATGCGCCAGGAGCCAACAGTGTCCGTACAGAATGCAGCCGTACAGCGGAGGCGGGATAAGGAGAAAACGGAGATGAGACGATTAGAGGTAGGAGGAGCCAAATGGAAGGGATTTTACTGCTAACCGGTGGAGACCAAGCATGGCTATTTGGATTGCAGTGGCGTTTCGGTGCAGATGTGATCATGATCTCTGTTAAACAACACCCCTGGGGCTTTCAGAGAACATCAGCAGGAGGGCTGGGCAACAAAAATATCATATTATGATTCTTGAGAACGTTTTTTGGGATACACAATATGATACGGGTTCGCTAAGGAACTCCCGGCAATATTGTGAGCATGTTAATCGCTGGGTTTTTTATTGATCTTTTTTACATAATCTCTAAAAAAAAAAAAAAAAAAAAAAAAATTGAAATCCAACATTGACATTCAACAAGGAAATTCTGTAAAATGCTTAAGATTTTGAAATTTTACAGATTCAATAGAAATTGTAATTATAGGGATGTATACGGTGTCAAGGTATGCTTGGTTGCCCAGCTCCAGCAAACTTGTCTCGAAAAGGTGCTAGGATTAAATGAATAATAAATGGCGTCCTTCAGCTTGGACCGGGTGGAGCCCAGCTCCTTTTGATGTATGTGGTCGGTGCACGTGAGCCAATTCAAGACGCTATCTGGATTTTAATAACATTCAACAAGTCTTGCTTGCTTGTAGTGTAGGGTAGAAGGAAACTATGCAAATCTTTCCATCAGTGTAGCTGAAGTTCCCACAATCACTTGCTCTATATCGTTCCTATTGGTACGCCCCTACGCAGTTTGAAAAGGCCACCAGTGTACAGAGACGTAGCCCCAAACGATCAGGTAAGTACAGCAGTGAGAGAACTGTGCGTGCTGTCGTAAGTAGAGCTCCAGTCTGTAGTTAAAACCTGCTACAAGTTGATGAGTGTATGTTTTTGTTTCTGACATCAGTGTGTTGTTAGCTCGGCATATATTTATGTTGTTCCGCCTTGGTTCGGTGCTGGGTCCATGCTGTGCAGGAAGCCTCTCTGGTCTGCACCAGATAAGCAGGTAATTCATCAAGCCTGCCTGCCAAAGCTTATCGTTCCTTCGCAAGGATCCAGGCTCTCCCTGGCAGCGCTCGGAAAAAGTCACCTGCGTCCCACACACATCTCCCTCCCTCGGCCTCGATTACCATGACGACATTAAGCCAGTCCCGGTGGATGACAACAGCGGAGATGCTTCTCGGCCTTGTCCTTCTTGTCATTGTTCCCGGGGCGAGTTAGGTTCGCAAGAGGTGGACAACAACCAAAGCCTGGCAGGAAGAAACAGATTCTTCTGATAGTTCTCTGACGTGGTGTCAGACACCTTCGCCCAAATGTGCGATCCTCTAGGCCACGGGTGCAGTAAATGCAAATTTTCAAGGATCACTCCAACCCTGTGTAGGTAAAGCTGCCGAATGAGAAGAGTCTCAGAAAGAAGGACAGAGTGTGTGAGTGCGTAGGTGGGGAACGGTGACGGTCGAACCATCGCGTTGTGGCTCATTAGAGGCCGAACGTGCTGAAATTTCGCCTGGCAGTCAATCAGGGAACGCTGAACTCTGCATCTCGGCAGGAGGGCTACGACTGCCGTGCCAACTCCAGGACGCCAGACCCGGTGGGGAGTCCATCGTGTACACCAAGAGTGCTGCCAATCACTTGCTCGACAGTTCCTCGCTTCACGGCAATCACACGCCCTCTTAGCCAAGAGCTAGTGGGCTGCTAACATCTGGTCTGTGGTGGCAGATTGGAACATGAACGGGACCTCAAACTGACAAAAACCTTGACATCTCGCATGCAGGAACGTGGAAAATCAGTCCCGGGTGATCTAAAGGGCAAACATACAAGTCGTTGACATTTGCTAGAAATAACGGACCACTCATTCATGGCAGCGTTGATGGTGGTCCATTTGCGCCGAGCGATTTTCAAGCCTCTCCATTAGGATTGTAACGGGGAGAAACTGCCCTTGGCATTGCCCCGTGGCAATTGAGCCTCAAATTGAGGCTCGGCTGGATAGCTTCGGCATCATTCGGTCACAGCACGCTGGGTCAGCGTAAAAAATTGCCTCTATGGAGAATAGCGCATCGTTCTTTTCCCTGTCTCCGCTCCTCGTGTGTACGCTGCCGTCTCGGGAGGCAGCCAGACGAGCTCGTGACACCCTGTGAGCGGCGCAGAATTGACGTGCGGCACGACGGCCTGTCTCCCCGTAAATCACTCCGCCTCTCCTCTGTTTCTCGGCTCCCAAACACAAACTGCAGACAGGCGCATTTAGCATTGTCTCCCGGCTCGATTAATGAGCTGTTCGGCTAATAACTGCTGATCTGTTTGCACCTGACAAGCTGTACGCTTGGAAGGTAACTCTTTTGCCTCTTGCTGTCTTTTTTTTTCTCCCTTCAGTAAAATTACGCAGGGCTCCGTGTTAATACACATCCAGAGCCAGTTCTCGAAGGGCGCTACGGTGCGACTGGGTTGAGATCAAAGGCTGCATCGAGAAAAAGAATAAAAATGGAAATTAATTCAGCTTTCTCAAGGTAGGAGCTCAAATGTTTGCCAGGGAGAGACTGTACACGGGTGGGTTGTAGAGGATCAGCTAAGCCTTAGTTTAATCCAGGAGCTTGGGATGGGTAAGATCGGGGACCTGACGGTTACCGTGACTCATAGGACATGATCACAGATGTGCCTGTTCTCTCTCTCTCTCTTTCTCTCTCTCTCTCCACTCCTTACTCATTCGCTTTCTCTATTTGTCAGAAGAGGTGATTAGCTGTCAGTGCCTCCGTGAAGAAAGATAACCTGCAAGTAGACAGGCTTTTCCCTCAGGCAGCAAGCAAGGGAGTGCAATCATACAATCCGACACATATACGAGACACTCGCGTGGCTGGCAATCGTGCACGGTTATGTGTTGGCCCAACCGTGGACATATGGAGCATAAGCATTCTGCGCATCCTCTCTTAATCATGCAGCGCTCAGCGACTCACCAATGGAGCCCTCACACATGCTCGAGAATTAGGCGAGTCAATTAGTCAACCAAAAATAACGACACAAACAAATAAAAAAAGAAGAAGAAGAAAAAAAACCCAAAAAAACGACAGGATAATTTTATCCAAGATTATCGCGCATGGGTTGTCAAAGATATGATAAAAGGCTCTTTTCCTAGCTGATTTGTCATCAAGTTCAAGTTCCCCCCGAACGTTCTAACGTGTATTTGCTCAGACCAAAGACGAACGCTTGCATCCGTCAGACTTCAGTGCCGCTCTGTTGGAAGCCTCCTTTCTTGTTGGAGAGATTCCTTCTTTGAAATGTACATACTAAAGTGAGGGGAGCGTGTGCGTGTGCACGCCTGCGTGTGTGTGCGTGTGCGTGTGCGTAGCGGTGAGCAAACATCTTCACATCTCACCCACTTTCATTACTCCCAGCTTTTAGACAGGCTCCTTTCAAAGGGGTCAAAAAGCATTCTGTTCCAAAAGTTCCCGTACAGATTAATCAGAGACATTAATCGCAAAGCCTGCGTGAAGAGAAAGGGGAGAAGAATAACCAAAGAAACTAACCAAAGAAAGAAAGAACAGTAAAAAAAAACAAAAACAAAAAACAAAAAACAAAACCTGAAGACCATAAAAGACTGGATTAATGAAGGGATGGGTGGCAAGGAAAAAGAACGAGCATGAAAAACCATCAGTGAATGGAAAATAAAAAAGGGAAGTCAAAGGAACAACTTAAAAGTAGAAAATGAAAAGAGGAAAAAAAGAACAAGACTTTTTGTTGTTGCCGAATGTCAGAAACTGTGTTAATTGTGATGAGGCCTCCGATCCCTCAGAGGAGACGTCGGGGAAATCGAATGCGTGAGAGAGAGGCGCGGTGATACGAAAAGGAAGAGTGGAAGCTCTGCACAAAGTCTCCACAGACTTGGGGTGTGTGTGTGTGTGTGTGTGTGAGATATAGGCAGTGTGTGTAGCCTAAGCCAGTGTTAACAAAGCACACCAGCAGATCCTATGACAAATATGTTAGTGATGCCATTACATGAGCCAGCCAATCGGCTTTATTTACACTGACAAGAGTTTAGACCAGAGAGAGAGAGAGAGAGAGAGAGGGCGAGAGATACAGACAGAGAGAGAGACAGACAGACAGACAGAGAGAAAGAGAGAGACAGAGAGAAAGAGAGAGAGAGACAGACAGACAGATAGACAGAGAGAGAGACAGACAGACAGAGAGACAGAGACAGAGAGAGAGACAGACAGAGAGAGAGAGAGAGACAGAGAGAAAGAGAGAGAGACAGACAGAGAGAGAGACAGACAGACAGAGAGAAAGAGAGAGACAGACAGACAGAGAGAGACAGACAGAGATAGAGAGAAAGAGACAGACAGACAGACAGAGAGAGAGAGAGATGAGACAGACAGAGACAGAGAGACAGACAGAGAGAGAGAGAGAGAGAGAGAGAGAGAGAGAGAGAGAGAGAGAGAAGGACCTCACTGCCTGTGAGAATGTGCTTTACTCGAGTACAAACAGAACGCATCCATTAATTAACGTTAATCATTTTACTGCAAAGAGCCATTATGACTGAAAACCATGGGAAACATGGGCTCTCTAACGAGCTCTCGGAAAGCAGAAGGCGTAATCGTACCGTTTTAGCCTTGGACCACCCAAACAACAAGCACGTTGGAAGAACATCGGCAGAGTTTCCACAGCGTTCTGCAGAAAGCCGACAAAACCTGTGATGTATCCATCCATCCATCCATCCATCCATCATCCCAACAAGCAGACGTGCTGAATGCGATATTTCTCTCATAATAATTGCCTCGGCTTCTGATCGACTTGGGAGGTCGCTCACCCTCGAGCCTGCACCCAGGACCGATTCTGGGCTCGTCCATTGACGGGGCTCATGATCCTAATCGTAAATTTGCTTTTGTATAGAAGAACCTAAAAGTTTGGGTTTCTTCCGAACCACTACTCAGCCGCACAATTCTAACTCACCGGTTTGCAAAACAGCAGGCCCGACGTTCATCCTTTCCGTCTGGCACGAAGCGGTGATTGCTGGGCGCATGACACGCCGTCGTGCATGAATACCTACTGACAGGTAGCTGCTCTAATTTTTCCTACATTTTAGCCATGCGCTGCTATGAAGGGTTGGTTTTTACGCATCAGGTAAGGTGTCCCATCAAACGACACAAGTGGGAAAATAAAAAAGGGAGATAAACAACACAATATAACCAGCTGATGTCTCCCAGTATGCATGCAAACCACCATAAGAACAAGCTCTCATTCATCAAACGGAGAAGTAAATACTGGTGTGTGAGTCAGAGTGTTTTGGTGTAGCTCATGCCTAGCGATGTCAGTTTATTTTCCCCTAATGTCACGGAGAAAGCCGGATTAGAATGTGATGGATTAAAAAGAAAATACAATTCGGATCCAATTTCCCAGTCTATTATTTTATCTCCAGTAGTAGGCTTTTCCTTGAGGAAATCGGCAATATCACCTAATCGCAGCGTTCTTTTTTTTTTTTTTAAAGAATAACAGAAAAGCCTTTTTCATCCAATAGTGCTGATAACGTCAAACGCCAACAAAGACCTTGATGCGTTTTGGCTCTGATGTTCCTGACGCGGCGCACGCTCTGTATTAAGGATCAGAAAAGTCCCTCCAGGTGCAATTTTTACATTCTTATTCCACTTCACGACTAAAAGTGGACACCCGGTTAAAGTTTACGCGCGAGGCGGCCGACGGAGTCACGGATGCCAGGGTTCCTGTGGCACCTCGTGTGGAAAGCAAGACATGAAATCGAACGATCCAGTTTGTCTAATCAGCTCTTTCGCTGTGTTGTTTAACTGTAGAGATTCACAAGGCAGGTACCTTCGCAGAATCTGGAGACCAGCCTCAGAAAAGCGACGCCCGCCGAGATTTCTGCATGGAGTTGTACCTTTTTGTCTTTTTTTCAGAACAGGATGGCTACAGGCGGTTAGCATATGAGCAGACGGGCAAGAGTGATGCCCTGTTGCAGTAAAGTTGATCCAAAGGCAAATGGCTGGCTTCACGTGACATCGGTTTGAAGGTGACCGCAACGTCAAGTCTCAAGGCGCGGTTGTTTCCGAAGCCGAAGGACGAAACGGGAATACAGAGCAAAAACAAAAAAAAAAAAAAGGATTCATCGCTGCTCAGAATCGCAGCATCGCCTTCGTACCGGTTTTTATGCTCGAGTTGTTGTTTAAGGCGACCAGACGTGACAGGATGGAAAAACAAAACAAGAAATTACCGCACTTGAAAATGGAAATGAAAGGTCCCTCTGTGAGCTGCTCTGAAAGAGGTGGCAGGCAGCCTCCGCTTCCTCAGCCCTCAGCCATCCCAGAACGCGCCTGAACAGACGCGTGATCGCGGGCATCTCGGCAAAATAAGCGGCGTGAGCCAAATCGAAGGGCCTAATAGGTTTTATAGATCAACGCCATAGATTTTTTTCCCCTTCCCCACGCAGTCCCGGTTCCTTCCCTGACTTCAGTTTAATTCAGCTCAATTAAATCAACCCCTGGCAGCCCCGGAGTTCGGCGAGCGCCCTATCAGTCATCAGTCGTATGTAGAAAAAGGCTCTTCGTTCAGGTGACCTTGCGGTCCCACCCCCACTCCCCCAGCCCCCTGTGGACAGGAACAGGCCCTCGTTAGACCTCCTTTTCATCCGAGTGGCCCAGTCAATACACAGAGGGAGTTTTCCTGTGCTTTCCCCACACGACCAGGGGATTTCAAGGTGACGGGAAAACTTTCAGCTGCGGAGAGTTTCAGAAGGTCTGATTGCCGCTGTGACTCAATTAACCCCCTGCCAGAATCCGAGAGAGATGGTGCCCATCAGATTCGGAGAAAGAAGAAGAGAGAGAAAAAAACAACTCAGGGAACGGAAAAGGCATCTTATCAACTAATTGGAAAAAAAACAAGTCGTTTCTGTAATGGCGAGCCATGGGGTGTCGTCGTAAGGCTTCCATGTAATGAAATAGCACGCGAACCGCGGCTTGGATTCGAAATTGCATGTTCTTTCTTTGCGGCTCAGGAGCGCGGCGGTTAAGTAAAACCATATGGTACGTTTTTTTTTAAATCTGCCCAGTGCCACTCATGGAGGAGGTGTCATCACAGAGGCTGGTGTGTAGCGGACTCTGAAACCACCGGGGCAAACAGGCAGCTCGCCGCACACTGTAACCACAAACCACAGGCCATGAGTCATAGGGCTAAATGCTGTCATCATCTCGCCACTTCACGCTGATTTTCAGACACTGCTGCACTCAGGCAACTTGGTTCCACCTCCTTTGACCTCCTGTGAAAGCACTATGCTTTGCATTTCTTCCTTCACATTTCTTCCTGCACAGTGACACTCTGAACAGGAAGGAGGCCCCGAACACCCCGTCATTGCTCCTCGGAGAGATTCGTTTCAAGCCTCAGATGTTATGAAAGGTCAGGTGAGTTTCACACGCCGCCCACAAAAACATAAGTACCTTCATCGAGACGATCATCTCTAGCCTGCGTCTCGTCGAGTCCAGGTGAAGCGCGATTGCTAGTTTGAGGTCACTCCGATGAGCACCGAAGTTAAGTCGGGCCAATTATTGTAGACATGTTCGATGCCGCAGGTTTTCCCCCTTGCTTCCTCCCCCACCCACTTGCCCTTTGGTGAACCGTCAACATAGAGTACCGAGGAAGCCAAGCAAATGCAAGTGTGCATGGGTGCAAAACTACATGCAAAATATTCTAATCTTCACCTAGCAATCCCACACACGAGCCCAGCTTAAAGCTAAAAGCGAAACGAACAAGCGGCGGCAACGCCAAACCAGTACGCCGTCTCATCCGAGCTAGGCAATTCTCTTGACTAATCTTCGCTTTATCCCAGAGGAGTGTTCTTGATCGTGGTTCTGCGGGATCTCCTTGGGTGCTTACACCAACACGAGACGGGGGAATGAAAAAAAATATATCTACATTTCATGAGTTATGGTAAGCAGGCATGAGCTGCAGAAGACACAGGGCTCAAAGCAGCCGCAATGGAGCGCTGAATAATTACATTCCCGCGGACCGTTTAATGGATTGAGAGCTTGCCTGTTTGAAGAAAAGCGAGCAATAAGCAAGCATGTAGGGTATAAACAAGGTAAACAGCCATGAGTGGTAGTGCAAAAACAACAACAACAACAACAACAACAAAGAACAGCAAGGTTCCTTCTTTTCTTTATGCCCTCTTTGTATATTGCTAGAAATCACAGACCTTAATGAAAGTAAGCAGGATTTTTTATTTTTTTTTCGGTTATCTACAATTGATTCGCATATTTCAAAGAGGCACAGATGGAGGCTTTGATCACCTGGGATCAGTCGCAGAAGACGAGAAGTGAGGGAGAGAAAGTGCAAGAGACTCGTGTCAACTGTAATCTACCTAGTCACGTCTCCTCTCTCGCTCTCATCTACATGTGCTTGGCCACCGTCCTCATCACTGCATCTGCTTGCTTTGGCTCAGATACCATTGGCTTTGGGGTCTCGGTCCTTCTGACCATGGGTGTTCAGATCAGATCAATTCTGGGAACGTTCCGCCGCATAAAATGCCTAGTTTACAAAGGGCCAGAAAAGCAACTAACATAACGAAACAATAACCGTCACCTCGTTAATCGGAACACGGATACAGGGGGACCCTCGACTCGAGAACTTGATTCGTTCCGAGACTCTGATCGCGACCCGAATCAGTGTTTCCCGTTGAAATGAATGTAAATACAATGAATGTGTTTCAGCCCTCAAAAACATGTTTTTAAAGTGTACTATGGGTTTATGTGTGGCAATGAAACATGGGATAAAATTACATTAACTGTAATTATAGAAAAATAAACCTAAATGAAATAAACAGATGATTTTAAGGCACGTTCCCTTTGCGGTGGAGACGTAG
>JAQMCW010000009.1:2629896-2645684 GCA_030068335.1 Chrysichthys cranchii | reverse complement strand
GCCTGTTTACTAGCTCAAGCGGAAGTGGCGTACACCGCCACTGTGTATTCATCCGCTGATGAAATACAGCGCATACTGTTTCATTTCGATTTTAAATGTTCTTTTAATGTTTGAATTAACATTTTTTTTTTTATTATATTTTATATTTTATATTCCAGAGTCCGGCGAAAGCCAAAAAATTCCATGAATCAAAATTTGAAAATCCGCGATGCACTGAACCCGCGATGGGTGAAGCGCGGTATTGTGGGGGTTCACTGTATTTAATAGTGTGGTTTAAAAAAAAAAAAAAAAAAAACTCTGGTCAGAAAACCGGCGTTTCGGAAAGCTCGCCGATGTTTTTTTTTTTGGAATCGTCGTTAAATACCCAAAGACAGCTGGCGAAAAGTCTATTGTGATGAACTTGATCTTGTCTCCTAGCGTGGAGTGTAGAAGAATCTTTCACCAGACATGCATTTTCACAAGATAAAAATCACCATGTGAGCGATTTCCCAGGTCAACCACACAATTGCACCGGCGTCCATCAGATCCCTCCTCGTTACACACGTTACGCACGCCCTGACTTTTTATTTTCCATGCTCCCGTACGTGTGTGTGTGCGCGCGCGCGTGTGTACATACGTACAGGTCTAGGGAAACACTCCCTCACGTCGACTTTGCATGCGAGGTCACACCATTTGGATGCCATCCAGCCAGCATGCAAATGCCTGCTCCCGGCCCTGGCCGGCTCGTCTCCGGGTTTATCGGTCCTGATAAAGGCTGTGTGCGCTGCTTTAACCCCGTCCCTCACTTTTATCAGCCCTGGCTGGCGTTTTAGAGATGTTTAAGGTTTCCTACATTTATCTCCCCCCTGCGACTCCTGATGGATGGATCATGCTCTGGCGTTTTTGGTTTTTTTTTCTTTAACGCCTCAGTTTTAGTTTTTTTTCTTTCGACTCCGTTGTTATAGCTCGTGACAGGGGCGCCCCAGTGGCTGATGGGATTTCTGCCGAAGCTGAAATAGAATTACTCTCCCCCAGTGCTTCATTTCTCGACAACGCACGGCGCACAGGCACACACACGTTTTGGGAAAAGACTAAGAGACGGACGCAGAGGAAGAGCTCAATAATTCGAGAGAAAGGAGCGTTACTTTGTTGACGCGACGGATGCGACCCCCTTTTTTCTTTTTTTCCTCCCTGCCTCTGGTCCAGAATTCCCGAGACGGGCTGCGGAGCCACCTCGACCCTGAACATCTGTTCCTCTAAATGAATGAATGAAACCAGTATCCGATTTGGCCTTGTTCACTTTCTCGTTGTATTTCCCCGATGCCAGGTCGGATTCGTCTAGAATAACAGGTCGCCGTTTCTCCGAGTATGGGTGTGGGAAAACAATGGCAACGCCGTGGCTCGAATGCATATCTCGACCATTATTCAAGTGACTTTAAGGTTAAAAATAAATAAAGCATAAACCGTAAAACCAAGACGGAAACAAAACGCCATTTGCGTCCGTCTGAGAACCATGCCGGCTACAGTCGTATTCGGAAACAAAGCAGGAATGAAACCTCCAGTTGCATCCCATGCCCGGATCTATGGCGTCTTATCTCGATCTCCAAGCTGCTTCTGTCAGCAGCGCACACACACCAAGTGTGGTATCAGTCACTGCCATAATGCCAAACAAACCGGTGTGATGGAGAAGCCACGCTATCTACCCATCAGTCAGGGATTTGCCGACGGAAGCCCTGCGGCAAAGCGAGAGCGAGGGAGATGACTGTGATGAGATATGGACATTATGAAGCTGTAAAGGGACCGGGGAGGAGGCGAGCAAGCAAGGGAGGAAGGAGAAGAAAAAAAAAAAAAAAGAGAGAAAAGAAAACTCCCAAATGTGGAGAAACGTGATACGGGGCTGAGGAAAAGCAGGAGACGTGCTGAAAGCCCACTAAAGAAGCAGGAGCTCACATGGAGCAGAGGCTCTGCTGAGATTCACATGAGTTTCTGCGTCATAGGCGCAAACAAACTGGGAGCAGAGGCCTGCAAACGAGCGATAAATCCTCGGGAGAGAAGCCGCAGTGGGAGACCGAATGACCTCTCTCGCTCGTTCTCCCACGAGGACACGGTCATCCCACTCTCTCTCTCTCCGTCTCCTCTGCTCTTTCCCACCCTTAATTTCTTCCAAAGAACATTTCTCACCTCTTTTTGGTAAAGACTCTTGCGTCCCAGGAAGGACAGGAACTTCTCTAGGGCGACGTTCCATCTCCCAAGGACAAAGCTTAACCTCCCTCTTCAAGGCTCAGCTGTCAATCAAGGGAATTACACCCAATCCCCGGGAAGAACTGGAGGGAGGGGGAGGAACCTCATCCCCCACAGAGGGTTCGGAAATTAGGTTAAGACTCGCTTAGGTCGCTTTCGACGCGCCGGCCAGATCGAAAGTCCTTTGTTCGGCATCTCCTGTTCGGACTTTCTGGACACGGGAAGATTAATCGGGGCGCCCGGGCGTCACCTACCCGCGGAATACGGAGGTGCATCTTGACGTATTGGAGTGTTTTATCTCGCAGAGCCACTCCGTGTGATGAACGGAGCTCGGTTGAGTGTGCAGGGAGTGTGGGTGAGCTTAAGAGCCCACTCTCGAACTGCATCCTCTCCATCAGACACTCTCGCTCTCCCTCATACACACACACCAAATCTTTCTCTTTCCACTCGATTCCCCCATCAGCCCTGATTAAGTGAATGGCAGTATTTGTGGCCAGCTGATTACAGCTGTCTGACTTTGCCACAAGTGCCCTTGTTTTAGACAAAAAGCCAAAGGGAGTGATTTAGAGCGAGGTAGCTTTACCCATCTCACCTCCCCACCCCCGCCCCACCCTCCAACCCCCTCCGTTGCAATCAGAGCTCTTGGGGAGGGCCTGTTGATTTCAGGAGGACGGTGATTGCGAGGTGACTGGGCCCAGCGCCGGGGGGTTGGAGGGGGGGAAGCGACGGCTGCTAGGTTCGGGGAGGGATTGGACTGGAGTGATGGGAAAAAAAACGATCCCTTCTCTCAGTCTGACTCCAGCATTACCAGCCTCAACAAAACACCACCGGAGCTCCGAGAACGCAATCCAAGAGCATGCAAAACCTTGCTTTTATACTAACGCACTTGTAGCCAGCGTTATTCCCAGCGGCCATTCGCTGACCGCGTTCCAAATTCTGAGAAGAACCCGTGCAAGTAAAAGTATCCTTATAAGATCCCCAGAGACGTCTGGACAACACACGATATTTTAACGTCCACACCTGGATTGTAATCTTCCACGTAATGTGTCGCGCTAAAAAAAAAAGTGATTTGTGTAAACAATATGTGGCGTGCTGTTACGGGACACTGATCGATCACGAGCAAAGATTCTAGTCCGGCGCAAGATGGATCAGTTATGCAATAGGCAGAAGTTCCCCCTGAACCACCGTAGACGCCATTTTGATAAGCCCACCGTAACTTATCTGTTTCGGCAAACGACGGTTGGGATCCAATTATTGAGAAAAAAATCAAACAATCCGCTCAAATAATCTATTGACGTCGTCTTAACACAGGATGTCATCATTTCTCATAATGCAAACAAGGCGAATACATCAAAAACAAGAAACGACAAGACGATTTCAGAAAAATGCCACAAGTTTCCCACGGTATCCGGCCTCTGGGATGAAAGGCCAGCTTACCAAAATGGCGCCCATAGTGTCGAAATTCCGTACGTCCTAATTATCAAGGCATTTTCCAGCCAGTAATCTATCTTGGCGTAGTGCTCTAGAATCTTTGAGTACGACATCTTATAAGGGTTTATTTTCTTCCACCGCGCAACATCAGGTTAGACCAGGGTGAAACACAAGGCGCTTATACCACCGGGATTCACAGCCAGCGCTGACGGATATTTAGCGGAAGGATAAGGACAGAGCAGTTAGACGCGGAGGTTGGGATGACATCCTTTACCATGTCATTCCTAATTTGGATAAAATCCTCTTGCAGGGACGTACCGAAAAAAAAAGAAACAAAAAAAAAGCCCACGCATGATGATCTGTGGCTTCTCTGCATGTTGGAGTAAAACACGGGGTTATTCTCACGCGCCAGGCAATCACTAAACGCGGATATTTCGAGAAATCCCCTTTAACGTTAATTGTAGGTCATCAGGTAAGCGTCAAGACGTGATGCAGTCCAAGATCTCATTCTAATGGGAGCTTTTTAAATAAACTCACTCAAGCCCCAGGCTGACATGTGAGATGTTAATGCGCCGGTCTAGACCTCAGTCTTATCCGCTCGTTTGTCAGGGAACAAAGTGAACTTGAACACACACACACACACACACACACACACACACACACACACTTTCCTCGATTATCACTGAGGTCTGGCAGACACGCCACCAGTGCTCATTCATGCTAGCTGCTGTAGGTGCTGCTCATGACACGACTCTGATGAGCTCAATTACTCTCTACAGGAAGTGGGGGGCATGGTCGCACTGTGCTGCTGCTGTGTGTGTGTGTGTGTGTGTGTGTGTGTGTGTGTGTGTGTATGTGTGTGTGTGTGTTTCTATAAATGTGCATGCGTGCAAAACTCGACTGCGTTTTCGGTGTCGCAGCTGCACGGCTCTGCTGGAAAGGCAAAACAAGGTCAGAACGCTTCAAGGTCAAAAATTCCCCTTGTGTCAGCAGGAGGGAGGATTCTCAGGACGGCGACGTGGAGTGTGAGTGTGTGAGAGCGAGCGAGAGAGCGCGAGAGCGAGAGAACTGATTCAGAGACACAGCACCAAATGAAAGCGAGTGAGGATAACGGTTAAGAGTGTAAGAACACACTCCGAGTCACTGGAGGGCCGTGGGTCCGTCTCTTTCTCCTCGTCCTTTTGGAAAGTGCTCCAGTCTCAGCTCCAGTGTGCATAAATAGACCCCTAATTGCTAATTAAATTACAATTAGAGCTGAGGAGATGAGAAGGGGAGAGGCGCTTAGTGCAAATGCAGAGTGACAGGTTACACCACTGTGGCTCAGGATTACACCAGGAACACACACACACACACACACACACACACACACACACACAACCGATGGACCCTAATGAAACTGTCTGGTTTGTGTAACCCAAGACCTCTTCTAGTTTCTGCACCATAACTTCACCAGCCTGAATTCAAGAATAATACAGAGCAAAACACACACACACACACACACACACACACACACACACACACACACACACCAAGCTGCTTGCTCGACCAGCGCTGGTAATTCACCTCTGTTGCATGCTGGACCTCACACCCACTCAGTCCTTCACATCTGAACCAGCCGTTTCACCTTCACTCAGGACCGTCCCCCTGAAACGCCTAATTCACCTCCACTCGACCCTGTCCCTCCCCTGCAGTTAATTCCCTTCCACTTTGTCTTTTTCCCTAAAATAAAATGGGTTTTTTTTTTCACCTCTACTTAATCCTGCTCCTCTAATATTGCTAAATCATCTCTCCACTTCATCCTGTCCTTCTAAAGCACCTCGTTCACCTCCACTCGATCCTGCACGTCAAAACCTCTACTTCACCTCCACTCCATCCTGTTCCTCTAAAACGCCCGTTTCACCTTCACTTGATCTCGTTTCCTGTAATCTGCCGTTGCACCGTTAGTTAATCTCGTGTTCCTGATATAGCTAGTTCGCCTCGGCTCGATTCCGTTTCTCAAACACCTCGACTCCACTCACCAGCCCCAATATGGATAAACTCGCCACCAGGGACGGACGACAGATTTCAGGTTCGCTGAGGTTTCTAGCAACAACCCCTGACCGCGTCCCCTACTTCCCACCAAAACCACAGCACTACCCTCACAGCTCATTTCCACCCACTGACGCTACGCTGTTCCTCTCACATGCCGGTTTCACCTTCCCTTGACACCGTTTCCCATAATTTTGGATTTCACCTTCAGCTGAATATTCACCTCGGTTCTGTTCCTGGAACATGGCTACTTCACGTCCGCTAGATTCCATGGCACCGATACGGCCAATCAGCCACCTCGGCTTGACAACAGCTCGGGTTCACGTAGGATTCTAGTGATAGGCTCGTCTCGGTCGTGGCTAATTCACCGACACTTAATCCGGGTCGTGTCAAAATGGCCGTTTGACCTGATCTTATTTTCTAGAGCATTGCTTGCTGCTCCAGTGTGGTTAGTATCCCCTCAAGCTCAGGCTCGCTTAAGTTTCGTTTAAATAGAAACCTTTACTTGCTTGTCTTCCTCTAATATTGCTAATTTGCTCCCGCTTGATCCTGTCCCTCAAATACACCTCGGCAAAAACACAGTATTTATATTCATTAGTGTCTCACTAAAAATGTAGTGTCCGTAACCTTTTGTGTGTGGAAAAATGTCAAACCTTGAACTAGAAAAAATATTTTTCTTTTTGTTTTACTTAGGAAGACTTAAAATATTATGAAAGACCACATTTCTTTATGTACATATATTCTCAGATAAAACACTATGGTTACGGACACTACAAAAAAGATTACTATCACTTTGAGTCCCTTGGAAGCGCTGGTTTTCCGAGATGTGATTATTGAATGCTAAGATGTGTCAATATTTCAAACCTTAGTAGATTCCATCACGTCAAAATGGCTAATTTCTCTCCAGGTCAGGTTCAGTGAGAACTCAAGAAATGGCCCCCCCACATTGATACAACTAATGCGCCGATCCAGCCGGCCCAACGTGGTTATTACACTTTCGCTCGTCCGCCTTCCTCTAATACTGCTAATTCACCACAACTCGATCCTGTCCCTCAAGCGCGTCACTGATTCTCCTCCGCGAGATTCTGCTGCTCTAATACGGCCGAGTCCCCTCCGCTCGATTCTGCCGCTGTAACACGCCTAATTCACTTCCACTCAGTCCCGCGTACGCTGACAGCTCAAGGAGAGCCTAACGTCAGCACTGCTGCGGCTGAAAAGCCCATCAATAGCCGCGAATGACCTTCCCTTGTCAATCTCTCTGAACCGAATCCGGCTAATCGATAGTTTTTCAAGAGAACTATTTTAGCGTTAATATTCTACAGGCGCGCGTTAACGACGAGAGTCTTTCTTCAGGGGGTTTGAATCTCATTACCATGTTGATGACAACAGTGTGACAGTAGGTCAGGTCAGGAAAGGTCAGAGACGTGGTATAGGCGGAGACGGGGTCATCGAGTCCCCTCCTTTCTCAAGCTCTGGGGTTTTTTTTTTCTGATTCAGTTAAGGGTGTATGAGGGGTTTCGTATGATTTGCTCCTAAAAAGCCAATGCTTGCTGTTCAGGAGGCCAGTTAGGGCTGGACGGAGGAGGCTTGGGGATGTGAAGCGGGTAGGAGGGAAGGCTGGCTCACTGGGGCACCATTTTTAATTGGTCCTCTGCACCCAGCAAAAATCCTGCTGTCAATCTGCCCACACTGGCTGCACCAGCTCCAGCCAAGTCACCCACCTGAGTGCAGAGCCTCGATGACTCAAACAGAGAAAGGGGGAAAGACAGAGTCTATAGATAGATAGACAGACAGACAGGTGGCATGCTGGCCTTGCCCATACTGCTTGCTGTAAACAGAGCACTGGGCATTAAGGCTGGGGTTCAGCCTGCCTGTTGTTTCAGTGGGCACACATCAAGCTCCAGAACAACCACACAGGAGGCTTAAGCACCGCCAAGAGGCTGTCAACTTTATCGCAGCATACGTAGCTGTACAACAAAAAACAAATCCGTAAATAAAGCTGGGCGTTTAGAGAACGAGATGGACTGTGCTGGAGAATGAGCATCCCCCAAATCCCCCTTGATCTGGATGCTTTGCTGTTAGTGCCGTTGCGGGAGGTTCTCGTCCCCTTCTACTCCTCGACTACCTCTTTCCTTATTGCTGTGTTGCTGACAAAAAACAACAACAATCAAGGGATTTCTTGGTGACAAACAATCCCCCTCTTCTGACCACCGACTCCATTCTTCTCCCCCTCTCTCTCCATCTCTCTTTCTACGCCTCAGACGGTCCCCAGGAGGAAGCCGGGCAGCTAAGCAAGAAAAACGCCGCAGCTGTTTGAGCCTCTGGGGGCGCAGGACAGATGAGTTAGGGAGCAGGAGCAATACTTCTTTCCCCTCACTCATCGCCAAACACACCGGCATGCTCCCTTGCTTTCTTTCACATTAACTCATGCGTTCTCTTTCTCTTTCCCTCGGTCTTCATCGCTCTTTCGCTCCTCGCTCCATCTTCGCTAATTGCTCCCAGCTCCCTTGCCGTCCGAGGTCTCCTCGCTCCGGCTCGCCTTCCATCCATCCTCGAGCAGGAACGCTGGAACAGAGCGGCCGGCTCTTCATTTCGGACTCGGTGGGGGTCGCTCGGTTCATTCATCATCTTCGTACTCCGTCCCCGCTGCAAACCTCGAGGTCCGAGAGCCAATTAAAAGCGGCACGCCTGCCTGGCGCACTTGCTCCATCACCGGGCGCCCCATCCGAGGGAACTATCGATATGGAAAAGGTGGTGTTTTTGTTTTTTGTTTTTTCCCCTCAAAAGGTAGGGCCCTTTTACTGAGTGAGGCACAGTAACTCTTTAAAAACCTCCAGTGATAGAGAGGTACTTTAGCAGAAGGCATGCGGTAAGTACTCTCGATTCAAATGCCACTGTAAAGAGCTGTTGACTTTTATGTAATGAACCATTTGGGAGTCTGGGATAAATCAGCTTTACAGAAGGAACTGCTCCTGCTCCATTATGGAAAAGGGTCTGGCGGTTTTTACAGCCGTCATATTTTAGATTAACACCCTTTACCCTTTTACCTCGACGCTACCTCGCATCTTTATATCCGCTCTATTGTTGCTCTTAGCTGTTTAAACAGAGTCCCATCGCAGTATGAAGTCCTTTTTTTTTTTTTTTTATCAGTGGCACTAAGTAAAACGTCCTGTCAAATGGACTGATGCCACGCTGACCCCGTCTGCCACAGTTTAGACTCCTATCACACTGATAATGTTGTGCATTTGCTACATGTCTGAATGGCCTATTTTCCCTCCCAGGGTGTTCGCCCAGACCTCCCTTAGCCTCCATAAGTGATGTGCCCTGAGCCATAAAAAGCCCCGACCACCTACCTAACTACAGCACAGAGAACGATTCAAACAAACAAAACAAAACAAACAAACCAAAATAAAAACCCCACCCACTATGACGGACCATTTCCTGCCTGGGACAAGGGCACCTTGGAGAACGCCTCTGCCGGACAATGCAAGTTAAAACAGATATGAATATGAGAAAAACCGCACAGCGCAATTAATAAGGCGGTGTCGAATATAATTTGGATCGGGTGACTGCAAATAGCCGACACTGAAGACACCGGGTTCTTATTGAAACTCGTCCCTTCTCGGCAGGAGCGGCGTGCTGCGCTAACCGGCTTTTGTCGTCTAAAGGAATAAGCAATGAGACCCCCGGCGAGGGCAGAATTCCCGAGCGTTCCCGCTGTCCGGCGTGGTGCACAGGAGGCTCGTTATTAACTGGGCAGAAAATGAAACCGGAGAAACGGAGAGGGCACTAAATGTGGCTTTGTAAAACATAATACATTCTGGGGTTCTTTTTCCCCCTCTATCTCTCTCTTTCTCTCTCTCTCGGTCTCTTTATTTTTCTCTGCATGTCCTCTTTGAAAACAGCTTGTGGCTATAGTGCCGGCTGTAGATGAGGCAGAAGTGGGCTCTCGTTCGTCTCGCTCCCTCCGCCAGCCCACTTCATTCTCCTGAATCTTCCCATCTTCGCCCCAGGAGCGTCCTTGCAAACAAACAAACAAACACACGCGCTCACGCATCCACAAAGCTGTGCGTCAACACTCCCTCATCACGCCGCACTCCGCTCGTTAATACGTCCGGTGATTGCGAGTCTATCCGTGCGCTCATCACGTCGCATCGCGCAAATACCTGCTCAATCAAACCTTAAGGAGTTTATGGCACATTGCAACGCCGTGAGTTAGCCTAAGCTGGCAATCAAGGGGTGCAGGGGAGTCGTTTCGCTGAATTACGCCGCGTGTTTGGCAGCGATTTGTGGACGTTAATTCAACAAACAATATCAGGTGCTCGAGTACCGGAGACGAAGAGCACGCCAAATCATCCAGATGAGTCTTACGTGGTGAAGACTTTCACTTTCCTGTTGCGTTGGGCGATTCTTAGCGCGGCTTCGTAAATAAAAACACATCTTCCTTTAGCTGTTCCCTACGCGGATGTGCTTACTCAAAGACATCCAAGCCCTAAGTTGATCATTTGAAGAGGAAATTTAGGAATGATGTAGAACATATATTATAACGTACGCGACATATCACAACATACGATCATCCTGAGGTTTTGCTAACAACGACGACGATCATTAGAAATCCCCTGATTTGTCCACAGTGCTGCAGAATGGTCAAAGATGCTTCATCAGAAGGTGTTAATATGAGATTTTATAAGATTTATATTAATGTGCTCATTCTTCCACGTTAACGTTTATATCAAAACAACTTACCCGCTTGTATTGACACTTGTATGGAGATGGCTCCACATGAACAGATAAATATATGTAAATAAGTAAATAAGTAAATAAATAAATAAATAACACAGTGGTACCTCAGTACTCGAACTCACTAGAATTCGAATTTCTTAAAAGTCGAACCAACCAGATCACAAAAAAATGACCTAGAACTCGATCTGAATCTCAGAAGTTGAACCATGAACGCCGACCTAAGATAACTTGTACGCACGGGGAAATGAGTCACGCGACACTCAGCTGTCTCTCAGCGGAAACAAAGGGTAACGCTTCAGTCTCAGCCTCGCATTCGCTGTGATAGCATCGTTTGTTGGTGATAGTGCTTTTTTTTTATTGAAAATATCAAGTAATACACTGTACTTTATATCATTTTGGTAGCCATTTCTCACGAATACAGAGTAATAATAAAAATAAACAATAGTCCGCATGGCATAGTATGACTCAAGGTAGTAGTGCTGTGACTTGGTTTATGAAAAAGGTGTCATTGGTTTTTTTTTTAACTTTACCCTGTCAGAGCGGTGAGGTGACGCGGACACAATCCAGGCTGGAGTCCGACGTAAAATCCATTTCAGGCTTTATTTAGGCTCCAGGCAGAAGGACGTGAGACGGCAGGAAAACTCGTAGTCAAAGAAAAGGCAGGGTACGTACAACACCACGAAGGAACAGACTATAATCATAAACCAAATAACAAGCGAGAAGGTCAGAACTGGAAGAGAATACAGACACCCAAATATACATACAAAAAAACATATTTCGGTGTAATTTTTTGGGGCCGGGAACCAATTAAGTGGTTTTCCATTATTCCCTATGGGGAAAATCCTTTTTTAGGATTCGACCTCGCACTTGGAACGGATTAAGTTCGAGCACTGAGGCACCACTGTATGTGTGTGTGTGTGTGTGTGTGTATATATATATACACACACACACACATATGTCTCATTATTTTATACTGATAATATATATACTATATTGTCATACAGTTTTAAGATTATAAATATAAATTTACAAATTTAGATTGTATATATATACACACACACACACACACACACACACACACTTGTATATATTTCTAGATTTGTATATTCGTCGTCGTCTTCTTCTTCTTTCCATTACCTTGCTCATAGTCTAAAAAGAGCGGTTCAGGTTACATCTCACTGTGTGTTGTTCTTGTACAACTTTGCATGTGACAAATAAAGGATCTTGTGTCTTGGATCTCTCGAGCACACAGTACACCAGAGATTCTATGGATAAACTATGGATATGATCGTAGCATGGTTGTTGGTGCCAGATGGGCTTCCTTTGAGTATTTCAGAAACTGCTGATCAGGTGGGATTTTCACACACGACAGTCTCTAGAGTTTACACAGAATGGTGCGAAGAAGAAGAAGAAGAAAAAAAAAAAGCCCAAATATGCGCAGACCGAAACATCTCACTGATGGTTCAAGCTGACGGGAAGTCTATAGTAACTCGCATAAGCACTCTTTAGTACCTTGGCGAGGAGGAAAGCATCTCAGAATACACAACACATAGAACCATGAGGTGAAGGGACGACGAGAGCAGAAGACCACATCAGTATGCAGTCAGGTCAGATAGGAATAGGAGACTACAGTGAGTACAGGCTTACAGAAAATCGGGGCGTTGAAGAATGGAAAAAGGCTAGATGTGTCTCGCCTGCTGCGTGGGGAAGTTGCAGGAGATCGGAAGTTTCAGAAATACTCAAACGAGCTCGTCTGGCTTCAAAACCATTTTTGTTCATATACTTATGGTGAAATTTCATCGTCGTTCGCCGTAACCGTTTCCAATTCTACATATGGATCTCAATTTAATTGTAATGTCTAAATCATTTCCCTTTTTGTTTTGTTTTGTTTTGTTTTCATCTCCTTTGATCGCCACAAAATAACAGATAATGTGAAATGACAGTTTGGACATTTCTTAATTTGCATACACTGTACATATGTACATGCTGTTTGGAATTTCAGTGTGTGTGTGTGTGTGTGTGTGTGTGTGTGTGTGCACTGAAAGCATAATGTATTGCATTGCAGTCTTCGGTCTCTGTACTGACACAGCAGCAGTCCTGAATATTTTATCACAAGAATGCTGCTTTTGCTCTTATATTCTCTGTGCCGTGTGTGTGTGTGTGTGTGTGTGTGTGTGCGTGTGCGCACGCACTGATGCGCCCCATGCTTTTGATACTGCCAGGAAAGGCAGAGTAGTGCATTAACACTCAGGAAAAGATGTTTTCAACCACACTCCTTCTCTCATGCCGCATTTCTGTCTTATTCTCTTTCACCCTCTCTTCCTGCTTGCACTGCGCTGTCAGACGCACATATAGGCAAAGCATGAAACAGTAGGGCGCTGGTGGAGCAAACGCGTAAATATTTCACCACTTTTCCCTGACGTTTAAAACAGTGGTTGAACATTCATCCTGTATAATTAATGAAACCTAATTATACGCTCCAGTTTGCTGAATCAGGGTTAGCGTAGTGGGTAATGGGAGTGTGCCATAATTAGCTAATGAGGCTAGATATTTTGGTAAATTGGTCGCCCATTCATTTATGATCTTGAAGGTAAGATCTGGGTGAAATTTGCCCTAGAAGAGTAGCTAGAGGTTTTGATTTATAGCAGACCACGCTGCTATTTTCCTTGGGCGCTAGCCATTGCGCTTAGCTTGCGCGTGTTTGCTGTGAATCGTATTAGGGGTATCTCTGTGGGTCCATTAGAAGACACTAGAGTAGTGCTGTACAGCATTGTTTATTAAAGGGAGTGCCATCCTGAAACACATTAAATTGATAAAAACGGATAAAAAAAACCCCGACGCACTCCTGTTAAAATGGCAGGTTTTTGGGAAGTTAACAAAAAAAAAACAACAACTATATAAATCATGTCACCTTTTTATAACGCAACCAACAAAATCCAAGCGTAAAAACAAATGGACACGTTTTTAGAAGAGTCAAAAAGAACACTTAGAGCAACACGGTTGCATAAGCATGCACATCCTTTTATAATGGAGCGTGTGACTGTGCTCAGAATTATATATATATATTAAAAAAAATCACATTAAACAACTCAGGTTTCAAAAGTAACCATGATAACACCTACCATCAGTGAAGTGATCATCATTAATAAAGAGCAGCATTTACTGTAGGATATTCTAGACATCTTATTGGTGCACTGGGGAAACCATGGCCCACATGGAGTCTTACAAAGCATGGAAAGGATCACATCATCAACGTGTATACTAAAGAATTCACAAAACGTTAGAAATACTTTCTAACAGTGAAGACCATCGTCAATAAATGGAGAAAAAAGTGGTGCCAGAGTGGCATTACCAACAATAAGACATCCCTTCAGAGAAATACGTTTTCCGGGTTCCTGCCAATAGACGAACAACTGTTTTGAAGCTGCAGGAATATATGGCCAGTACTTTAGTGGTCACTCTCTACATGTGATAACAATCTCTTGTATTCTTTACATTTCCATGTGGCACAATTTGTTATTGCCTGATGAAACCGATGTAGAACTTTTTGGCCATAACTGGACAAGATATGGGGCAAAACGAGACAGCTTATCACCAAAAAACCCCTCGCCCATGTTGAAGCATGGTGGTGGCAGCATCAAGCTATGGAGCTGTTTCTTGTCATGTGGGATCGGAGAGCTGTTCAGGACAGAATTGTGAATAGCTCTAAATCCCAGTCTCTTTTGGTACAAAACCTACATGCCTTGGTTAAACATCTGAAGATGAAAAATAAAACTCACCTGCCAGCGTGATAATGACCCAAAGCACAAATTCAAATCCACAAATGCCTAGCTTCAGAAGAAGACCTTTATCCTGGAACAACCCAGTCAGGGCGCAGGTCTAGATCCTGTTGAAAACCTGTGGAGCATCTTGAAGTGGGCATCTGGAGCATTTTTGCCAGGAAGGATGGAATAAAATTGGCAAATAAAAACGTTGTGAGTCAGTAGACCCTTTCCAAAAAAAAAAGAGAAAGAAAGAAAGAAAAAAGAACGAGTGCTGCTCTACAAGCAAGGAATGAGTTAAGTGGCGTGCAGTGCAGCCCGATTATTTAATTGTATTTTTTTTGTTTTTCACGTGAATTTTGTTGGCTTGCTGGATCACATTTTTAGGTTGAAAAAGACCTGGCATGATTTAGCTCCCCTCCCCACCCCATATTTGATAGCACAAAAACCTTTTTTTAAGCACTTTAACAGGGTCGTGAAGATTTATATCCACTTTACATTGAAATGTTTGTGACGTGTTTAGTGACTCGTAGCGAGTTAGTTGGCAAGCTAGCGGTTATCAGCATTACCGTATGATTATGGTGTTGATTAATATAACAAAAATATTTGAACGCTACTTTTTTTGGAAAACGCAGGAAACTGTTAAAGAACCCGAAAACAGAATCACCGCTGAAATGACATGATTAAACATTATTATCAGATGGGCCTTCCTGGTATTACAAAAAGGTGCAGAATTTCTAGCATTAGCTTTGAACACCATGACCGGCTTCATAATGAGGACAGAAAAAGCTCTCTGTGGTTTGTCTTTTCACATAGCCCATAAAGCTGAAGATCCTATTAGGCCCCAGGAAGCTAGTTTTATCTGCTGATTTATTCGTCAGTTTGCTATGATTTTCCTTCAGAAGTTAGCTATGCTTTATTTGAAAATAAAGCCCCTGAGCCCCTGCAAATTAAACCCTACAGATGCAGTAGCTTAGCCTTTAGCTCAAAACTGGGACATCCTATAGCCCTTTGACTAGCATATTTAGCTTTTTTACCCAGAACAGTTGTTAGCCATGTTAGCCATTAGCTGTTTTAGTCACAAGTCTGTAGCTCTCTGTAGACAAAGCTGACATGGCAGGACATAGCCAGGGCACAACAATGCCCCAGTAATATGCTAATGACGACACAGAAAGAAGTAGGACAGATTTTTCTTTTTTTTTTTTAAAAAAAGGAAACACACACAATAGGTGCATGTTAGCATGCATGTGTCAGGGCCTACACAAACACTGAAACCTCACAACAAAGGACACTAAGGACAGCTGGTTGGACCTAGTGGTGTGAAGAAAGAAAGTGTTTGAGTGTCCAGACACTACATTTATAAACCTTGCAACCTTTAATCTATAGTTATTATCTGTAAAATATAAGTTTTGTTTAATTTTAGTTTCAGGTTTTTTTGTAAATGGAATTTCAGGGAATTTTTAGTTTCAGGTAATTTTTTTCTTGGACTCATAGTAGCTGCATTAGACATACAATTATATATACAGTTGATCCTCTCATCTACGGACACCGCATTAACGGATATCGGATGCAATGGACAACATCCGCTGGTCTGAATACATAATC
>JAQMCW010000009.1:2575455-2594272 GCA_030068335.1 Chrysichthys cranchii | reverse complement strand
TTAACAGATTTAACACACACACACACACACACACACACACACACACACACACACACTTCACATCTCCCTCCTTACTGCCAGCAATACTTATAAAGGACATCCCCATTTTTGGATCTTCTAAGCCCATATCTGTTGTGTGTGTGTGTGTGTGTGTGTGTGTTTTGTTTCTTTCTAGTCTCTCTCTCTCTCTCTCACACGTGATGTGCTGCTTTTCCCAAGTCACGTGACTGACCCTGATGTGTCCAGTGGTTGTAATTAAAGCCGTAGGTGATTTTAAGTTCCGTGTTTATTTTTTTTGGTCACAGCTGCTATCAGGTGTAAAAAGATCATGCCGTTAACCGTGTACTGTAAAAAAAAAAAAAAAAATCCCCCCCCACACACACACTCGGAACAAATCTCTGCTAAAACGTTCCATCAGTACTTCCATCACTGAAGACGGCGACGGCGACAAAAAAAAAAAAAAAAAGAGAGAGCCAAGAATAAACGCCGAAGCTCTGCTCGCGCGCCGCTGCGCCGCTCACGCGGTTCAATCCCAGGCAAACAAAAGAACACGAGTTTATGGCTAATTACTCTAAAGCACCTAAAACATCCTGCCTCGGTTTATGATAAATCGCTTTAAACGCTATGACTAAGCGGCTAAACGAGGCTGAATGTAGCGGGAGCTAAAGGCTGACTCGCGGAGAACACTAGCAGGCAGAGATAATTGCCTGCGCTTCTGAAGGTGCTCTAATAGGCCCGCTAGGCAGCGAACGCTCGAGTCTGCACACTCGAGTGTGTCGAACACAAACCCTGCGGAGTGCGCGGCGAGGAACGGTGCTGCGGCAAAAAGGCCCGGCATCCACTCGCGACGGCTCGCCATACGCGCGGTGCTTTTACGGGAAGCTGAAAGGAGGACTTGATTAAATGATGCACAGTTCTGCATATTAAGCACGGGGTTTGGAGGACGACGATATTATTACCAGTTAAAAGAAGCAAGTGGCCACACTGGGGGACGGGGGGGACGGGACATGTACATACTGGGAAACGTGAACTAACCAGACAGACAGACAGGAAGACAGACAGGAAGACAGTTAGACAGAGAGAAAAAAAACAGACAGCAAATAGTTGGACAAACAGATGATGGAAAGATGGACAGACAGACAGCTGGACACAATGACAGACACAAAGATAGATAGATAGATAGATAGATAGATAGATAGATAGATAGATAGATAGATAGATAAAGGGATGATAGAAAGATGAATCGATGTTTGACAGTTGGACAGACAGGTCATGGTGTATCCTGGGAAGTGTGAGGCTGGGACACGCTCCAGATGAGACACTGTTCCATCGCAGACACACACACACACACACACACACACACACACACACACACACACACACACACGTACGCACACTCTTTCATATGTACAGGGAATTTATCTCATCCAATCCACTACCAGAATGTTCTTGAAACCTGGAGAACCCTAAAGAGCCCCATCTGGATGCAGGGGAGGACATTTGAAACTCCACACACACACACACACACACACACACACACACACAGATCGAGCTCGAACCCCGGACCCGGGACCTAGTCGCTGCACCGCCTCGATGCTGTTATGATACTTCTAGCTTCTTCGTCTATCAAACTAACAGCTACAGTACAGCGTTGACCGTCAGCTGACTAATCACCACTTAAAAAAAAAATTTTTTTTAAAAATGTCTTACAGTCCAGGAAATACAAGGTCACGCCCAGGTGTGGTGAGATACCCGGGCGGAGGAGCTAATCTCCAGGCTGTTCTTCATGTAGGAGGCTCTGCTGGGGATTCCGAGCAGGTACGGAGTGTCCACTCATCCTCACACTCCCCTCCTCACGCCTCTCACTCCTCATTACCGTCACGCGACGAGGAGATCTCAGACAGGCCTGCTGGAGTGACCTGGTGCCCTCCCTGCCCGTGTGCACACACACACACACACACACATACACACACACACACAGAGAGACACATGTGCACGCTCACAGAGAGGCAGGCATCGCTGCCGACAATAACTCCAGGGCCCGGAACCCCCACCCACCACAATCTAATTACCCAAGAGCCAGGAAGACAAAGGGAAAGGAGACATGAAGTGCACACACACACACACACACACACACACACACACACACACCCCACATGAATAAACATCTGCAGTAAACGTGTAGAAACGCACCCAGACAGGCAGCCAGACGCAGCCGCAAAACCTTTCCGAGGGCACTCTGCGAGCGGGCGGGGCTTCTTCAGGTCAATAACAACGAAATCACGAACGAAAACAGCATCTCTAGAGCAACACGCTCCCTCCGAGCGCACTCTGGCCTACACGTGGATCCCAAACGCACACAGTCGCTCTTCCAATTCACTCCGCCTGCCTGTGTTTGAGGGAGATTTATGAGATCCCATCTCTGCTTGGCTGCTGCCCCCCCCCCCCACCCAGGCCATTTCAAATCAGAAACAAAAGGGTAAGGAGGTTATTCCATCTCCAGACACTTTGATCCATCTATTACCACCCAAGAATAACAGCCTCTCCCATCCTCCTCTATGCACACTGCCTTGTTTGTGCCTGCGACATGCGTTCCTTTCCCTTTTTTCGTTTTTTTTTCCCAGGGCCCTGAGGGTGAGAGTAGGGTGACGATAAAGCAATCCCATCAACTCGACGCTGATTGATCGACCATCCTCACTAACTCACACACACACACACACACACACACACACACACACACACACACACACACACACACACATTCGCACACCCAGTATGATCCAGGTTAGCTCTGTTTGTTTCTTGTTTGTTTGTTGGGAGGAGGGGGCGGGGGGTTTGAAGGGGGGGAAAAGTCAATGGACTTCTCATCTGCTGCAGGTTCTTTTCAAAGCAGACTTTCTTTTCTTAACTAACACGCTCGCGCCGTACGCGCTCACGGCTGGAGAGTTCTGTTTACACCTCAGGATGTTTAGCGGAGAGACGGAATGGGGAGGAATCAAAGACGTGTCGAAGTCGAGGCGAGCCCGTACAAAGGAGTTAGGAAATGTAATCCTGGCGGATGATTGAAACTCTTGCGAGCGTTTGACAGGAGCGTTCGGAGGACTGCCTGGCAGCTTTAATTTTCTCGCCGGTTCACGCGGTCGGTTAAAACGGATAAAATTTCGAAAGCCCGGGACGCTGTTACGTTTGAATGGCTGAAGATGGGCAAAAACGGGGCCGTGGACGGGAGTCACGTTCAGTTCACTTTGCTGAGCGAGGATGACCATGGGCACCGCTGCGAGAACGATGAAGAGAAGTGATGAGAGAAGCAAAAGCTCGCTGCCGGTGCCTTAATTGGTGTTGGAGCTCGGAGTTGGAGCGAGAGTCGAGGAGGAAAGCTCCTGGGCCTCGTCGCTTTGGCAAAGAAAAGAAAGTGGTGTGAAAGTGCACGTAAGTAAGAGGCGTTACCTTTGGCATTCATTAAAATCTTGGATTGGAGCTGTATCGCTAGGCGACACATTTCCCCTCAACTGGAGCGCCATGGGAATCCCCGGAGGCTGGCTCTCAGGACGACGACGTTACCAACACGACCCGTTCCCCAGAGGAAGCCCAGACTGAAGAGAGCGTTCACCAAAACACTTGAGTGAAGCCACTCGACAATCCAGGAACTGAACAAGGAGCGCTCGAAAAGTTTTCTGTGCCTTGCTAGCATGGAACATCGAGTCCTGCTAAAAACCAGCTCCTCTCCAAGTGCTTTTGGCTCGACCTTCAATCACTCTGCCCTAACAGCAGACTTTATTCCCACTATAAATCAGGAAGTACTGAACACCGCACGTTCTCTTGGCTAGACCTTTGTCCCCTAGCTCAAATCCACTCCTAGCCCATTGCACCTTCTGTGGTCTCTAAGCAAAAAACAAAAAAAAAAAAAAAAAACAACAAAACCCAGCTCCAGAGGCGTCCCGAAAGCCACGCTCATCCGGTCCATCATAACGAGGCAGACCTGTCATGATGAGGAAAGGGTTAGCGCGGCGCTCGCGTACTTCTGGAGCACCTAGCGACGAAGTTTCATTTCCATAACAAGCTCCTCTCGCGGCGCAAATGGCCACGGCCCCAGCGGCAATTAAAATCGTGTCGGGACATGTTGGGTGCTGTCGAGCTGCAAGTGCTGCAAAACAACAACAACAACAACAACAACAACAACAACAACAACAAACACTCGCCGTCACGCTGACCCCGGCCTTTTTCTCCCCTCTGCTTTTCTTCGAAACGAAACAGAAAGAGGCCATCTCTAACAAGGAGGAGAGGACAGGGTGACGGCCGTTTTGCTTTTGATTTGCTTTGGCGGCTCACGAGCTTCCAGGGTTTCTCGCTCATTAGGCTGCACATCTCGCCACCTCGCCGCATTCATCTCGCCAAACGATGGCGCGGACTCGTCTGAACAAACGACGGCACGGATTCACGCCAACGAGACGGGCACGCCAGTGGGGCTCGGACCCCGGTCGTGCACCTTCGCTAGTTCTGAGCGTTCCTCCCTCCGCCGTGTTCTCTCAACCGTCGGCGATAAACATTACAGACGCGCGTTAGGGAGCGTCCCGCGGTCAGAGGCGCGCGCGCGGATCAAAGCAACATCCTGCTTGAAACGCGAGACCCCGCATTGTCGCCGCCTCTACTGAATATTTATAGTTGAACCTGAAGGAGGGATATGTCGCGTTATCCCGCGCAAACAACGTCTTTATTCGAGATGCTTCAAAAATATCAGATCGGAGGGTTTTTTTTGAGGCTGCCCAAGCAAGGTGATTAAAATGTTTTTTGTTTTGCTTTTCTTTGTGGGCAACAGATGCGCTTTCATACTCGTTTAACGGCTCGGCAGCTGTTCTTCCTAGAGTTACGGTGCTGAAATGCTTTTCAGCTCACCGCGGTTGTAAAAAGTGCTCATTTGAGTTCCCCACAGCCTTCCTGTCAGCTTGAACCAGTTTTGCCATTCTCTCTCGTCAACAAGGCATTTCCTCTTGCACTACTCTCACTTACTGCATGCCCCCCCACCATTCCATGTAAAATCTTGTTGTGGGTGAGATCAGCAGTTTCTGAAATGCTCAAACCAGTCCGTCTGGCATCAACAAACATACCACTGTTAAAATAAAAAAATCCCCGAGCTCACCTTTTTTTCCCTGTGAATGAACAGGTGTAAAGGTGTTGCTTTGTGGTTTATAATTTAACCCAGGGTTGGAGCAATAGTGGCAAACGGTGCGATAATGATTCACAAGCAATCTACTGCGTGGCGTTCTCAAACCCAGCTGCAGTACCACTGGAAGACACGTGAAAACACACACACGTGAACCCACACACACACACACACCGAGGTCGACCTATTCATCCCACGGCGCGACCCTTTGAAACACCTGCCTGCTCGGTGAAAGAGCTGAAACCGATACCTCAACCGCGGGGAGGGCAGAGCGGAAGGACGGAGAGAACCGGAGAGAGAGAGAGACGGACAGAAAAACGAAAACGATGACAAATGCAAAACAGAGAGACGCTTCGAAAGCGAGCCAGACTGCTTATAGAGGCCTTAAATCAATTTGACATGGAGGAACAAAAAGGGGTGTGCAATGCTAATCTATCTGCCTTAATCCCATTGCTGCGAGATCTTTTTGAAATTCACATTCAGCGCCTAATACGAAAATAAAATAAAACCTCGCTCTTCGTTCGTTCTTTTTTTTTTTTTTTCGCTAATCAGCTTGCCCTTCACCGTGCCCTTGCTCGAGCAGTCAAAGAAGGGGTTTTTTTCCACGTATTATCTTAATCCATGGGGTTTTTTTGCTCTTAAACAGCGATACGCTGTCAACACAAGTGACACTTTTCGGTGACAAAGTCATACATGGCTCGAGAATTACCAGGCCGGTTTCCATATCCTGGCCACGCCACTTACACACTGAGATCGTATTGTTCTGGAGGGTCTAAGGCTTTAGAAAAATTTCTAAAAAACCCCCAAAACAATACAAACAACAACAAACAAACACACACACACACACACACACACGCACTCATACGAACACAACAGCCGTGCCTGCGAGAACAAAACGCGTTTTCATCCTTTCGACAGAAATCCGACAATCCGGGGGCAATCTGACTTCCCCCACCCCCCTCGTGTTTCTTTCTTTTCTTTTTCCGAGCTGCCATACGGAAGAGAAAAAGGGTTAAAGCAAGAACCGGGCAAGTATTAGAAGAGGGGGGGGGGGGGGGGGGGGAGAAGCTTGCACAGAAACACTCTGATTGTTTCTCAACCATATGCCGATACCCTTAAGACACCATGTGCTTTGGCTTTGAAAGCTTTCGCTGCCGATTCCCCGTCTGAAACTCAAACCGCTCAGCAACAATACCTCTCGGAAAAACCACGAGGAAAAAAAAACGGAGGGAGGGAGGGAGAGAAATCCATTATCGATTTCAGCTTGTTTGGGGATAAAGAGGAAAGAAAACCCAGTAAACACGCTGATAACAGAACGCTCCTCAGAGTCAGGAAGTGAAACGGAATAATAATTTAATGAGGACCTTCATAAAGACAGCGGCGCGGGGGAAACACCCGGCTGCGGTGCGCTCCATGCGTACAATGGGCAATGGTGAATAATGTGTGACGGTGAATAAGGATTACATTATGGCAGCTATAAACAGTCTTTCTCTCGCCGGCTTCTCTTTTCTTCCTCCTGTGTGAATCAGGGAAAGGAAAAAAAAAAAACCCAAAACAAACCCAAAACAAAACGTACAAATCCCAAAGTACACTGTCGCTATGGAAACGGAAATGTAGCATACGAGGACCAGGTCTTTTAACATAGACCTGTGCTTTTCAGTGACTCCGCGAGCCATTCAACAGCACCGCGGTGTAAGCGGAAGAAGACGACGAGCGCAAATAGATGGAGAACCCGAGCAGTTTCGGGGGCGGGGGGGGGTGAAGGGTTCAACCATGACTGCCTGGGAGCTCACCACCTTCCTGTCATCTTTCGGACTGACTGAACCACACACCAAACTCGACCACGACGAGTCTGAAAAGTTCATGGCATCAAAGAGAGGAGGAGACGCGGCTTTCGGAAACCAGCAGCAGCAAACGGATGGACGGACGAAGGGGGTCTTACCTTAGGCTGAGCGCGGCGAGGGAAGGCCACTTTAGGGTCAATCTGAGGAGAAAATGAGGAGAAAGGGGATTAACAGGATGTCGAAAACACAAGTGTTTCAGGCTCATGAGACAATCAAGGCGAGCTCGATGAGTGTTCAGAGCTGCTGTAAGGCAAGTGATAACAGGAAGCTGAATCATGGACGTTACAGAAGATTAAATAAAGCATATGACGTTATTTAATCACAAAACAATAGTTATCTTTGGTGTATTTGCTGTAGTACAAGAGGAATAAAACACTTTAGGATGTGCGCACCGCCCATTCCCTGATCACTTTCCTGTAATAGCTTTAATTCGGAGATATTTTAACATTTACGGGTTTCTGAAAAGGAAAAACAAACAAAACAAAACAAAAAAAAAAAAGAAAAAAAGACACCCCGCGTCGATTCATAACCCTTAGCGTTCACGTACGACGATCAAAGGGTCGATTCAAGAAGCCCAAAAAATGAAAAACGACTGATTTTTCTTCTTTCGTTGTTTTTTTTTCCTTTTTCTTTTCGGTGCATCGTCTTGTTAATTTTGGTGCGTCCCCCCCTCGCCGTCAAGCGCTCACGCCGGGAGCTTTATCAATCTCGCATTTGGAACGAATGAGAAACTATTTCATGCACCAGTGTCACGCTCGGCTTTAATACGCAGCTCTTTAAAACTTTCAGCCGATCTCATCCGAGCAGACAGTGAAGGAGGAATGGGGGAAGAAGAGGAGGAAAAAAAAAGAAAGAAGGGGGGAAAAAAAACGTAAACAGATCGAAATTGTTCTCTTGCAGAAAATTACTTGGCCGTGTTCAGCAAGGCAAACGCTTTACGTCGAGGTGCATCGCGCGCTATAGAGCCGAACGCTCGCCCACAGGGAGGGACGGGGTGATATCAGATTGGAATCGTTACGGAGGCAAACGCTCGTTGTGCGCGCTATATGAAAACACCGAAGCAATCTGGATGAAAACGTGTCCCTTCACGGACCGGGGTTGCCACGTAATCTAATTTAATGCATGAAAATAAGACTATGATTAATACTAGAAACGTATCGATACTAATACTGATATCAGTCTGATATCATGCTTAATTACTCTTACTTTGAAAAAACAACAACAACAACAACAACAAAAAAAATACCGTAGGACACTGTGTGGCCAAAGCCCGGCTCTACGGGGGCACTCACACTACAGGCGAGCCGGATTGATTGATCAGTGTGACCGCTCCGTTCTGTTCGCCGCTCGGAAGAGGTTCCCCGGGAGCGGACCGGTTAGGCTCATGCACGGTGTGACCGCTAATCACACCCAGGCTTCGAACTCAAACGCCATCACGTGCGATTTTTACTCTCGCCTTACTTTTGAACGCAGACAGTAGTCGGTTTGTAAAGCTGCAGATTCCTCCTGCAGTGTCCCCTGCTTCTGTAAACATCTTATGGATGAAACACAATTTGCTAAAAATCATCGCGTTTCCTAATGAATAAATCTACACAGCACGTGAGAGGACAGTGCGTCACTGCGCCCAAAATAACACACACTGTTGGAACTGTGGAGTGAGCTCACTGTCTTTTACATGAGACCGTAGGCACAAAGTTACACTGAGCGAAAACAACACATCTGATCGCAGCCCTGCTCTTTGCGAGACGTGAGCGCACCTATCTCCGGTGTGCTACGGCGCTGTTTTCGCTCGGTTTCTTTGATTCTTTGCGCGTGTAGTGTCTGTTTTACTTAGTTTAACAAGGTATCTGCGCTCTCATGGAAAAGACAGTGACCTCACTCTGTATCATGCAAAGCAGGAGCACGTTTCTTCAAGACAGAAAGTTGCATCGTGATGACGTAAGCACCCCCAGGTGCAGACTGTTTAGTGCAGACCGGGGGGGGAATGCTCCCGGGAGCGGTTCGGGCCAGTTGAGCCCAGTGTGTTTTCTATAAACCGCACCAGAAAGCCACCTCGATTCGGTCTGAGATACCAGATGACTCCAGGAAGCGGTTTGGAGAGTTTAGACACACTGGTAGCCGAATGCTAATTTGAAGCTTGCCTTACGCGATAACAAACCAATCGAGATAATGGAGAACATTTGGGGTAAGGTGAAGATTTCAAACGCAAATCATCCCTTCACTGTGTTGCTACGTTAGCATCATAAAGTATGATAAAAGCTTGCTGCAGTGGAAAGCAACATGGCAACGCATCACATCACGATACCTGAACACGTCCGCCCCATACGTGATATCTGACACGACGGGATAGAGAGTTTCACACAAGCAAAAATTCGCCATTTAATCAGTTACTTGACGGAGAGAATGTGTGGTGTATGGTTATAAACTGACTGAGCCATTGCCGTAATAAAGGCTGTAATCATCGGTCATCAAGACATGAGCGTTCAACATCGACACACGTCTCAATGACGACGCCGGGTGTGTTTGGGGCGCTCGTCGCTATGTTGTGCATTTCCTAACGACGTCCGCATAAACACGGCTTTAAGAGAAATTAAAACGCCACCAGTGTTATGTGGAGCGCGACCCAATTACCCCGCTGTCTACCGGAGCAGAAAAACCAAGACTTGAGAAATTTATCTGGAGGATAAACGGCCACATTCTCCACCAAACCCCCTAGAGCCGTAATTCCATTTGACGGAGTTATGATTGTTATCTCTGTAAATCAGGTCAATTTTAGGAGATGAATTCCATAACACCTGGCTATAGTAACCTTCCACATAATGAATTCCATGTAATGATTCGTTTTAGCGATTGGCCCCAGGCGCCAGCCATTCAACCTCAATTACCGCGCGAGAGCGGCCCGATCCGAGCGCACGCGCATCGCCGCACTTTGAATTGCAAACCAGGTTGACTCACTTCATGAGGCATGTCTGTAAAATCCCCCCCTTGCACACACACACACACACACACACACAGGTCCCACCAGAACTTTTTTCGCTTTACAAATATACAGAAGAATAACCCTGATCCTGATTTCTTCTTAACGTGCGTTGCGACGTTACAGTAATGAGGCCACAGAGGGGGGCGGGAAAAACCCTCGCGCTGATTCACCACCTGATGAAAAGTGCTGCGTGAGATTAACACAGCAATCAGCTTTGCCAATTTAAATACACATAACTAAAGAGAAATAGCACATACGCACGTACACGTACACACACACACACACACACACACACACACACACACACACACCATCTGTCCGAGTCCTGACTCCATTCATCAGTAGTACTACAGGCGAACGATGCCTTCAAAAAGATACGCACCGCACGAGCCAATCAGAGCGCACCTCCTATTTCGGGTCGTGGCCTTTCGCAGTGAATGGCTCCTCTGTGCACCTCAGCGAGGAGGAAAATGCCAACAATCTGTGTCCTTTCAGTGGAGGTATTTATGAAAATGCGGGGCTGATGAGAGAATTAGCTCGTATTCATATCGAGCGGCGCGACCAGGTGACTCTCCGCTCCGTCACTTCAGCAATACATAGGGAGAAATCAAAGGACTAATATTTGCTAATGAAGCAAAATAGCACAAACCTGACCATGAAATTTCTTTAATTTGCTCTCTGATTAGGGGAAGGCTGAGTGACATCAAGGCAGGACTCTGGAATTGGGATCATTTTACCTCAGGGTTGTAAAATACGCATTAGAACACGCGAGCACGCATTTCCACGGACCGTTCTCTTTCAGGGGGTTAAAAAAACAACAAGAACAACAACAAAAAAACCCATTTTGTGCTCGTTTTTAAACCTTTCAAACCGCCGAGTTTATGTTTAGGTTCTATGCTAATTTTAAAATATCCTTAAAATGCTAAATCGATCACGTGATCTACATCAGGGAAGCTGCTTTTGTGGGGGAAAAAAAAAAACCCCAAACACAAACAGTAAACACATAAACCGTCAGGTCTTGTAGGTGTTCACAACATACGGATGCTCAGACGTCCTAAGAGGCAGGAAATGTTTATCAACATGGCAGATCTTCTTGCTGTTTGGTTAGCGGTCATGCTAAGTGTATTGACAGTGTCACTGCGGAGTCATTTGGAACGAAGTAAACGACAAATCTGAGGTAAATGTGCGCGTTTACGGCAATTTGATCTCGTTTGCGTCATGATCCTGCCTTTACGTTGGTCATAAGAGACTTCACAGCTGTGTGTTTCCTGGCTAAACGATTAGCCTCAATGATTAGCTAGTTCACCCACTGGGTCAAACGTAGCCTGGTTGCCTAGCAACACTGTTACTCACTTTGAATGCACAATTTGTTTTTAAAATCTTTACGTTTTCTAAAATGGTTGGGGTTTTTTTTGTTGTTTTTTTTTTTTTTTGCAGGAAATGGATTTGACTTTTACTTTACGGCACTGCCAACGTATTTAATATTTCCAGTACCAAGTTGTCAGTTGGATTTCATCGCGTTAGTTTTCCTTCTCCTCCGTCTCACTGTTAAACAATTTGTCCTTGTAAGCCTAGATGTTGTATAATTGCATCCATGCAGCTTTTCAGAGGTTTAACTGCTTTGCTAGCACTTTCTTAGCCAACCTAAATATCATAATGCATAACAGGTACTGTGGAAAAAAGAAAAAAGAAAAAAACAACTCCGTCCTCTCATGTTGTAACATGATATGATAATATTTTGTCCACATCACCCAAAGCACTAGATTCAACTTCCATGCTCGGCGGAACGAGACGGTTAACGCACCCCCCCCGCGCGTGAGGCGTAAATCAATAACCAGCTCATCTTTTCAGACCAAACCTGAAATATTGGCAGGATGGAAATACGGTCGGTCACTACTCAAGACCAACGATTTCTGACAAATCACACAGTCGAGAATGATATTTTACATAATATTTTCGTCTGACGCTGTTTAACATTTATGAAAATCTGCACTCGCCCTAATCTAATGTCTAACACAATGAGTTTGGCTAGCTAAAATATTAAAAAACAACAACAACAACAACAAAAGAACTAAAAGTAATATTATCTTTTGTGATGATTTACAGAAATGTACATTAGGCATATCCCCCCCAAGAGCCATTTGAAGTTGCTTTTTTGAAGTCTCTTTTGCATCTTACACACATACAACTTTCCTTTTTTCTTTCTTTTTGCTTGTATAGTGATCCTCAACATTTTTCTTTTGGGCCAAATCCATGTAAAATCTATTGAAAATTAAATAAATGAAATATGAACCACCGTCTTTCTTTAATGCTAGCCCAATAGCATGAAAGCCATTCAGGCAACCCGCGACCCCATTCCTCAACCTGCAAGATGGCCGCCGCCGCGGCGCGTCTTTCCAAACTTATTTCCATATCCGCGCCGCAAGGGTTAGTTCGATCTTTTAATGCACACTAATCTTACCCAAGCGTCCAACGTAGGCATGTTCCTGATCTGTCTTACTGTAATAAATTCATAACCTTCAACACATTTTAGTCAGTCGTAACAAAAAAAAAACCCCAACCTGTTATAGATTAAAGCCGTTGATTGAGAAAAACGTTTAAAATATGACCGAGGTTAGCAGAGATCAGTGTTTACTGAATGCATACGTTCGTTCAGAGACGATGATTAAGTGCGGTCCTTTAACTCGTTGCCGTTAGAGCTACAATTAAAGCTGTCGAGATTGTACTACAAATCTGAGCTCTAGCCCTGCCTATATTTTGCTCGTTACAGCTTTTTTATCCACTTGGCAGGGATTTTCCTGCTCGTTCTCCGCCTGTCTGTTTGCTGAGAGATGAAGGACGGTGGGACAGAAATGAAACGCTTTACATTTGTACAGCAGGGACCTCCCTGTGGATTCCATTAGAGCTGTGCGATATAGACAAAACCTCAAATTGATCTTACATCGCTGCTTATTAGGACCACTTTATGCCTAGTGGTTTAATAATAATAATAATAAAAAGCCATCATTGAACGAATCATGCTCAAAAAAAACAACAAGATGCTTTCTGTACGAACGTGGAGCTTATTCCAAGCAGGCTGCGCTCGGCAGCGTTGGCTAACAAATGCGATCTTGAGATCTCAAACAAGATCAAATGTTTTCTGCAGGCGTTTTTGATCAATAGTTAATTGCAGTCATAATTTTTTTAAAAAAGGGATAAAATTATGCAAATCAGTATTAAAGTGTGACTCATCAGATATACACAGTCATTTGGTTTAACACAACGATCCCAATGTGAAGCACGACAAAATGTTTTTTTTTTTATTCTTATTGATTAAAAACAAAAATAAACAATATCATGATTAGCATCTGTTTAGAGTCACGTTTTAACGTTGTGTGGAACGTCCGGCGAAACAAGTTCCTGTCGTCACCTACTTTGTGCAGTTTGTCGTGTTACCAAGAATCCGCGGCTCGTAAACTCGTGTCCCAGAGGCTTTCCTGTAGCTCAAATGACCATTACACGAACACTGAAGATTCCTTCGATTAACACTTCATTAATAAATTAATCATCACGCTGAACTTTATCAACCAGACACTTTTTTAATTTATTTATTTAATCTGTTTGTGTCACGTCCAACATACATGTCCCGTATACGAGTCGTTCCTATAGTAGCGTAACATATGCAAATGAGTGCACTGATATAAACCTGTGAAGTAGTACTCTCAGAGTTTCTGTTACCGGAAATAAATGAACACCTTCTGACCAATCAGGGTCAAACCGCAGCACTGTGGTGACCGTGAAAAAAGTAAACGCGAGCTCGCGTTTACACGGCGTCTGAAACGGGGAATTCACCTGAATGTTTCCGGATTCGCATACGTCAGGAAGGGAAACAGTTCAAACAGAAATATGATTTAGCATTCGATTCGGCGCTTCGATTAGTAGTCCCCACGATTGTTTCGACTGATCAGGAAACGGTTTATTTCCGGGTTCGTTTGCACGCAGCAAAAACAATTTCGCAAACAATGTAAACTATATTGCAGGATCCACTTATTATCACGATAATGATTCACAAACGATTCATCGCACAGCACCGAATTCCCATTATTATTATTATTATTATTATTACTATTATTATTATTATTATTCCAGCTCCCAGCGAATGATGAAACCTGCTGCAACAGGAATTTAGTACAAGGTCAAATTACCCGAATTCAGCACATTTCACCAGTGCGCCTCATCACCTGCTTGGGATTCGGGCGATTAGCTTTAGGGGACGTTTTAATCCGAGGAGAAGCTTTACAGAAGACCCGCTCACTGCAGGACAGCCAACGGTTAAAAACCCAGTGTTGGGTGACTGCAGCAAACCGGTGGAAGTAAGTCATCACTTTTCTGACACTCGTATTCTGTGAAACCGTACACCTCTGCGGAGGTAAACCTGCTTTCCACAGCGAGTATGTGTCTGGTCTAGCACAGACCGGCAGAGAGGAAACGGAGCAGGAGTGTGTACAGGCCGATGTGACGAGGCCTTATGTAACCCTGCTGCTTTTCTAGTTTTGCTGCAGAGAGCGAAGGAACCTCGGCGGGAAAGGACCCACCCAGGCGCTTTTTCGACGTCGGACCAAGCGACCCTTCGATTCGTTACCTGGAACGGACTCTGGAGCTGTTTAGATCTTTCCGTATTTGTCACCCGTGCCGGCAAAATGAGTCGGAATGCGCACGGGCTAATTATGAGCTAAGAGGCAAAACATGGTTTCGGTCGAAAATGAGTCCATAAAGCTCTCATTTATTGATCCCCGTGATAAAACGGCAAGGAAAACTCCCAAAGTACTTTTATCGTAAGGTTTTGTTCATTATCTTCATTCGTACGTCTTTATTATTAATCAGTCCTTGGTCGTAATATTCCATTATAAATCCGTGCTTTTCACTGCACACTCGCGGCGAGACGGGGGAATTCCCCTACCCATGTTTGGTATCGTTGTGAAGCGTAGCTCCTCTACTTCCTGATAATACACATGGAATTCCCGAGGACGCTTTTATGAACCGAGTTCCAAACGCCATTAGACGTAAACAAAAGTGGCTCGTTGCTAGGCGGTCGTCTTTTGTCCGATTTCAACACACCATGCCTCATTTTGAAGATCTTCAGACGGACAACGTGGAAGTAACAATAACTCGCTTTTGAAAATGTCCTCATTCCGACTCATTCTGCCAGCACGGGTCGCATTTATCTTATATAATTCAGGCACAGGGCTCAGCACCTGAAGGGAAAGTGGCTCCGATTTGAACTCGCAGGCCTAACCCTAGATTAATTCCCGCTTTCTACCCAGCTCTTCCCTTTGATACGACACCTACCAACTAGCGAGGTCACACCCTAGCACTTGCGTCCTCTGGCGGACACAAAGCTGGCCGATCGTATCTTTTCGACCTGTCGCTCGCACTAAATCACAGGATGGAGCTCTCCGCCCTCTTACGCATACGTGAGCAGACACAAAGTACAACACACAAAGTACTCAAAACGGACCATTTTCCCCTTCATAATCTGCATCCCTTGTTATAAACTTAAGACAAAGTGGCATCTGTACGAACGCTTGTGCGACCTGTTTTGTCTACGATTTGTTTTGACTGCGTCACACGGCGTTATCCGGTATGGAGATGAAATACAGGAAGTAAGTTGCTGAGACAAAGAATTCATCTCTCTGCGATTCACAAAGTAAATCTGGCAAGAAGTAGCAGGTAAAAAACTTTTTCCCCCCCAACTAATGCAAGAGGTGGCAACAGCCTGCAAAATCACTGATGTGTCAATCCAGACAGGACTAATCTTATCAGAGAACTGCAGAGTTGGTTTAAAAAAGCAACAACAACAACAAAAGTTTTCCGCAGAGGAGAAGGGAGAAATACACCGGCGTGGCCCGCCGATCCCGACGGGATTAAAATCAAGGAGGAGTGCCTGCAAATGACGGGAATGCAAATGGCTCCAGACCCATATGTAAATGTAACCCTGTCTGGATAGGGCCGTGGCTGCGTTCCTGTAAGAGGAGTGATTCCAGCTTCGGGTTTGTACTCACAATCTGGCCATACACTTTGGTGCTTTGCAGTGGTGCCGCAGTAACACCCAGAGCAAGAGCATGACAATTTAAATACTAAACAGAAAACGACGCGGCACGGATATGGAAATAAATTTGGAAAGGCGAGCCACTGCGGCAGCCATCTTGCAGGTTGAGGAATGGGTAATAATGCCATTGGGCTAGCATTAAAGAAAGACAATGCTTCATATTTCATTTATTTAATTTTACCCAGATTTCTCCATGGATTGGCCCAAAAGCAAGCTCAGGACCAACATTAATAGTACAAAAATACCCAAGAAGAGCCTTCACGATGGCCGCGGTTGTTCTGCGCACTGCCGGACAACCAAGAAACAACGCCACGGATCTCAATTCCACCAGAACACTGAAGCTGAGAGCTACAATGCACAACACTAAACTGAAAACATATCCAACCCTAGTTTTCCTCCTGATTGCTTTCATTGATCTACAACTTGCCTATACAAGAACCAGGCGAACCGACAAGCAAACTGCGTGCGCAGACAAGACATCCGGGGCGCTCAGAGTCAAAGCCAGGCCCATTTAGAATCAGCAGTGCGTCTGGAGATGTTCAACTGCATGTGTTTTCTCTCTGGGTCCGGCTATCCGGCTCTACGGTGCACGGAAACACCACATCAGGCGGAATCTCCGCGCTCGCTCGTTCCTAGCATGAACACTGAGCGCTTGTGCTCCTCGAAGGGTTACTCAAAACCCAAACCAGATAACCAGTTTAAAAGGTTTCCTCCTTCACTTCCAGCTACACCGTTGTGTGTCCAGATCGAAAACTTACCAATTGCTCGTCACACTAAAGTGACGTGTTATTTCGCCGTGAACCCACCGGCAGGTTTTTTTTTGTTGTTTTTTTTTCCAAACCCCAGTACAATAACAACTCGCACAGGAACTTGGAGAGTGGACCTTGGGCACAGACGGATTTTAAAAACGGTGAGTATTCGCTGATGTGGATGTGGAGGTTCTCCGCACAAAGTTTCTTTAGTTTTTTTAAAAAAAAAAAAGTTATTTTTATCTTTAAAAGAATGACTTATTTACACCAGATAGATGTACAGTAATCCCCCGCTATATCGCGGTTCGCATTTCGTGCCCCCAGCTATTCATGGATTTTTATTTATAATAGATCTTTTTTTCTTTTTTTTTGCATATTTCCCTGGTATTATAAACTATAAACATTCATTAAAATGGAATAAAATATTAATAATATATAAGAGACAAAGAACACATAGCGTTATTTATGAAAACGCGGAGTGGGGACACTGAAAAAAAAAAATGGCTGGAGGAACAAGTCTGGCCAATCGGAATGCCCTATTTATTTAACCTTGGTTGTGATTGGCTGCTGGCTATGACGCATACGGTCGGGGAGAAGCAGCCAGCATTCGCCAAAGTCCCAGTTCTTCGCCCGGAGCAGTACTCGCTATAAAGTTGACGTTTCTCCGAATTCAACACAAAATCCACCTCGCTATATGCTCGCAAATGTTTTCTTCATGTGTTTAATTGTGTCTAGAAAGTGTTTAAAGTGTGTCGGAGGATCATTTAGGGCTTAATTTTTTATTTAAAAAAGCATTTAGAGGTGGCGTCTGTGTATGGTGGATTTTTGTCTTTCGCGGGAAGTTTTGGAATCTAACCCCCGCGAAAGACCGGGGACTCCTGTATTCATGTTATTTGCAATTATTTAGAACTATTAATAGTTTAAAAGATTATACAAACAACCAAGTTTCACCTTTGGTTCAACTGGCCATTGATCCATTCATATTTTAGCTAATAATAACGTCCCCCATTTTAATCGTAATAAGCAAAAGTAACAAAACGTTAACATGCGAAGCCTTAGTCAGACGTCGGTTTTCTTTCGGATAAAAATCAGAAATCACTCGCGGCTAGCCAAAGCTGCAAAGCTAACAAAAATCATTTAAAAAAAATAAGCTAAAAAAAGCAAGTCTCTCCAATATTAAAGCGTAATCAGGCTTTTCAAGTGGGAAACAAGCCACAGTGCAAAGCAATCAGCCAAATCAGTCCAAACAACGACCTTTTGTTTTGTTCTTTTTAATTGCGAGACCTTAAGGACATCTGATGCACGTGTTCCGACAGGTCAACGGCGAAATTAGCCACGATTCATTAGCCGCTCTACACCTGGGGGGAATCCGAGGACAAGCAACAGCATCGTGATCGGCACCGAGACGTTAAAAAAAAAAAACCTCATGGAAATAATAAATAACAAAATAATAAACTCTGTTATTAGGATTCGAGCTTACACCGTGTGTGTTTATGGAAATAAACGCTGGGAGGTGTGCGTGTATGTATGTGTGTGCTGACCAAGCGTCATCTGATGCTTATTTTTAGCTGCGCAGTCTCCACTTTCACTTAAAGGTGAAAACCAAAAACAAGATTAAACGTTGCATTCTTTCTAGAAATATGGGGCTTACATATGTAAGCGGGTTTTTTTTTAAAATTCCGCAAAAAAAAAAGAAAAGAAAAGAAGTAAAATTCAAAAACTCGTTAGCTAACCTCACTATGAGCTCACCTACTGGTATGCTAGGTTAAAATGTGCTAGCTAATTGAATACAATAACATACGGAGAGCTAGTTCGCTAAACACATAAGTGTATTAACGTATTAAGACGTACAGTGGACCCTCGGCTCACGGACCGAATCTGTTCTGAGCCGAATTTGTTCGCGACCCGAATCCATTTCTCTCACTGAAATGAATGTAAATCCAATGAATGTGTTTCAGCCTCAAAACATGTTTTTAAAGTGTATTATGGGTTTAT
>JAQMCW010000009.1:2565269-2575355 GCA_030068335.1 Chrysichthys cranchii | reverse complement strand
ATCCGCTGATGAAATACAGCACATACTGTTTTATTTCGATTTAAATGTTCTTTTAATGTTTGAATTAACATTTTTTTTTTAAAAATATATTTTAGATTTTATATTCCAGAGTCCCGCAAAAGCCAAAAAATTCCGCGAATCAAAATTTGAAAATCCGCAATGCACTGAACCCGCGATATTGCGGGGGGTTCCCTATAAAAAGCTCAAATGTGATTAGAGATTCCTATAATAAATCTGATGATGCATTAGTCTGTCTGTTTATGTGACGAAAACAAGAGAAAGATGAACACGGAGGGGTAATACGACCGACTCCGGACATCACGTTTTCCCTTGCCAAATGGATGGTATCCCGGGACATTTTTATCACTTTTTTTTTTCTTTTACAACAACATCAAGAACAAGCTAATTATGAATCCCAAAACACAGAACAACAATTAATCCCTGCATCCAACGGATATCGACGTTACAATTCCCTTCTTTTCAGGGTTTCATTTCGGGGGTTTTTTCAGCGCCTCTCGTCAACCGTGCCAAATTCAGAGCTCTACAGACGTCTGTTAAACTTTCAGCGATTTGCGTTACAGAAATACACACAGTGAGAGTGTGTGTGCGCGCGTGAGCTAGGCTCGGGATCACACTCGACACTCCACCTGTTTATTGCTGTGCACACGTTTTATTTTTGGTACAGCTGTTACTTAATCATCTCCTGCTAAAGATTCGACAGAGGTCTCCACGTTTGTCAGACTTTTCTGTCTCTCTGTATATTCTGTGTCATTCGCAACTTGTGTACGTGTGTGTGTGTGTGTGTGTGTGTGTATTGGAAATTGATTAAACACACCTGACTCTTGCTCTTACTTGGAAACTCGCCACACACACACACACACACACACACACACACACACACACACACACACACACAGTCTGCAATTTTTTTGTTAACCCATTTTGAGTTGATGCTAACAAGAAATGATGACCAAAAAAAAGTGACCTGCTCTCTAAACAGACATTTCAGTGACTAACACACACACGCACACACACACACACACACACACACACACACACTGTTATTCCCTGTCTATACTGTATATAAGGAATAAATACACACAAGAGAGTGCCGTCACAGGAAACCTGGTACCAACACTGCTGAAGTGTGTTATTCCTCTTCGACCACGGATGTGCATTTATTTATTTTTTATCCGTTTACAGTTACATTTCATGCTGCGGGAACACGTTTTCACGTCCATGGAAGGCATGAGAGCCTGCTATCGTCATCCTGTCACGTTACAGCAGCTAGAGACAGTACTTCCTCCACCAGCCTTTCATCTTTCTCATCAACAGGATGACAAACAGAACCTCTCCTGTACACGTCCAAAATAAAAGACCCACGGCAGAAATGCGTTCGTCCTAAGGGCCGAAAGACAGCAGGTCTGAATCCCGACGACGTCCTGGGGGGCGAGACCGGCCGCGCTCTCTGGGTGGGAGGGATATCGTGCTTTATTTTTTCGCCTGATCGGGCGCTCGTGCTGGTCTGTGAGTATGGGGGAAGGCGGCAGCTTGTTTCTCCGAGTGCAGAAGGTAAAAAGATTGCTGTTTTGCTTCATGTATGTCTGAGGGATGGTAAGAAGCGTCCTACGCTGGCAGTGTGGACGACAGAACTGAATTCTTACCAAGGAAACGTTACGAACGAGACGAAAAACGATCGCTTGAGCTTTTGGTTTGTTTTTTCCCCAACAGAAACCTCTTTAGGGTCCAAGTGTGTTCCCGGAGGAGTAACGACACCAAGAAAGAAAACGGAAACACGGTACCATGAGGGACACTGAGACTTTCTCTCTCTCTCTCTCACACACACACACACACACACACACAGTGACAAAACTACAAAGCCCGTGAGTTCCGTGTACTCAACCCAGGATTGGTTTTCGATGCGTCGTGTCTTTTCAGCCAGGCCCGCGTTCGATGCCGCACAACACACCAGCGGCGGCGTTATTAAATAATTCAATAAGAACAGCCACAGCGACACGACAGAGCTATAGATTTCACCACTCAACACGGCCTTTCCTCCCTATCCTTACATCCTTAAGCCACCGTGTTCATCCACCCCCCCCTCCCAACTTCATAAATCAGCCGTTATTCAGCCTCCATGTCTGGCATTTCACAGCTTTTAAACCGACGCCGATAATGCAGCGTGCGGAAAAAGTGCGGCGCTCGGACACCCCGCTGTCCGTTGACTTTTTTTTTTTCATGATTATTTTTTTGATTTCTGCATTTTAGCACGGGTTCAAATGAATTGGTGGCCCCGTGAAACGTGCCGGCACGGCGTCTGCATCAGCTGGATGCGCCTATTATGTGAATGTCAGCTGTTAAAAGTAATTAAAAAAAAAAAAAAAAGGCAGGGAAATGTTCTAGCATCTCCTAGCGCCCAGGCGCGTGTTCAACTGCGCTCTAAACCTCTGCTGTGTTCTCGTGGAAACGTGTTACTTTCCCGGGAGCGGTTTCAGGATTGTACGGTGCACCTCCGCATCTCGATCTGGGCGTATTTCAATTTTGCTGCGGTTGTTTAAGGACGACAAATTCGATGTATTCTCTCAAATCGATCTATTACGTCTTCGCTATGCGTCTCAATGAGTGTCACAAATGAGAATGGCTAAACTAACCAAACTACAGGGGGTCCTCGATTTTCGCCGTTAGTTGGAACTTACGCACTGTACAACACTGTATAATGTTAAAACACCCGGATCTCCAACTAGGTAACGGAAAGAAAAAAGCAACACAATTGTGCTGATTGGCTGACGTGGCGAAGGACTCGGTTCTGATTGGTCCATATGTTTGTGCTCAGGGTTTGCATGAACTCTGTCGGGTTTGGTCAAGAGGTCGATCCTGAGTGCCGCATTCATTTAAAGATCAACTGCGAATGTAAACGAAGCCTCTTTTTCTAAGACTTTCTTAATAAATCTGTAGGAGATGGCGACCAACGTAACCACGAAAACGCCGTAGGTCGATGACGCCGTAAAAATCGAGGACCCCCTGTGTGTGTGTGTGCATTTTAAGATTGTTTTTGAACACACTAAAGAACGTTATTTTTATCTGGATGATCCTCTCGATGGCTACTTTTTGGAGAGAAAAAAAAAACATTAGCTGGACTTTTTAATACGAATTTAATACACAATCTATATCAATAAATTCCTTTTCGCGTTTGGAACGGAAATGGCGTACGACCACAGAACATATTATACGTGCGTATGAGCGGAAACAGCGTCACTAGCGCTTACATTTTAATTAATCACGTCGTTTGTGGACGCCATTTTTATATCGTCTTTACGAATCGTTCTAATTTGTGTGAGTGTTATTTTACTGATACTGAAAAGAAGTAAACACCTATTTGGTACGTAATCATTTCAGACAACTTCTAGGAAATCAGGCAAAGCCCATCTCCTTTCGTTTCCGTGAGGACGTCGATCTGCCTCTTCTTCGACGTGAGGGGACGCCTGGTGTAACACTGAAGGTCGTATGATTGAACCGGAAGGCTATAAATAACTTCTCCAGAAGCCTGCTTTGCTGGTTAATTCTGGTTGTTTACGAGAACATACGGTTTCCTGAGATTCCCCGCGAGTAAATGTTGTGTTGTGAATTTAATACGTTGTTAGCCGGGTTAGCGAGCTAAACTAACGTTTACATGAAGTGGTGTCAGCTGAGGGGAGCGTTTAGCTGACAAGGCTAGCGATATAAAATTCTTTTCGCGTTTGAAACGGAAATGACGCATGACCTCTGTTTGTTGAAAAATAAAATTGGTAATTAACAAACTTATTTTTATAAATACTGCATTTTAGTTTTTCCCTTTGCACTCAGTGACCGAAGCCACTGGGGAATCAGCTAGTATACTTTATAATAGAAAATGAAGCCCAGCGACGTGACTAGCATCGTTCTCACGATGGAAGCAAGCGACAACAATAAACACCCCAAAAAAACAAAAAAAACAAACACACACCACCACCCAATAAACAAGCAAGGGGGTGTGTCATGACCATGAATAACGCGTTTCTGACAGGGATGCGGTTCATCACTCGAACAAATGCCCGCACAATGCCATGAGAAACAAAGTTCTGGCGCGCGCGCAGTCTCTAGCTAGCCAATGTGGACCCGACGCTTCTCGATCCGTTAACCGCACGTCCTTGTTTCTTAGCTCCTTCCTCTGAGGAAGAAAGAAAACACCAAGGATGATGTTCTTGCTCCCCGAAGCGTCCCCCTGAGCGATTTTTGTGAATTCACATACGGATGATGCGTTCCGTAGCTGTACTAACAGTGTAACAGATCTGTCATACACGCGCAGAACAGCAGCTAAACACAACGCTATTCTTCAGAACACATTTGGTTCATTTCATGATCATGAGTCCAAGTGCATGCATGTGAGATATCCACAGAGGAAATAAATGACTGTGTGTGAGTGTGTGTGTGTGTGTGTGTGTGAGAGAGCAAACACTGCATGAGTAAAAAAAGCTTTAAATATTAATAATAATAATAATAATAATAATAATAATAAAAGAAAAAACCAGCCAACCTACCGTCTTTGAGTCTAGTTCGTGGTGCGGCTGAGCTAGGACTTTATCTACACTGGCCGCGTCAGCGAACGTAACGAACCCGAAGCCTCTGTGGGACACAAACAGACACACAGCACATAATGAGACAGTGAGGAGAGGGAGAAGAAAAGACACGCGTTTCATCGTTGCATCATTTATCCTGGGGAGCAGGAGCAATACATTTGCCTTGAGGAATATTCTCGGGTGGGTTTTACATATGAGGAAAGAACAGTGGCGGGTGTGTTATGGTTCAAAATTTCCACAGGCGGGAACCCCCCCCCAAAAAATCACAGTTTCACGGTATTGAGGTACATGTAAAACACGCACACGCGCACACAAGACCGCTAGTGAAAAATTCAAGAAAGCGTTTACGACATGAAGGATGTTTTTAAAAATAAATAAATAAATAAATCTAACCCTTGATAAGATAGAGAGGTATTTCTGAGAGGGACTTTTCTGGAAAATCTCTTGCGCTGTCAGTATTTATCACGTTGTTGCTAAAAGCTGAAGCAGAGCACGGTTGTGAGAAAGGCAAATATACGTATGTGTGTATAAATATATATACATGCACATATTTACCGGTCATGGCAGCACTGTGTGCATGGTGGTGATGTGAAGTGTTTGAAACGGCGGCAGATTAAACGCGGCAGGAGAGATTTCGGAAGATAGATAGATAGATAGATAGATAGATAGATAGATAGATAGATCGATCTTTATTAATCCCTCAGGAAGGTTCGGAGATGTAGGTTGCTTTGGTGAGATTTTGGGGCAAATCCAGGTGGGTCGCGGGATAAAATTTTGGGAAATTGAATCTGGATACAAATTTAAAAAAACAAACAAAAACAAAAAAAAGATGCGACCCAAGCGATTAAGGTACTTTTTGGATAAAGTGGATGGTAATAGACAAAAATGCATTTTAATCAAAATCTGGAAAAAGTCAGCGGTGAGGTAATCATCCGATGACACATGGTGACTAACCGTGAAACTGTGGCAACATAGCAACCCTAGAGTGTGTATACACACACACACACACACACACACACACACACACACACGTCAGCCTGCATTAGACAGCGGCTTCTGCACGGCTGCTTTTCTTTCCTCTCCCCTTGATGTGACTGCAACACAGAGCAGGTCAGGATGCTTTAAATATAGCAGCTATCAATGCGCGGCTCTGAGGAAGCTGCTTGGTGTGTGTTGCATTTGCAGAAAGGAGGACACCACACACACACACACACACCCACACTGTACACACTCACTGTACAGTCCCCAAGTCAATGTCAGACTGCATTAGAGCAGCAGCTTTTGCACGGCCGGCTCCCAGACTGCCAGCGAAACGCGAGGCGGGACTCCAGGGTTGCCAGATTCAAGAGAATTCCCATTTAATCTTGCACACTGGGAGTTCACAGTAGAGAAAGCACCACGCCGAAATAAACGCACCACAGTCCAGATGTACCGAACCCTATACGATGAGGACGGGAATTTATTTCAAGAGATGCATGCTTCTGTAAAGAAGCCCTGGAAAGAATTGGAGAATTCTGCTATTCCACGTCATGGATTTTGTATTAGCATTTGAAGGTGACGTGAACAACAAAAATAATCAAATCATAGTTTTGCTATGAAGTGAAATTTACACAATGATATATTTGTAATTGGCTTCGGTTCACGGCATTATCATGGATGATTACGGGGGAGGGGAAAACAATACACTTTTTGTTCTAATGAATCGTGCACAATACACTCCGGGCCACGATTTCTCCACGTCAGGTCGTGTTGGGAGTTCATTCCGGAAACCAGTATTTGAAAATAGTTTGCATGTAGAGAAATTTCATTAGTACCTGTCTGAAGAATCATGGCACAAATACAATAAAATAAATCACACCAGGTGTGTGGTGTTCAACTTCACCTGGGGAAAAAACAAAAGTTGGGAGTTTGCTGATGCACGGTGCACCAAAATAAATAAATAAATAAAACAACAAAAAAAACAACAACAACCTGGCAACCCTTGCGAGACAAGACAGTGTAAATATAACGTTTTGGAGCTCAGCTGTGGTGTGTTGGATGTGCAGAAAGGAGGACAGCACACATGCACTGCACTACACACACACACACACACACACACACACACACACACACCTCGACCATGTAAGGTTGCAAGTCAATGTCAGACTGCATTAAAGCAGTAGCAGCAGCAGTGGGGTTTGCACCGAGCTTTTATCCTGAGCAATGTGGGACTTCATCAAGAGTCAGCTTTACAAGAGTCAGCTTTTTTTAAATAATAATAATTATAATAATGATGATGATGATGATGGTGATGATTAGGACTCCTGGGTTTACCTTGAGCGTTTGGTTGTGGGGTCTCGCATCACCATGCATTCACGGATCTCTCCAAATTTGCTGAAATAATCTCTAAGGCTGTCTGTGGATGAGAGACAGAGAGAGAAGGAGAGGGAGAGAGACAGAGAGAGACACAGAGAGAAAGAGAGTGATAGAGAAACAGAGAGAGATTGAGAGAAACAGGGAGAGAGAGAGATTGAGTAAGAGAGAGAGACAGAGAGAGAAACAGAGAGATATATATATATATATAGAGAGAGAGAGAGAGAGAGAGAGAGACGGAGAAAGAGAGGGATACAGAGAGAGAGAGGAACAGAGAAGAGAGATACAGAGACAGAGAGAGAGAGAGAGAGAGAGGAAGAAAGGCACAGACAGAGAGACACAGAGAGAGAGAGAGATTGAGAAAGAGAGAGAGACAGAGAGAGAAACAGAAAGATATATATATATATAGGGAGAGAGAGAGAAACGGAGAAAGAGAGGGATACAGAGAGAGAGAGATACAGAGACAGAGAGAGAGAGAGAGGAAGAAAGGCACAGACAGAGAGACACACACAGAGAGAGACAGACAGAGAGATAGAGAGAGAGAGACAGAGACAGAAAGAGAGAGAGACACAGAGATAGAGACAGAGAGACACAGAGAGAGAGACAGAGAGATAGAGAGAGAGAGACACAGAGAGAGAGAGACAGACAGAGAGACACAGAGAGAGAGAGAGAGACAGACAGAGAGACACAGAGAGAGAGAGAGAGAGACAGAGAGACAGACAGAGAGACACAGAGAGAGAGAGAGAGAGAGAGAGAGAGAGAGAGTATGTTATGATTTCTGTTCCGAGAGGGTGCGGGCATTTAGCATATACACTACGCATACATGTAGGTATTTCGCATTATGGGGAATAAGAGCGTACACCCTAGTTTAATTCTACTCTGACCAAAGGCACTTTATTAGGAACGCTTACATTTATACTGGATGGGGCCTGATTTTGCTCTCAGAACAGTCTCCATGCTTCATGGCATGGATCTCACAAGATGTTGGAAATATTTCTTTGAGATTCTGGCTCATGCTGGCTTGATCACATCACACAATTCCTGCAGATTTTTTTTCAGGTGTGCATTCGTGTCATAAATCTCCCTGTTCTACCACATTCCAAAGGAGATCTACTGAGAAAGCCAATAAACACCATCAAACTCACTGACATGTTCACGAAACCAGTTTGAGACAACCCCTGCTTTGGGGCGATGGTGCATTAATCATGCTGAAAGGATCCGTTAGAAGATTGATCAATTGTAGCCATGAAGGGAGGCGCATGGTCAGCAACAATACTCAAACAGGCCAATTGGTATTAACGGCTTAAGGTGTGCCAGGAAAACATTCCCCGCACCATTACAGCACCTCCACCAGCATGGACTGTTGACACAAGGCAGGTTGGCTCCATGGATTCAGGCTGTTGGTGCTAAGTTCTGGCCACACAGGCTCAGCTTTCTGTTCTTGGCTGAAAGAACTGGAACCTGAAGCAGTGTTCTCCTGTTGTAGCTCATACACCTCAATTGTACAGCGGCACAAATGCACAGAGTGGTTATCTGATTTACTGTAGCCTTTCTGTCAGCGAGAGCCAGTATGGCCGTTCTCCATTGTTTTTGCAGAACTGCTGCTTACTGGATGTACTTCTTTATTGCACCGCACTAAGTACACTCTAGAGACTGTTGTGTGTGAAAATCCCATGAGATCAGCAAGTTTTGAAATAATCAATCCTGCTCATCTGGCACCGACAACCATGTCACGGTCAAAGCCAATGAGATCACTCATTTCACCCCATTCTGATGGTGAAAGTGAAAATTACCTGAAGCTTTTGGCTCGTATCTGGAGTGTTTTGTGCGTTGCATAGACTGGCTGATTAGATAACAGCATGAATGACTAGGTATACCGGTGCTCCTAATAAAGTGCTCCATGAGTGTAATCTTTTTATTTATGTATTAATTTAAACAAACAAATAACGTCAGATGACAACAAAACAACCCCAGATTTTTTTTTTCCTCAAAATGCAAACCAACATTCAGAGACCAGGTGGGAAACCATAAGTGGACCTTTCCTACTTCCACAATTATTAAGAGAGTAATTAGCAGCCAGGTTTTACTAACATCAAAAAGTGTAACTACCTCCATAAAAACAGAACTTCCTGCAGTTTAGGGATCTGCAGCACTCATGTGCGTCTACATCAGCCATGACCTCAGAGAAGAATTTGTTGTTGCTTATCAATCTGACGGGTCATAAGGCCATCTCCAAATCATCTGAAATCCCTCCTTCTCCAGGGAAGCAAGCATTTATTTATTTATTTATTGTTTACAAATGGAGAGCTTTCAGGACAGGAGGAGAGGGTGTCCCAGAAAATTCAGTTCAAGTTCAGACCGTTTAATGCTTAGGGAAAACCCAAAAGAGCTTTATCAAGTGGCCTACAGGCCTCTGCAGGCACATTAAATGTTTCTGTTCATGATAGCACAATCAGAATAAGACTGAAAAAGTACTGCTTACATGGAAAGGAAGTTTCAAAAAGAAGCTCCTTCTGTCCAAAAAGAACACGAAGCCTGACTTAAGTTCGCAAAACTACATTTGAACAAAAGTTCTGGAACAGTATCCAGTACTAGAAAGGTCAAGTCGGATTCCAGACCTCAACCCCAGTGAGACATGGTGGTGGGATCTTAAGAGAGCTGTGCATGAACAAATGCCCTTAAACGTCAATAAACTAAAGCAAAGTTGTAAAGAAATGTGGGTCAAAATTTCTCCAAAACGACATGAGACTGATAAACTCTTCAAGAAAACATTTGCTTCAGGTTACTGATGCTAAAGGTGGCTCTATATCTTACTGAACTGTAGGGTGTACAGTCGTCCCCCGCACTATCGCGGTTCACCCCTCGTGGCTTCACTACATCGCGGATTTTCAAAATTTGATTCGCGGGATTTTTTTGCTTTCGCGGGACTCTGGAATAAAAAATTTCATTTTAAAAAAATGTTCATTCAAATATTAACAGAACATTTAAATCGAAATGACGCAGTATGCACCGTATTTCCTCAGCTAATAAGTGAAAGTTACTGTGTACACAGCTTCAACTCGGGAACAGGAAGTGACCTCACCGGAGTAAGCATGCATGTCGGAGTTTATATGTTGTTAAAATTACATATGTAAGAGTG
>JAQMCW010000009.1:2528111-2547970 GCA_030068335.1 Chrysichthys cranchii | reverse complement strand
ACACACACACACACACACACACACACACACACACACACACACACACACACACACACACACACACACACAAAATCCAAAAAAAGCAGCACTTTGGGAATTCGCTTTGCATATTCCTACTACATGAAGCGTTTAGGATGAGCTGAAATGACCGAGATGTCCCAAAGATTCGGGGACACAGCGGGAGGGTTTGGAATTTATTTTAAAATGACGTCTGCGTCGTATCGCGTTCCACGTCTACGATACAGATGAAGCACCCTGATCGGACGTGCGTTACGCGTCGCTACCCTCGCGTCCTAAACCAGCTAGCTAAGAGGTGTTCCAGTCGGACACAGTGACGATGCTCGGAATCGTTATTTCGGAAAAAGTGCCGTTAACACCAAGATCGTCAGGCAACACTCACTTTAGACGTATAACAAGGGCTCGGCACGACCCTTCTGAGACTTTTCAGGACCGCGTCGTCTGTCCTGAAAACAAAAAAAACCCCAAAACAGCGCCTTGAATATTCCAACAATACTGTGTGTGATCTTATACCGTATCCCCAGTAGGGTCAAGACTTCCCATGGGAGGCATTTCAGGCATACGGGCAGTCGCGTTTATCCAGGACGCAGGATCCGATCCGAGCGCAAACAGAACAGGGCGACCGGTGGGGGGGGGTCAGCCACAGGGGTGGACAAATCTGAGTCCTGGAACAAGCAGATATCCTGTTCCGGCTATTCATCATTTTATTTTATTCGTTGTATCCGCCGTGGATAAAGCAAGCTCGATGAACAGAGAAAGAAAAAAAATCCTTCCTGACAAACAAATAAAAAAAAAAAAAAGGCTTCGTTTAGCAGGTAGCTGTGATTAATCACATTACATTATTATAACATAAGATTAGATTATGTGACGCGAGCTACCACGTGTTACCAAAACACGACCAGGCGGAACGTGGGAGCTCCTACATGCCTGGTGGATTAGCTAATAAAAAGCTCACTATTTATCCACCCCTGAGCCACGACTGCACCTCACCCAAAACAAACCGAAACAAAACCCCTCCTCCAGGCATTACACAGCGACGTGACTCGACACGACATGACTCGACACGACTGGAAAATAACCTTTTAAACTAATCCGGCTACACAAAAACGTCCCCTAAAACCGCGCGTCCCCCCAAACACAGGTGTTAGAAGGTAAAAGTCCACTGTGTGCATTAGGAAATAAATAAAAGAGCTTATTTAGCGTCCTATTGAGAGTTAATTATCTGACACGGAGAAAGGAAATCAAAAAAAAAAAAAAAAAAAGGGGTGGGGTGGGGGTGTTCCATGCCGAAGGCCCGAGGATGGATTTAGCGATTTAGTGTTTAGACTGTTAATCAAACACGAGCCTAACATGACCTCATGACATCTCGTAGACGACGGCGACGACGTCTAAAAGCATCGAGGTGAGAAGAAAACCAAGTAAAGAAAAAATAATAATAAATCAGGAAAAAAAACCCATTATTAGACAATCAGAGAAAAACAAGAGATCATCATGGCACTGATTGTTTCTCAAATGCAAAGCAAAAACAAAACAAAACACACCCCCCCACACACAAACACACACACAAAAGGAGAGATTAAAATCATCTCGATAATAAAACGGTTTGTTCAGGCACCGATATGTGGGTTCACCAGGAGGAGAGAGCGACGAGGTCAACTTGCATATCTTAAGATCTGGAGTCGAAATGCCATTGCACATCTTCAGGCCAACACACACACACACACACACACGCACGGGGCTTTGACTCGACACACAATACTAGCTTTCGTGTCTGGGCTAATCCTTCGCCACGTTTGTTCCTAAAGCTATGACGCATCTAGACATGTGCCGGCGTTCGACACGACACACGGTGCCTTCTTTATACATAATATAAAACCCTACATTATTAATGAATCACTTCATTCACGGGAAACATTCAGCCACTCTGCGGGCGCGCACAAACGTCTGACCTGTCATGACATCGTGCGTTTCCATGCCGTTTTTGAAGACAGTGTGTGAAAGTCAACTCGGCACATGCCTAGACGCGGACAAAACTTCAACATATGCGAGTCATTTCTGTATCTTTGTATAAAATAGAGCCATAAAACTGAAATAAGTGCTCTGAAAATCTCACGTGAGGGAATCGCACGTGTAATATTCACCTTTGTATTTTTTTTTTTGTTTTTTTTAATCCACTTTGAACCATCCGTGTGAATAAAACTTTAATTCATCATAGTACGATTAAATTATTTATTCAAAAAAAAAAAAAAAATAATAATAATAATAAAAATACTACTACTACTGCAGGCGGTTAGATGACGTGGCACGGCTTTAAGACGTTACCGACGTGCTTATCGGAACGGGATCGCCGCGCGTCCTGTACGTGATCGTGTGACCGAAATGAAAACGCACGCACAATTGGATGAAATGTTATATTATATATATAAAAATTTTTTTTATATATTTAAAAAAAAAAAAAAAAGTAAATGAAAGAAAAAATAGGCATGTTGCCCAGCAGAAACTCTATGACTTAATAAGCATTCAACATTAACCCAACCTAGGTTTTTTTTTGTTTTGTTTTTTTTCCCCATTCATATCGATTACCGCGTCTCAACAGTGAAGCGTGCGAACAATCAATCCGCCGTTTCGCTCGCAGACAAAACCGGTGACGTGACTAGCGTCCTCTCGGCAGGGATTCAGCCCTTTTACAAGAGAAAGACTGAGCCTCAAATCCAGAGAAAGACAGAAAAGGACCGCGGAGAACTCCTGCGATTGCATACAACGGGTCACACGAGAGATTCCAGCTGTCCGTGGCGGGGCTCTGGTTAGAGTGGCAATGTGGTACCTTTTAAAGGAGCAGTTTGTTTTTTATTTTTAGACAATACAAAGAGGAGTCTTTCAATCTTCCGCAAAGTGGGAGGAAAGGGGGGGGACAAAACAAAACAAAAAAAAACCTGACCACACCCATTCTACTGGAAACGTATCAGAGCTGAGCAGCTTTGGGTTCCAGGGGAGTGGGGAGGGCGGAGCTAATTTCAGGGCCAGAAAAACGTAAACAGGAGCTTACAGTGAATCAACAAGCCATATTCATTACACTGCAAAACTGCACAGTGTTGCATAGCGCGTTCGCGTACTAGCTTCAAAGTGAAAATTAGTGTGATTCGAGTGAATCGACTCTGAATCGACTCAGGAAGTGAATCAATCAAAAAGGCAAGGAGGGTTGGGATTTTTCCTTTCCCCCCCTCCGAGACTACCAAAGAGCCGTATCACCACACAAATGCACTGCGTTCTGGAGATTTGGACCGACAATCAGAAAGAGGGGAAAAAAAAAAAAAAAAAAAAAAAAAACTGTACGCAACACGGGGGGAGGGATAGAATATTTTAAAATAGTTATTTCTATATTTATCCAGTGATTTACTTAGCACCAGCGGCAAGGTCTCCCAGCTCAGACTTTTACCGTGCGCTTTTTGCGCTGATTTGCAATGAAATTAAATTGTATTTAATCATTCGTATTGCAAAAACCAACCCAAACAGCAAACAACCCAAAAGTATTCATTTGACTTGGATTCAGATTTTGCAAACAGACCCAAAAAAAAAAAAAAAAGAAAAGAAAGAAAGAAGAAAAGAAGGCGCATTTAAAAATTAAACTGCACCTTTGAAAGAAAAACCCGACACGCACGGGCTACATTTTGATCGCCGCTACCCGACATCATGTCTCCTGCTGGAATCGAACGAGGAGCGGGTACAGAGAAGACGCTCCACGGTCCGACGCGAGCCAGGATCCTTCTCTGCCGAACGCACCGTGGGAAAAGGAGAGGAAAAAGGAAAGGATATCCCGCTCGGTAATGGCTTCCCCCGTTCTACCTGAGTAAAGAGTTCGTTATTCTCGAAAGCACAACAGCCCAGAGCCATTCGAAGCAGGAGCTAGTAAGTCGTGTTTCGGACAGGTGTAGTCATCTTTAAACCAGTACATGTACATAAAGTGCTATTTTACTCACGATGAGCCAAACACCTCTGCTTGGTTAGAAACGAACAAACAAACAAAAAAAAAAAATTAATAAAGAAAGAAAGCTCGAGAGAGAGAGAGAGAGAGAGAGAGAGAGAGAGAGAGAGAGAGAGAGAGAATCCCAACAAGAAAGGTCGCTTCTACAAACCAAGCCTAAGAGACGGTTCTCGACGCTCCGGCCCGATCTTTGGTCTGCGTGGCCAAGATGATTAGGTGAAAAAAAAAAGAAGGAAAGAAAAAGTGACGGTGATCAGTCGGCACAGTGTACCTTAGAGTTCTGAAGAAAGGCCTTGCTCATGAAATGTCACAGTAGATGGTGAGGCTTTAACACGATCCGCGGATCATGCTCAAACCCTTGACGTCATCTCTCACGACAGAAATGTGCAAAGAAACGTTCACGTCCGGCTTACGGCCCTAAACCGGGAACGACGTGAAGAGACCGAGCCGCTTCTCGGCAGCGCACACGACCAAGGCGTGCATGTTTGTTTTGATGTAAAACGTTCAGCTCGGTCAAGTGTGGGGCGCCAGCGAGCGAGGTTTCCCGATCCAAACTTTCATTACATGATTTTACCCCCACCCCCCGTTTAATTCAAGTATCGCGAAAAACCCGACTCGAATGAACCACGGCCTTCTTCTTCTTTTTCGATGACCACTGAGTGGGAATTAATAATACTGAGATCTGAATGACTTTCGGCAGAATTTTAAAGTGTGTCTGTGTAAAAAAACAAAAAAAAAACAAAGAAAAAAACCTGACTTTGAGCCTGCTGAGCAAAGAGTCGGCTTTTGCCGCGATGCTGGATCATAAATTCCCAAACTGAGGGAGAGAGAAAGAAAGAGAGAAGAGCGGGGGGACGACACACGCACCTATTTTTAGGGCTTTTTCCAGCAAGATTATCTTAAGACCAAACAATTTCTCTCCTTCCTCCGTAGCGAGAAGCTCAGGAAGCGGTCAGGTTCGCCCTTATGGACTGATCGCATGCATTGCATAACCTCCCCCCCCCCCAAAAAACACCCCAAACAAACAAAAAGAGAAAAAAAAGAAAAGGAAAAAAAACAAAACAGAAAAAAAACAAAACAAAAAAACACACAACTCAAACAAGCGCGGCTGATTTAAATCCCGTGGGACGAATTGAGAAGCTCGCGGTCGCGTCGCGTCGCTTTCCCGCAGCCGATTCGCACCACACGGCTTCACTCTAGTGTTTGTTCGCAGTCCGGCGCCTCTGTCCGGCTTCAAAGTGATCTCCGCGGGACTCCGACGCCTCGCCGTCCCACGCTTCTGTCTCTTTACATCAGTTCTGTCTGGCTGCTCGGGCCAGACGGTTCACGTCCGGGATCAGATCTGACCGTAGCACCCGAGGTGGAGCAGATGTAGCACTGGTGCTCGGCACCTCAATGATCAGGTCCGTCCGCGACCTCCTCGTAATAGGTCACCCTTTTTGGATCTACGAGAGAAAAGAGAGAAAACCCAGGAATAGTTAAAAGACGTAAAGGGACCGCCACTTCATCACATTCACACCTTTGAAAAGTCATTTCGACTTCTCCTGTCCACGTCGCTCCGCCATGATGTGGTGTCCTCTCTCTCAAGCCTCAAACATACTTGCGTTTAATTCCGGATGCAAGACGGGTCACGACGACAATCACGACGACAGCTGAAGGTTTTTTTTTGGTTTTGTTTTGTTTTTTTAAGCGGAACCAAGCTCGTGAGCTGCATTTAATACGGCTAAACGTTACCCAGTTTGACTTTGGAAACCTGACAAACAGGAAGGTTTGGGCTCTGACGTGGATCCAGGGGGACGACGTGGACCTTTTAATCCTCTGGATGTAGAGGAGGTGGTGCGACAAATGTGTGAACCAGGGCGCTTGCGTTACCGCAGCTTCTGTACATGTAAACAAAGTAATGAGTCGAGCATAAACCGGACTTCAGTCATGACCCGTGCGATCAGGAGAAACGCGGATCAAGTGCTTTGTCACCTGATGCACTTTCTTTAAATAAATAAATAAATAAATAAAAGGCTCCAGCGTGATGGAAAACCACTTTGCAAAAGTGCACTTAATAGAGAGAAAATACAACATTTAAGGAAAATAAATAAATACATACATACATAATCACTTACCCTGCTTGTGAAGAGTGAGAAGATATTCAAATTCTGCAAGACAAAACCATAAAGATCCGTCAGTCCACAAAGCTCACGTCTCACACAGACTCATTTACACACAACTCATATTTAGTGCACAAGATTTTGTTTCCCTCAACACCACGATGCGTTTCAGGATCAGAACTCAAATTCGTGCGATTCTACCCACACTGTGTTTCTCCTCTGGAGTAGACTCGCAGGTGAAACCCTACCTTTAGTGTGGTAAAAGACAGCAGCTTGTAGGTCGGCCCATCCCCATCCGCGAGCTCCCTCCTGCTCTTGGACAGTGTGCGCCTTGGACAAACCCTCCAAGAGCTCACGAGGAGCGTCTGAACTCCTGCACTCCTGCTCTTCCTGACGGGCCCGTGGGCAGTCCTGACCGGCAGTCCGGGAAGCGGGATACGCTTTCACAGCTGCGCCGGTCCCGTTAGTCCTCCTCTGTACGTCCTGAGGGGGGAGGAGAGAGACGGCGTTCGGGGACGGCCGGATGAGGAACGGGACGTTTCCGCCCTGAAACGTGAGGGCCGAGATTTCGAACGGCACGGCCGGACGAGAGACGGGCGCCCCCGCCGGGCCTGCGTTGGGCTCGTTGATGAACGACAGCCCCCACTGGTTCTGGAAGATGTCCCCGAGAGCTTTCTGATTTGTCTGAGCAGCAGGGGGTTGCATATTTAAAGGTTTGTGCGGGTAAACAAAAAGACTCGATTTGCGTGGCTCCGGGGCGGACGCAGCCGAACGAGACGGCGAGCTGCGCCCGTTATCTGGTCCGGACTCTGCGTCGTCCTCTTCACCCTGCTTCGAAGAGGCAGAAGGCGCCGGGCAGACGCCGACGAGAGAACTGAACGCTGTTCCCACGGAGAGACACCCGTTTGCATCTACAGACGCAGCAAAGCTAGCGGACGCGAGTGTTTTTACGGCGGACATGGGAACGTGCAAGAGCTTCGCGGACGTTTGCGGCGTCTCCGCACTGGCCTGCGTTGCCTTGGTGAGGTTCTCCTTCACCTTGCTCGCATAACTGATTTTAGGGACTATCTTGGCGCTGCTGTTGTCCACTGGAAACACAGGAGGAGGCTTGAACAAAGTCCACGAGTCCTCTTTAGAGCTCACCGAGGAGACCAGTTTGGCTTTATTAAGCCTATCGTCAGTCTTTTTTCCAACGAGACTTACTATGTTTCTATGCGGCACCTCGGCCACAGGGCTCGTATCACCCGTCCTACGGGCCCCTGCGTACACCTCTGGCTTCACGCAAGTCCTGGTGCTATTAGGTCGAGAGTGTGGCGCTTTCCCGGACGTTTCCTGGCTCGAGGTTTCCGTATCCTGTTTGGAATAAGGCTTCGCTGCTTTCTCCTTTTCCCGAATCGTGTTCTCTGTGCCTTTCACGCTGCTGCGCCTGGCTCTCCTCTTTTTCGGCGTCGTGTATCCGCTCTCGGAGCCACTCCCGTCGTTGTCGGCGGGCTTGCCGGAGTAACCGTTCATCACGTAACCGGAAGCGAGGGCCACGTCCCCGTTCAGAGATAGGACCGGATCTTTTCCGTGCACGTTTTTGACCTCGTAGTGCTTTAAAACCGAGGGCTGAGGATTCCCATCCATACTGTGAGCACAAGTGCGATTAGGAATCGTCCCAATGCTCACAATGCCTACGAGTCGAAGAGACTTTCAGTGAATTCCCGACTCCGGCATCAGGAGCAGGCGCGCTTCGATTAGTCCTTATTCACGGTCAGGGTGAAACCGATTAGTTTGCCTTCACCTGCAAGACAGGAGCGTGAGAGAAACGTTAGCGGGAATGATTAACACAAGGCACCGTGTATTTTCACAGATAAATACAAAACAAAAGCAAGCAAATACACACATATGTTTTACAGGAAGCTCTGGTGAACTCTGAAATCTTCCAAGCCCACCATGACTGAGCAAAACGTGACTCCCGTCACCAAGAACCGCCTGACTCACACAGCAAAGTGTGAGCCAAAGATGATCTCTCTCTCTCTCTCTCTCTCTGTGTGTATGTATATAAGCTTTCTGGAAAATCTCACCGGCCTCAGTGTGCACATCAACACCGCCTGTAAACTTGTACGATTCTGGGATCGATCACACAATCGCATTCATTATAAGGCTGCTGTTAATTATTAATTCATTCATTCATTCATTATATAAATATGAGATTTAAAAAAAAAAAAAACTACATGATTTGTTTACTTTCACCTACTAATGACAAAGATTTTTTTTTTTTTAATCATCATCATGGGAGATGAAGGAGACGAAAATAAACAGCTTGAAAACTAAAATCCAACACGGCTAATTCTTGATTAAAACTTGTTTTATACAAGTCTACACTTTTATTTTATTTATTTATTTTTTAAAACTATTTTTACGCAGCTAATTAGGTCATGACACGTTCCAAATCCGGCCGAATCCCAAACGCGTTCCCCCTCGACATTTAGGGCACTTGTTGGCGCGCGCACGCTCTGTATTTCGACCGTATCAAGGGCACTTAAACAAGCGAATGGGGGAGCTGTTGATTCGGGATCGAGCCGCCGTCGTGAAGCAGGTGGTCCAGGCCCAATATGGAAGCCAACCCGCTATATCTGGGAGGTAAAACAAAACCCTCAGGACATTCAGCCCAACTTAATCACGTATTAAATTACACCTGCGACTTGTTTCATGAAATATTCGCCGTCTAAACAACCGGCAAGTCCCTCGAGTCGCTTCGGGCTCAGTCAGCAAATGTCCACTTTTGCTCACGTCACTTCTCCCGAGATTTCCCAAAAAGTACGAATATTTAACCCCCAACCAACGTCAACGCCACAAAACACCCAGGGACACGTACAAGGTTTTATTTTATTTATTTATTTGCTTATTTATTTATTTGCGCAGAACGCCTGTGAAAACCACAGCGTTAAACCTGTCATCACCCACCTGCGGGGCGCCACACGAGGGGGGGGGGCTTTTGGTTTTTAACATGGCGGACAGGAAACCAAGCAAACTGCTCACGTCACGTTAAGCTTCACACCCGTTTTCCCGAATAAACCCTTCCCCCTTGGGTGCCGATTGGTCAGTGGGGGGGGGCGGCGACGCGCGCACACAGGTCACCAATCACTTCGGGGTTTGTGTGCGCCCCCGCACGACCTGACCAATCCCAGGCCCGGAGGCGGGACTTATCGGAATATGGGTGGGAGAAAAAACACCACTAAAAAATTTCCAGCCAACCCGGCGTTGACGTTAGATCCCCATGTTAATCGTTTGTACTTTATTTATTTTTTTATTTTTTTAAGTTTTTTAAATCCGTGTCACAAATATATAGTTAGGTGAAGTGTAAAAAAATGCATCAAGTTTCCTTTGACACGGTTTCTCCTAGGGGGATTTAGTTAGAATAAAACACCTGGATTGACTTGGTGCTAGTTAGCTCGGGGGTCAGATGTTGTTTTGGTCGCTGTCTTGTTGCTAGCCAGACTTTCTGAAACACCGCGAGGAAACGTCTCCGTGACATAAACTGCCAGCTTTAGTGCCAGGGAGACCATAGTAATGACCCTGCACCTCGATAAACATGCTGATGGAGGACTCGGTAACTTTTTAGAGTAACGCTAGCTAGCTAGCCTGCTGTCAGATAGCTAACACAACCAACACACACTGCTGATCTCCTGTTTGTTACCTGTTTTCTTCTTCGGCGTTTCCGGCTGCTGGAGCTCACAGTAGCGATGAACTGCATTGTTCACAGGTCTGTCGGAGTGCCGTACGATGTCCCGCGGTCCATGGCGCTAAGGCGGTGAGGTGGTGGAGGTGGTGATAAGCCCGCTCTCTGCGGTGCCGCTGCTGCTCCATTGAAACTGTGCCGGAGTGAAACTGGCTTTGTCGCCCCCGCGCGGTCAAGCGCCGCTACTGCACGTATCTATGCTCCGCCCATGTGGAACACCAAAAGGGTCCACAAAAGGGCCCATTTTGCGCGCTTTTATTCATTACCGCGTCGAACAAGAAAGACATAAACGCCGTTTGGACAGCCGACAAGCCGTCATGCGTTCTGACAAAACCACGAAAGTCATTCCAACACGATATTTCACTGCGTTTTTGGAATAGTCAAAGGCACTGTTAAACGCTCCCTTTGGCTTTCCATAACATTATTAGCATGGGTCTTAACCCTGGAAAGCCCAGACCACCTGATCATAAGAGGACACACATCTCCATTGGCTAAAAATGATCATACAGACTCAGTGAATCCAAAAACAGGTGTTTATTTATTTATTTTTATTAAATTAACCCTTTCCTACTACTTGTGAGACCTCATGGGATGTCCACTAATGTCCACCAAAAAATGAGTGGGTTGAATAGAAGAGTGAAATAAAAGTTAGGGTCAAATATGACCCCAGGGGTGCTCCAGGGTCAAAGTTAGGGTTTTATATAATATATATAATGTATATACATATCTCACACACACACACACACACACACACACACACACACACACACACACACACACAGAGAGAGAGGTGGAAATTACAACCACCTTTTATTTTATTTAATCTATAAATAAATCCATTCTCTAATTAACCAGAGTCACCATGTGTGAGTGTTACACTGATTAAGGCCACTATTATGTCCAGCATGAAGTAAAAGCCTTATTAAGACTGGATTAGTTCTTAAAAACATTTTACACCTCTCCTCAGTGATCAAACTCTCACAGACAACAATAAAATAACCACAGGAGGAGAGAGTTTCTAGCAGGCTGTGTTGCTTTTTATATTATTTTTTTAATTTTTATGAAGCTGAATGTTTGCGTCATGTGGTCAAACGAGCGCAATCCCTTCACATGGTGTCCAATCCCTTCGAGGAGACACTGGAGTAAAAGAGATGCTGTAATCCTGTCCAAGTAGGGCTTACAGCCCCTTCACCTGTGATAGTCATTCTAGCACAGTTTCATCAAATCCAGCATTCAATGAATTGTTTTATTGATTATTTTTGCAACGAACAACTCTTCTGCTAGGTAGTTTAGTCTGTTTACAGTAATCTTTGGATGCCGAGAGCCCCAGTGCACGTTCTGTACCTGATGGTTTTACTGGTTTGAAACCAGGGCTCAGCCAATCAGATTTTAGAATCAAAATGCTTTAAGTTTCATAATGACCATTGTAATAAAAATGGATTTGACAGGTGGGGGAAAAAAACCTCCCTAGCTAGGATACTATTGTACACATTTAAATAATGTACCTAATAAAAAAAATAGATTGTGCTCATGGGGGTACAGTCACTGAAGTGGAGTGCATTTTCTGGGCGCATTTTCTAACTTTATGGAACTCAAGCCATGGATTGGCAATCAATCATGTCCACAACCTTTCATCAGTTTATCTAAAACTAACAAATTATATATTATTATAGATAGATAATATACATGTGTTGTATTAATCAGCGTATTAGGCCATTAATCCAGAATAAATAAAAATAAATTGGCAATGATTACTGTATTTGCCAAAACACATTTGCAGTACTTTTTTGGACTTGCAATTATTTAAATAAATTTTAAAAATGCAATGCAAACTAATGTCTTGTTCCTTGGATAAATTCATCACAAACTTTCAGCCAATGTTAAACAAAGAGCTACAAAAAAAATTTTTTTTAAAAATGATGCGATTCGACCAGAAAGGGTTGTGTACACATACTTTTGAAAACGATATTTCACAATAGATATTAACAGCCACATGTTCCACAGATTGATCTGAAACTTGGCCTGTCGATACAGGAAGTTGTACAGCTCCGTATCCAGCACATGGACAGAGTCTGTTCAATGCCGCACCACTAGAGGACACTTCATCTCCAAACATCATGCACTGAAAGAACAGCAGTCAACTGATGCTCGCTGGAGCTGCGCTCATCAACAATAGTCCCGAGTGTTTTAGGGCTTTAAATATCAGGGGAAACGAGAGCGTAAAAAATATTGAAGTAACTCAAAAAAGGTTTTCCTGCGTTAGAAAACAAATTGCAGCTTTATTTCTGACATATATTTATAATACACAGACCCTGGAGACTCCTTCGCTAAATCTATTCTATCTATATAAAATTCTTTTTGCGTTTGAAACGGAAATGGCGTACGACCACAGAATATATTATACGTGCGTATGAGCGGAAACAGCGTCACTAGCGCTTACATTTTAACTTGTCACTTCGTTTGTGGGCGCCATTTTTATATTGTCCTTACGAATCGTTATTATTTGTGTGAGAGTTATTTTGCTGATACTGAAAAGAAGCACACACCTATTTGGGAAGTAATTATTGAAGAAAACTTTGATCGAAATATATAAAATTCTTTTCGCGTTTGAAACGGAAATGACGCACGACCACTATTTGTTGAAAAATAAAATTAGTAATTAACAAATTTATTTTATAAATACTGCATTTTATTTTTTTTCCCTTGCACTCAGTGAGCGAAGCCACTGGGGAATCAGCTAGTATTACATTAAAAAGCTCCTTGCAGAAAACGTCACCGTATTAACGATTACATTCTTATTTTAATCTATTTTTGTGGCGCCTTTAGGTTACGGTACAGAGCCATACATCCAGTTACATCGCACACAGAGCTCAGACTAAAACCAATGCTTGGAATAAAGGTATTTAGCAGCATGTAACGAATCTCTACATTCCTCCTACCACCCCCAAGAGCAAGTGTTCGACAAGTTATGACATTGTTGTAGCAGCCACTTCAAGCATGCAGGCGACTCTCAGGGCAGAAATCAGCGAAGGGACGTGAGAGTTAACGCGCCAGGTTTGTACCGTACCACGACGGGAGGCTTCTGTAACGTTAAGGGAGGGCTTAGGCCAGGGTCAGTGGTGTTCAGAAGGGAATCAATGGTCTCTTGCTGGAGGGTATTCCCTTAGGACAGATTCTCAACCAGAAAACCATTTCAGTTTTCCTCGATACGACAGTTTAGCACTGATTGACGTTTGCCGGTAGGGGGCGAGGCGGGGTTACACCCTGGGCAGGTCACCAATCCACTGCAGGGCGACACACAGAGACAGACAACCATTCACACCTACGGCCAATTTAGAGTCGCCATTTAGCCTAATCCCCTCTGTGCATGTCTTTGGAGTGTGGGAGGAAACCGGAGTACCCGGAGGAAACCCAGACGGACAGGGGGAGAACATGCAAACTCCACACAGAAAAGCGCCCAGGTCAACGCCGGGGATCGAACCCAGGACTGTCATGCAGTGAGGCGACCACCACATCACCGTGCCGTCCTGCGTGCGTTTTATCCTGTTCATTTTGTACATATGGTGGTTTTCTCGGTGTGCTTTGGCAGAACGATGTGACGCGAAGGATTATCCACTGAAACAACAACAACAAGAAGTAATTTTTGTTTAGGAAGGATGTGTGTGTGATGAATGAAGACGCTCTCAGAAGCGCCATCGCTACGCTGATAAACATCTGTAAACAGCAGCGGGGCTGGTATTCACCCTGCCCTTCGGTGCTGCGATTGACAGTCGATTTCTTAACCACCGTTAATAACACACTGTCGACGTGAAGCCCTCGAGCCTTTCAGCTTGTAGATTTCACATTTTATGAAGCGTTTACTCCCCTCGTTGGCTGGTTGACAGGTTCGATGAGGTTTTATAGGTTTAAGGCAAATCTTTCGATGGGTAAGGATTTATGCGCTTCTCCAATTCATCTCACTGAACGTATCTGCAATGTCAGTGCGTCAGAGCTGCAGTCTGTGATGTGTTTATTGAGGATGTATTCGGTTTGAAGTGGAGTCATTTTTCACGTGTTTTTCAAGACCGAAATCTGGAGCCGGAAAGCCGTATCTTACCACAGCTTTACCAGAAGAGAAATCGGAAGATGCTGAGAGATCATTTTGCTCCCAAAGACCTTGTTTCGATCACATATCCGTTACATTAGTCTCGATAACTTTGTCCATGTAGTATAAAAAAAAAAAAAAAAAAAAGTTTAAAAGTTTCCAAAATTTTAGCCACTCCCGACAAAAAGGCAACGTGTGTGATGCGTCAGTGTTGATTACTTTCCTATAGTAGCGTGTCCTCAAGAATTGTGTTCCTCTTGTACGAGAGCAGAGTTTACTTTCATTATTATTGTTACAGTTATTATTACAGTGGTACCTTGGCATTCGACGTCCTCGATATCCGATGAAATCGGTATTCGATGCGATTTTGTCTGATTTTTTCCTCGGGAATCGACGTCGGTGCGGAATTCGACTCGACAACCGTTTGTGTTTTTTCATGATTTCTCACGATTTCCTACAGATTTACAACAAATCAACATTTCAAAGAAAATTTGAACCAAATGTTAATTAAAAGTGATTTTCTCCCAAAAAGGCTCGGTTTTGTAAAGCAATTTAGTGTTTTTTTTCACGGTTAAAAATGACTTTTTTAGGAGCTACTTTTATTTATTTATTTTTATCACGCCACCATTTCATACGCCATTCGCCCGGCGTAAAGGAAGCCGAATCAGACAGAGCGTCGCATCATCTGCGAGTGACGGCTCCATAACCCCAGCATGTTTTGTTCAGTGTTTCACGGTTAAATAAGGTAACCCCGTCTAGCAAGAAAGGGAGTTCAGGCAGCACTGGGGCCGAGAGAAAAGCCCTGAGAACCACCAGTGAGGTTCAACAAGAAAATCGGGGCGAAATATGAAAGCGGTGTGCGCGTCACTGATCTCGCCGAAGAATATCAAATTCCAAGATCTACCATCTCAACTTTTATTCAGAACAATGTTTAACAGGGTTACGTTTAATAGGATTGTCACTTATGAGTGAAATGTCCAAAAAAAAAAAAATAAAAAATAAAAATCGGGTATAATATCAGGAATTTTGGGAGGCAGCGAACCAATTATTCACCTCTGGAACCAATTAGCGTCGAATACCAAGGTACCACTGTATCATTAAAGAATAGCACTGTTTTGGGTTTTTTTTTTATCCTTTTACAGGTACATTTAATGTCGCAGGACGTCTGAATACGGACCGCCCACCATACAAGTCGTGTAGTAAAGGAGTTGTTAAACAGAAACAACGTATTAGAACAAGCGCATTAATATAAATCTCACAGCGGCTCTTTTAGAACATTCAACATACATTCTGAGCACTTGGAATCGCTTAATAATGTTAATTAACTCGTGTATTCACGCGCATTAAAAAAGTAAAGCAACATCGGTAGTTACAGTAATTGGACCCCTGGTGTGTTCAGGGTTGACTCACCCATTAGGGTCGCTCATCACTCTCTCTCTCTCTCTCTCTCTCACTCTCTCTGGACTGGAGAGAGTGAGAGACGTGTTGTGTCTACTGACTCAGGCTGGGTGGTTCTGTTCAACCAGTATGTGAAGTGTGTGTGTGACAGTATTATAGCATGTTGTGTCAGAAACCAAAGGTGACATGCCACAGCTACTGAAACCATACAAGTCTCCGGTGACGTGGTGATTATTTTAAATCATTTCTTATATCCTAGTCCTTGTGTAATTGTCTATAAATTGAATCAAAACACATTCAGTCTATAGACCTCGAGCTGTAACATCCATAAAAAAAAAGAGAGTCAATTGCTGGTAAGATAACCTCACGTTAGGTTTTTGGTTTTTTTTTTTAAATCGGGAAAAACTTCCCAAGGCAATCCGTCTTTGGCAGGAGGATATGTTTTATTGAGGTGTGAAAATTCCACTCGGAAAGCCAAAAACATACATTAACATACCTGTGCAAAAGCCAAGGTTAGCGACCGGACTCTACTTACTCATTATTCTAACTACCCCTTGGGAAACGCATATCTATAATGTTGGCCACAAACCTCTAATAAGACGCAAGTAACAACCGCTCATTATCGGGGCCCGAGCTGGAGATTTACAAATCTCAGGAAAAGTGTCGTCGGACAGGTTCCCCTCGCCGTGAAAATGGTTATTCCTTCAAGGGCGTCGCAGGACGCTCAGTAAAGGCCTTGATTTATTCTTGGCGGCTGATAATTGCTAGTGTCTTGTCAGCTGTCAGGAGGAACGGACTTGGATGGTCTGAGGCACAGACACTCCGTGTTCTCAGTGGGAGGCAATAAAATCTGACATGGGCCGCTTATAAATCATCGGCTGGTCCGGGGGGATGCCTCGGTGAGACGATTCGGTGCTTGGACCTCTGATTCGTACCAAATGATCTTTAGTACTATCACAACACAATGGCAAAAAGCTTTGGAAACCCCAATCTTGGGCAATTAAAGGTGTTTTTAAGTGCTGTAGTGTATATATATATATATATATTACAAACAAGATACTCATGTGATTTTGCACACCTAACAGGGGTAAAGTAGGCTACAAAGTGTAGGTGCTGCATGGATTGCTCAAAATGACACCAGATTAGGTCCAGACAGCAAATGTGATCGTGTTGATTAAAACAAATAATAATAATTTTTCAAAACAATAAAATGGGAACTGTACAACACAACGCTGTTGAAGTCTTTTCCACAACAGCGGCGCCGACATTAGTGTAACTGTGTAACTGCAAATCCCAGCTTTATATTCCTGTGCTTGTTTCATGTGTTCACATTTCCATAGTTTCAGCTCGTTCATAGGGACTTCCGCATCGGGTTAATAATATAAACCGATTGAAATGTTCTCTGTTCATCTGTAAGGAGATGTTGATTCATCATTTATGGGGGGAAAAAAAAAAAGTCTCCAATGTCGTAGGTAATCCTGTGACCAGGTGATCTGCCATGGGGAAAAGTCCTCAGGATTTTTAAAAGGTCTTATACATGGTCTTTTGCCTCTCTGTCGCTGTATTCCCGCCCACGCTGAAGTTGCATGAACATTAAAGTCACGTTGCGCATTAAAAACAAGAACGCCTCTCAGCGCTGGACACAACTCCTCCTAATGGGAGCTGGTGCCAAGTAACAATGCGTCTCACTGAAAAGAGCTGAAACGTTCGCATCGTTAGCTCTTTAACGCCCAGCGGCGCTCAGGCGCAGCAGCCACCATTAGCCAAGAGGAAAGGAAGGAGGCCATGTTCAGGCATGACCTCTGGTTTGGTATCGGGGCAATGGCCATGACCTGTCCTAGAGCTAAGTAGTGGTCTGGTGCATTCAACTGGTGAGAAACACAAGCAATAGTTTGCTCAGGTTTAAAAAAGAAAAGAAAAAAGAAAGAAACGACGATCCTCATGCCGCGACAGACAGCAGTGAAGTCTACAAAACATATCTGACCTAACGCCTGAGAGACCGTGATGAAAACATGATCCAACATGACACCGGTGGGCTTGCACGGGGCACACGAGTGGATGTCGTGCACTTTGGCATTCAAGCAAAAAAAGAAAAGAGAAAATGTCCACATCAAAAGATCTGCCTTTTGACTACTGAACTGAGAAGAATTTTGCTTGTTTTGACAAGCATCATCATTTTTTTTTAAAAGAAACTACAAAAAAACCCATGGTGTAAAATGTCGGTTTGCTCGAGGAAGCAACTATTACATGTTATAATTGTAAAATATTTGCCCCCTTTTCCCCAGCTTTGAAGTCCAGGTCCTTGCCCATGTTTGTCCTCAGGTGCTGCTGGGACTTGATTTATAGTAGCCTTGCAAAGACACGCAAATTATACAGTTCATAAAGCCCTGCACCAGAAGAGCAAAAGGATAGCCACTACGGAGACTCCAAACTGCATCTGTGGTCAAATCCATATAATGGGTCCTAACTGTTTTCTTCCTACCACTAACACAGTGTGAGAGGGAATACACAGAATACTGGTTATCTGATAAATACACAATTTGTCAAGCTGGACCACAGACACATTTACATGGAGTTGATGGACTTGATGATCAATGAATCTCATTTCACACTTTCAGGATTTTTAGAAATGCTTAAAAATATTTCTTCAGTTTTCTTCAGACGCGATCTGCATACGCGAGATTAATTCAAGGCGGTGTCATGACTATAGTATACGGCACAAAAGACGCTAAGAAGTTGTATAAAAAAATAAAAAAATAAAAAAATAAAAAAGCCAGAGTGGATTTAAAAAGTCAACAAGAAGCGAAGGGTGACAATAATATAGTTGTAAAGTAAAGGAAAGCTCCAAGATCAAGATCTTCCCGTCCAAGGTTAAACTGCCGAGTTCATAATTTCAGTTAGTAAAAATGCTGCTTGTGTTTGTTACGATTTTTGTAACAGTTTAACGGTTTGGAAATTAGCAACAGAAAACACTTTGATTTTAGTCCGTGTCAAAGCCTTTCACTGAAAGTTTAAAAAAACAAAACAAAAAAAACAAAACAAAACCAACGTTAAGATCCAAGGAAGGCGTGTCTGATACATTTGCCTGGAGGGAACTCGTAAACACAGCGCGCCATTCCTCATGGGTGACTGTACCATGTGACTCTAGAAGAAGGCGCTTTAAAAAGCAGCCGTACCTGTCAGCAGGAAGCAAACGTAGTCACACGGTGTCTGGTAGCGCCAGCCAAAGGTGCTCTGGGCTGCACAGCAAAGCTGAAACTTCGGTACTCAACTCCAAACAGTTCTCCAACTGGGGAACCAAGACGCCCCTAGCACTCTGACACTTCAGCAATGACCAGTCGAAGCAGTTTCGCCGGCTCCGAGTTCTCAGAGGAGGAGCTGGAGCTGAGCCTGGAGGCTCGTGTCGATGAGGATGCTGTTGACGGCGGCCGGAAAGGTTCCTACACTGATGCGAGTGCGAGTCCCAGCAGCACCCTCAGCGAGGTCGAGGAGGGTCGTCCGAAGAAACGCAGCAGGCCGGTGCGCTCCAAGGCCCGCAGGATGGCAGCCAACGTGAGGGAGCGGAAGCGAATTCTGGATTACAACCAGGCCTTCAATGCACTACGTGTGGCACTCCATCATGACCTGAGTGGCAAACGGCTTTCCAAGATAGCCACGTTGCAGCGCGCCATTAACCGCATCTCGGCGTTATCTGGGTTTCTCAGCAACAACCCACCCAACGGATCCAACAATGCCTGCAACCACCGGGAATGCCACGGACAACCTGGACAAGTGTCCCCGACCTATCTAGAGCCCCAGGGGTTCGTGTCGTGGGAACAACCACTGGCACACCAGATGCAGATGCACAGACTGCCTTCTGAGCAGCAAGTTTACGTGGACCATTTCAGACACGTGGGTTCGACCTGTCCTCTATCGCCACACTATTCCTGCTACTCTCCCGACATCCAGCTTTATGCGACTGGCGGATCCTGTGGCAGTCCTACGAGTGATGATGCCAGTCCTCCTCCGTTCGGGCGACTGGGTGATGGGTTGACCTACCAGTCTGGGGTTTGGGGATCCTGTTCTCAGAGCTATGTGGATGTGCATAGTGAGGCCACTCAGACTCTGCCTTTCTCTTGGCACCTGGGCTATCTTCAGGAGACAGGTCCTCAACATTGCTATCCGATGCTATGACATTTTTTCGTTTTCTGAGAGACGAGGACACTGTGCATAAATACGTCAAATGTAATTAGAATTCATGTTAAAGCTGATGCGTCATGGGTGTACAGGTGAATTATGTCCCAGTATGTCATGTTGCTGACCTTATAATCTGAAACTTTAAAAGTGCACAATGGATGTAGAAGTCACTGAAAGCATTTTGAAAATGTACCCAAGCTGGAAATGCTCAGGAATGATGCTCAGTGTTATTGTAAATATGTCGATCCTTGCTTTCTAATAAAATCGTACAAAATAAACTGGACTGAGTTCATTATTTGGGGAATATTTCCTTAAGATTATAAAAGCTTTACGCACGTGTATGTGTATGTATGTACGTATGTGTGTATATATATA
>JAQMCW010000009.1:2441218-2455345 GCA_030068335.1 Chrysichthys cranchii | reverse complement strand
AATAAAGTTCCAAAACGGCACAAAGAACACAAAACGAAGCGAGAAATGCTGCGGTGATGCTTACTCAGCGAGCTCGATGCGTGATCTGTAGGTCGCCTTGGGGCGGACTGGGACACGGGAACACGTAATGGCGGTGGGCCCCACGAAACGTGATGAAATCGCCAATGTCGTATCACAAAATATTGTCATATCACAAAGTAAAAAATAGCCCGACATCAACCTCATATCTCGGAAATGTCGTAAGTCAAGGTACTACTGTATTTGTTTGTTTATCTTATTTTCCTACCATCGGAGGCGGGATACTTTTTCATGGCCCACCTTGTAGTTACGGTCCATTTAATACTGTGAAAACGTTTGCAAAAAAAAAAAAAAACAAGTTATACCAGCTACAAACAGTCATTCATTCAACAGCCTGTTTTGTCATGTAATAGAGAAAACAACACACAAAGTGTTCTTTCCTAAGACTCTCCTCATACAAAACTTCCCCATGTCAACGATTAAGTGTTTCAAGATCGTTCAGGTAGTCTTTGAAAATTCGGAAACGATGAACATATTATCTCCTGAGACATGCCATTAAACAAAAATGCAGACCAAAATTGTTGTTCCAACCTTGTAGTGTTTGGGTTTTTTTTTCTTACCAAGTGGCACCAGGGTTTATGAATGGAATAAAAAAATCAATAAGTAAATAACTTTTTGCCTGCAGTTTAGTCAGTGTTTCCTCAATCATGAAAACAAACCAAAAAACCCCAATGGATCTTCAGTACACTCGGTATAAGGGAGCTGTTTTTGAAGCCAAGCTCGATCACCTCTGAGTAAACACTGTTGCTACCACACACACACAAACACACACACACAGTATCTCAAAATGACCTGGCTACACAACACCCACACAGCAGGGTTTATTTAAGCTGCGTGTGACTCATGATCATGTTTTATCTTTTTTTTTTTCCCCTTTCAGACTCCATCTGCTTTTTGAAAACAAGCCTTAAAACACTATGCCGAACACACACGTGAACGTGACAATACCGGCCGTGTGTTTGATTTGACACACTCTCCTTGATGTGACCGCATGAAGATCATTTGAAACAGAAAAGTCAGGGTGCTCTCCATGACTCCCTGGTGGTTGTGTTTTTTAAAGGACACTCTCCAAACCTCGACTCTGAAATGAAGCTAAATCAGCTAGTCGCCTACCAACACGTGTTGCCATGCAACCGAAGCCATAATCACCTTCTTTAATTCTCGCTGTGGGCCTCTCTTTTTCCTCACTTGTAGAAATACATCTGATTATGCGAGGAAGGAAAAATATCTCCTGCTCGCTGGCTCATTGTCTTAGTGAGATGGTACACACTGGGGAGAAACATGCTCACGCTTTCAGTCAGCTAGAAAGCACTCGAGTCGCACAGACGGGGGAAATGAGCGCTTGCGTGTGTCATGTTTCTCAGCACGATGCACTTTTGCAAAAAAAAGAAAAAAAAGTGTATTTCTTCTTTCATTTGAAGGTCCTAATGTCACGCTTGTTTTCAGACACAAGTGTCGCGCTTTACGTAATGGTGATGGGCTACGTCTGCGACAGACCCATCGGATCTCATTCCGAGCGTTCCAACCCATAGCCGAGGCTCGTCAAGCAGCCGAGGCGTAAAGAGGAAACGACCCCAAGGCGCACTAGCCATACGGTGGAAGCTTACAAACATGAAGAAGAGCATCTGCTCGTTATGTCTGCATCACCAATCACGCTCTAGTTGCGTATTTCCAACTAAGAGAAGACAACCATCAAGAAAGAAAATCCTGTAAGAAAAAAAAACAACAACAACCCGAACTGTATTAGTTAGAGAAGGAGCAGTGCGCTAACAATACAAGCCAAAAAGTACTTCTGAATGCAAAAAAATTGACTCTTTTCCTGTTTTCCTGTCTCTTAAAGTCTGAATCATGATACATAGCTTATGATCTGGATTGACTTTCTTACTACAACGCTAAATGATCATCATTTCTGTACAAAACTAATTCGCTATGAGATCACCAATCGACTTTTTGCAGCAGGACCTGTGTGCTGGGCTAGTCAGCTAGCTAACTGAGCTAATATTAGCTAGCTATATGATATTAAACAGAACAGAACAGAACATAACGTGTGATGGTAGTGTAATATCTTGAGTTTATTTTGGAATCAGTTTACCAGCTGTTACATACATCTGTTTAGAGATGACTAGCCACTGGATATGCTAATGCAGTAAAATATGCAATGAATAAAAAACACTTGGGGTACGCTGCTGTAGGAAAATAATCAACAACAATGTAGTGCTATGGAGCGGAGATGTTGTCTTCACACAGAAGTTGGTGGTTTTCCAATAAGTGCTTTGTTCCTCGTATATGAGAGCAAACTCATAATGGTAAAGATTTTTCATTTTATTATATTTTTTTTAACATTTTCACTTGTTTATAGTAATGTTTAATGCTGTAAAGCATCCATGAAACAAGTTAGTTCCCACTAATGCTTATCCTATAGCCTCAATAAAGAGTAAATCTCTCGCCAGTCTCTTTTTTTCTTGGTCTACAGGTACAGTATGTTGAAATTCTCAGCTTGTCAGCTTGGGTGTAAACCCATCCGCTCTGGTTCTGAAGTCTTATCCTTGTTGGAATAGTTACAGCTTTTTCTTTTTTTTTTTTGTAATAACACAGAATGTTATTACCGGAGCAGACAGCACGGTGGTGTGGTGGTTAGCACTGTCGCTTCACAGCAAGAAGGTCCCGGGTTCGATGTTGACCTGAGCGCCTTTCTGTGTGGAGTTTGCACATTCTCCCCATGTCCGTGTGGGTTTCCTCTGGGTACTCCAGTTTCCTCCCACAGTCCAAAGACATGCACAGAGGGGATTAGGCTAATCGGCGACTCTAAATTGGGCGTAGGTGTGAATGTGAGTGTGAACGGTTGTCTGTCTCTGTGTGTCGCCCTGCGTTAGATTGGTGACCTGCCCAGGGTGTAACCCCGCCTCTCTCCCAAAGTCATCTGGGATTGGCTCCAGCTTCCCCCCGCGACCCTGAACAGGATTAAGCAGCAGAAGATGAATGAGTGAATGAGTATGCGATACCTAATATTATAGCATTAGAGTAGCTGGGAGAAAGAGCTCTGGTCAAAGTGACATGAAGACATGAAGGAGGCGTGTCTAATTTACATAATAATGTATATTTATAGAGGCATAGTACAATATTTGGTTCGTTACAGGCTACTTAAGTCATTTTTACAGGATTAAAGACAACTGGTTATATTGTACCAGTTATTTTTAATCATTAAACTAACTTACAGGTGATAGAACAGAATCTGGCGTCTTTCACAGGTGACACGGAGCCGGGAAAAGGAAATAGGAGCTTTATTGGGGAGACGGTAGTGATGATGAAGGAGACCGTACCGTACTCATGACTCTTGGATCATCATTTTTGATCAATCTCAGGAGATGAGTTAGTCGTGCGGAGTGTGTGAGGCAGAGGCCATCAGACACAGACAGAGTGGTGAGACAAAAAAAAAAAAAAAAGGAAAAAGATTCGCCTAGACGTCTCAGCTTCAGAAAAAGGTGTTGCGTTCTCCTCAGACACGGAGCGTGATGCCAGCGTTGATCTTAAAATGAACCCAAAAAGCAAGAGAGCTTTGTTTCCAGGACCAAACTCTCTACAGGAATATCACATATAGTTCCCCATGCGATCCATGTCATGATATGAGGAATAATATGTGAAGGTGATTTACAACCGTTGCTGTTAGGCCTTGAAATTGTGCACATGGAAGCAAATAAATGTGTAACATCACTGAACAAGACTTGTACAAAAAAAACTAACTAACTAAATAAATCCAACGATCGGTTAAATGAATGATGCGATAGAATCACATGCGAAAACAAACAAATCACATTGGGGGTGGGGGTGGGGTGGGGGGGGTCACATCTGAACATAAATTAATCACACATGAAAATAAAATCACACCACGAGCCATGATGTGATACATGAACATGAACCTTGTCCAAAAATCACATCAAAACACATAATAATAAACGAATCACGGGCAAACATGACATCTCACGCTCCACATGTAATTTACACAAATCATGTGAAAACGATTGCTGTTTTGGAAGCTGGAGCCGATCCCAGCCGACTTCGGGTGAGAGAGAGGCGGGGTTACACTCTGGGCAGGTCACCAACCCAGCGCAGGGCGACACACAGAGACAGACAACCGTTCACACTCACGTTCACCCCTACGCCCAATTTAGAGTCACCAATCAGCCTAATCCCCTCTGTGCATGTCTTTGGATGGTGAGAGGAAACCGGAGTACCCGGAGGAAACCCACACGGAACACGGGGAGAACATGCAAACTCCACACAGAAAGGCGCCCAGGTCGACATCGGGGATCGAACCCAGGACCTTCTTGCTGTGAGGCCACAGTGCTAACCACGACACCAGCGTACCACCCATAATGTGAAAATGCATCACACTAATAAATAAATAAATAAATAGATAGATAGATAAATCACACCTGAAAATAAAATCATACGCATTACACGTGAAAAATGAACACGCCCGGGATAGGCTTAAAAACCCCCAAAACTGTGTGAAATGTGACACCTGATGTGTCTAAAACCCACACGTGTAAACGGTACATGTGCATCGAGTGATTTTTCATGTCAGAGCCTGGGCATGACGCACACACACACACACACACACACACACACACACACACACACACACGTTTTCCTCCTTATGCTCCTCCATCTGGTTCTGCTTTAATCATTGGATGTAATGACAATTGGACTCCGACTTTGCATTCGAGTCATTAAATGGCAGCTAACTGAGCCAGGCAGCACCGCCGGTCCCGCGGAGTAAATTCGTCTTCATCACCGCCGCTGACAGCAGCACATTAATCAGTGCCTGCGCCAATCACATGCCAATCAATTCCTATTAGTTTAGGATTTCTCCGAGTGAGAGATGAAGCAGCAGCTCAGCACACAAAGCCCGTGTCTCAGGGGACAGATCTGCAGAGCATCAGATCAGGGGAAGGTGTCTGATGAAATGCTGAGAGGGTCCCGTCCCCCCCCCCCCGATTGGAACTGGAATTATTTCCAAATTGGCTTTGCTATTTCATCAACAGAGTTAATTAAATCATTTAGGCAGCTTGTGCTTGTGAAGTGCCAAACACAATTTGGGAGACATTTTTCTTTTCAGGTCATTTCAAGGATCGTGGTATTACGATCGAAACGAGATAGGTAACGTTTGGCGAGATTTTCCGATTAGAACGGGGTGAGGTAGAATTATGAATTGCCTAAAGTGTTACGACGGATTAAAAGTGGCATGATGCAATGAAAAGCGACACTGTGGGGACAAAGGTGTCGTTGTGAAATAATTGGCATTATGAAATATAATCAGTCCCTCGGGGGAAACGAAGGCATTTTCAAACAAAAGCCTGTTCCCATGAAATAATTATACTTTGAATACATCATGGGCATATTTCTTTCTTGCTTTCTTTCTTGCTTTCTTTCATTTGGAAGAAAATGCCCTTCAATACCCAACAGCCTGTTTCAGGGGCTGTTCAATCTGAACCACGGTGTGATGCTGCCCTCTACTGGTTCTCCAGAGCACTCACACGTTAAAATTCATTCATTCTGATTTGAAATAAAAACAGATATGAAGATTTTTCCAATCCCCAGGCGCATTATGATTGTCTACTAATGGATGGTTATACTGCCATTTAACTTATGTAACTTTAGATCAACTATTTATTTATATATTTATTTGCCTGTTTATTTGCTTATTCATCTATTCCATGATTCGATTTAAGGTTTTAAGTGATCAAATGCACAAAATGCAATGACCTCGCAAACATGGAAATGGCATGAGGACATTAGTTTACTATGCAATATTACTCTTATTATTATGCTTTCATTCGTCTTCTGTCGCTTAATCCTGTTCAGGGTCGCGGAGGGGTCGGGGGGACACTGGAGCCAATCCTAGCTGACTTCAGGTCACCAATCCACTGCAGGGCGACACACAGAGACGGACAACCATTCGCACCTACGGGCAATTCAGAGTAGCCGAGTACCTGGAGGAAACGTGGGGAGTACGGGGAGAACATGCAAACTCCACACAGGAAGACGACCAGGTCGACCTCGGGGATCAGGACCAGGACCTTCTTGCTGTGAGGCGACGGGGCTAACCACTAAACCACCCTGCCGCCCCTACTCTTATTATTATTATTATTTAAATGTGAATAAAAGTTTAATTTACTCTTAATCCATAATTTACGTGACAGGGTTTGTATTCTATGTGGTTTCGGCAGTCAAACTCACAAGATCGCATAAATCCTCCCCAATTTCCTCCAAACTACATTGTGTGTATTTCCTTTAAGAGCCTCATATGAGGACCATTAGGTATTACTCTTTTGCCAAACTTCTTCCTGTTTGGAGACAGTGATCAAGTTGAATAGTTATGAGTTACAAAAAAAGAGAAACAGTGAGGAGAAAGGACAAGGCACACACCGTTAGACTTCGGGTCTCAGGAGGTTAAAACAAAAAGCACCAGGAATGAGAGAACTTACTTTTCTTCTTCTGGTTATGTTCAGGAAATTGGGATGTTGGAACTTCCTGTTGAATGAAAACTTTTATACTTTTATAACCTATAACGGATCATGGGAAAGGATGTTTCAAGCAGGAGATCAAACAGTTTTTGGACTGATTTTTATCTGCTTGGAGTTCTTTCTGGGAAAATAGAGAACATCTGTTGTAGTCCAACGTACTGAGTCCTTTATGACTTTATGCACATATAATACATGTGATAATAATAATAATAATAATAATAATAATAATAATAATAATAATAATAGAGATTAAATCTAGAATGTGCAGAAAATGTCAATATTTTTTTATTACAGCAATGATAACTATAATCTCTGCACTTCTTCACACCTATTCAGTCTGATTCATGACATAATGACAAACCTTTCTATTATATCATGATATTATATAATGCGGTGTCGGACTTACAGTCTGAGTGACTCACATGATGTACAATAGTTCATGTCCCTGACCAGAGGAGCCTGGGAGGCACATAACAACCCATGGGAAATATTCAGAAATCCTAGCCCCTTAGCATGACCTTGTCCAGATGTCGTTATATTTCTGTAGGTTATGTATGAAATGGAAGCCTGACCAGACGTTTGGACCTGTGTGATCATTTAAACACATGTTAGTGCATTACACGCACAAGTATAAACTGAAAAAGCTTGTGTGCAACACTTCATCTTAGATCAGCTGTATTGGTCGATTTCTGAATAAATGTTGTGGGTATTTTCATTAAGATGTGCATTGTAGCATTGCAGGCGTTGCAAACATTGGGCATAACCATACAGGTGGGAAAGAAAAAAACCCAAACAAAGAGATTTTAGACAAAAGTATACACTGGAATTCACGTGCGTGTATAAAAATATCCATTTTTGAATTCTAAGGAGCTGTTCATTTGTACGCTTTACACTTTATACCTGGTTCTCCTTTACGATAAAGGCCTGCGGTATATACAATAAACACTAGGTGGAGCTCCTGTTTTTGCTCTTGTTATTATTGTTGGGGCTTTTTTAATGCCCCCAGACATGGTCACACTGCAATCACTTCTATTAAGTAGCCTAACTGTCGTGCTTATTGAGTCGGTCTCATATTTGTGATGAAATAGAGCGGCCCAGGTTTATTTTTTGTTGGGTTTTTTTTTTTTTCCATGTTCGCACTGGGGCTATGAGGCTAATTTATTATCTAGCTAACAAGTGGTGAAAGTCAGTCTTACATATGAGCTTTAACACACATCTAGTTCTTTCCTGATGTCTTTATAGACATGCTCATGTAGTTTAAGACTGACTATTATTTTTACACATGGACTAAATAGCACCACGAACCTGAGCGTGGTAGTGTTATGGAGGCGGCCATTTTGGAAAACCAGACTCCTTTTCTCCCTTTGCACAGTTTGTGCCTGTTCTTTAAATTATGCTTGAAATGGAAATTGTGCTAGAAAGTTTGAAATAATTAAATTTGACGCAGGTATATAAAGATTTGCGCTTATAGCTACGATTTACGGCTAAGAAATGTGTTAGCTTGTTAGCTATATTATCCTGATTGCTTCAGGGCAAAACTAAAAACTAAAAAAGTGAAATTCAGAGACTGATCACTGTGCAGCGTTTCAGAAAAATGTGTTTAAATACAAAACAAGTTGATTTGCGCTCTTAATAAAGGAGCTCCTTAAGCACTCTTTGAATAGTCACAGTACCTAACTGACTACTTTTATTAATTTGATCATTTTGGAATTCTCTATAATGTGCTAATACTGTAGTTATCTTTAATGACTTAAATATGTAATAATAGAGATTAAATCTAGAAGGTTAGGAAGTAAAAAAACAAAAAACAGTAATTGTAGAGTAATGACTATTACTTTTGCTTAGAAGATCCTCCATATACCCTCTTATTTTATGATTTTGTTAAAATCATTTTATTGCATTAAGAACATCAGTTTAATGAATAATTTTTGTTTTTCAGATTAGACCTCGAGGCACTTCATTTTAATGCGACCGCTCAAAACGAGCCACAACACCTGTCTGGGTTTTCACATTTTTACTGATGCTGAACACATCTGCGAAGTTTGTTCCAGTAAAATAAGCGCTTGACGTGATTTTGAGAGCCTTCACGTGCCTGGTTTTGAAATGGCTGGGGGGTTTTCGAGGAGAAAAAAAAAAAAGGTTTGAAATTGCTGCGAAAGTCGTGGACAAAATATGATTGGGGGGGGGGGATTCCTCGAGGCTTCTTCGGAAAATTTACGGCTCAGAAAGACGTTTGATTTTGGAACTGTTTCTAAGAAAGGAAATTTCATCATAGTGTTCGTCATAGAATCTTTTCCAGATTTGTTAGCTCCCTTATTCTGGTTGCTTTGGTGCCAAACTTTGGGTGATAAACAACTCAGCAACTACATTTAAAAGAAAGACAGAAAGAAAGAAAGACAGAAAGAAAGAAAGAAAGAAAGAAAGAAAGAAAGAAAGAAAGAAAGAAAGAAAGGCAGCTTCATTTAATTCAAAATGAGCAGATATACATTCTTAGTAAAACGTTCTTTGGATACATGTGGGTTCTTACCTAGTCCTGGGAACTCTCTCTCTCTAAGATGGAAAAATGTAGTTGTACAGTAGTGTTCTTCATAAAGGTTCTCTCTGAAGAACAAGCTGAAGAACCTTGTAGGATTATAGACTGAACCAGTTTTGTGGGTTAAGTCCAAAATCATACTACTTAACCACTAGTCAACATTCTAGTTATGTTGGAGAACACCCAGTGCGCTCAAGAAAAAAACCCCCAAACATTTGTTCCGTGACAGATCCTGGCTTGTACCGCAGACCGATAATACTTTTTGAAGATGCTTGGCCTATATAGTGAACAGGATGAAGTTTGGGACACAGCCACTCCAGATGTTCGGTATTTTCATGGTATCAAGGCTTCTGCTCCATGTACTAGTGGACTACATGGTGCTCGTGACTCTTCGCTCTAAGTCACGGCGAGCTGGGAACCAGGACAAGCTCGATCTTTACAGTGCGAAGGGTCAAACGGCGCTCTGTCTCATTACGAGACATTGTCATCGTCTCATTCAGTGAGCCGCACAGATCCCGTCATTTACTCCGCTCAAGGCCACTCGGTCAGATAAGCTGCTATGGCAACACAAAGCTAATAATAAAATCGTAATTATTCTTGTAGCACAGGAGTACAGGTCAACAGCCTTAAGGAGGTTTTGTGCAACGGGGCATAAAGAGTTAACTCCATAACTATTGGCATCCTGTTAATACGGATAATGAAAAACAATCAAATATAATGAGTGATCCTTTGAACTTTCAAACTTCAAAAAGTAAGGCCAAATGTTGTTTTATTTTTTTTCTGCACAGTTATCAACTCTCTGACAGTTTAATATCTGTGGAAAATAACAGGACCGATACTTGTTCTTGGATGAACAAGTCAACGAGAGAAAAAGTTTGAATTTCCCCCACGGTTATGGATGATAGACGTGATTTTACACGTGTGCAATGCCATATTTGGTCAAAGGTACCAAGATAAATTCAAAGGATTTTTATTTTCTAAGGAAGACGATTTAATAGCGCTGATTTGGAATCATTTTTCAAAAAAATCAGGCTTAATGCTCTTAACGGAAAATGGTACTATCCGAGTGGAAAACAATATCGTCCTATCGCTAGTAGTTCGCGAAACCGGTGTACGTCAAAACGCAAGCTGAGAGAAAATGCGATCTTGCACGGTACGGCGCGCTGGCGGACGAGTGACCTTTATGAATGTGCAAATATATGCGGAAAGTTAACACCCCATTCCCAGCTGCAGGTCAGAGAGCCCTTACACCAATATGCTTCGTTAGAGGCAATTATGCACGTACTCTAATCTCCAGCTGACTTCCCGCCCACGTGTTATGAACGTTCCCCTGTTCAGATCAGCCTATCAGATCCGGCACCAAGGCCGACCTGCGTGAAAGAGGCTCTGTGAAACAGTGTGAAAGGTGCTCCTGTGCGAGGGGCAGCGATCAGATCGGCGACGCCGTACTTACGTGTTCCCCAGCGCCCGGCATGTTGTTCACAACAGACACTCTAATGCACAGCCAGCTGTGGCGGCCATCTTTGTTCAGGGAGCCTTAATTATTGGAGGAGAAGGGGGGGGTTGGAAAAGAGCGAGCCGGAGAATAAATCAATACATCATCTACGGCCTTGGTGTCTGAGGCACACATCGTGGAGGTGAATTTAAATCAATAGCTCTTTAATCAAACCTTTCGTTCAGGTTTTGTGTACATATGCACACAATGGAAGTGAACTGAACGTAGCTGGCGGTAAAACCTAGCTCGCGACATGATGGACGTGTGTCGTGGCCGTTTGGCGTTCCGAATTCGGGGTCAAAGAGTTTATTGCATGTAGGGCAGTAGATGTGGGTAAGCAGACGCTACAGGAAGAAGTGAACACACGCTGAGCCTCCTTTGTCAAAGCGAATCCTGCTCCCTCTGCTTTCGCTTGCAGCTGTTTACTTTGGACTCCGCTCCTCATGGGTTGGGTTTGTAACTCCGAGGAGCCGAGCTGTTTGGCTTTGCGCAGATGATAGTTTGCTTTATTGTTCCTCTTTTCTTTCCACGGGAGATCCCTCGGGGCCGCACTTCAGAAGAAAAGTCAGCAGATTCGTGATAACGTGTACAAGCAAAGAGTTTTTTGTTTTACTCAAGCAGACCCCCACCACACACACACACGCACACACACACACACACACCAACCCCCCGACCCCCCGCACACCCTTTTCCGAATTAAAAGTCGCCTTTTGTGAGGATCTGGTTTCCCAGGCCTGCACGTCCACAAGGGTCCTTCGGGTTCAAAACCACAACTTGGGCCTGCAACAACACTGTAAAAAAAACAGCCCTCTCACAGAGAAGAGCAGTGAGATATCAGTTCAGTGCAAGCATGAAGCCTGAACAAACAGACTGCTGGAGGGGAACAGGGGGCTTGTACAAACTCAGTGACATTACATGGTGGCCTTGAGATTATCTCCAGTGAAAATGAGATGCTAAACTAGGAGCACAGTTTGAGAACGAAAAAAAAAAAAAGGAAACGACGTCAAAACACGAGCAGGAGAACCGCTGCTGAGTCAGTGCTTCGGTAATTTATTAAGGTCACGCGGCGTTAAATGAGCAGGATTCTGACTCTCAAAGGACACTCTGACCTTGACGTTCCCCTGCTTCTCGTCTTTTAAAACCAGACCGAGGCTCACAATAGCTTCCTAGCGCACCGCTCCTGAGCCTTAGCGTCTCGTATAACAATGCCTGGCTTTGATATCTTCTCGGAGGATGAGAGAGCATTTTGTTTGGGGGCGACCTCAGAGATGGCATTCTGCCCACGTTTATGCTGCTGTTTCGCCTTCACGTCCGTCTTGCCTACGAATCCAAGTCATTTAAGGGTGTTTTCTTTGAGTACGCATCGGTGGATGGCAAAGCCTTGTGAAAGAAGCAAAGCCATGACCCCGAGACGTTCGTCTAAGGAGAAAAAAAAAAACCTTAAGTTCCAAGAAGTTTTAAGGTCGGACATGATGCCTGCTGGTTGAAACTTTATTTCTAATGAGTTATAATCAGATCACGCAATCATTCCCTGCTAAGTCCTGGTTTACACTTGAATATTTTCATGTCTCCCTTAGTCAAAGGTGTCGGTTAAGTGGCTGTTTGGTTGGACTAGGAATGTCAGGAGCATGGATACTCCAGAACCAGGTTTAGAAACCAGTGAGACACTGGATCAGTCTGGCGTCTTTTAAAAGATTTTATCCTGGTCATTGTCTTGGATTCTGAGTCTATCCCAGGAACACTGGAGAGGCGGGAATACATCATGGATGGGATTCCAGTCTCAATTTGATAGAGTTATAGATTCACTGGAGAAGAAACAGAAACAACCAAAGTTCACAATGATACATACATCAGTCTTGGCGAAACAACTGTGTTCCTTCAACACGGAGATTGGAAGTAATAAGAACTTTGTTACTCTATTTCGGTTCTGTGTAGTTTCTCCAGTAAGTTTCTCTACTTCGCTTGCTTTTCTCTTCACCTTACTTCGGACTTCTGTGTTTCAGCAGAAAACGTTCTACTATCAAACAGCTCATCACTGCATTCCTCTATAATCTTGTTCGTAAAGGCATACGGAGACGTCTTCGCATTAGAAAGAGCCAGAGGCTAAATAAACTCTTAAGACGTCTAAACTTTAAAGGCTAGCATTCGAGAGATTAGAAATGAAACTGTTGCCAGTTTGCCTCAGATAATGCCTTCTGACAATCCTTTTAGATTTGTAAACGAATTAAACTAAAACCGTGCGATTTCAGACGAGCATCAGTTCCTTCCGGGAATCTTCCTTTCTGCTGTCATTTCCGGATTTTAAGCAAATTTAAGAGTTCTCTACTTTCAGTGACGATTCTGGAGCTGCGCTACACCTTTTACCTGAAGATATATTTACACAAGTTGCACTTTCACTTGAGCAAAGACCTGTTTGGGGACTTGTATAAACACTGCCTGGATATCAGATCTATGGTTTATATAAAGTCTGAGGCGCGTAACGACGGTGTCGAAATTAGCTTTAGCGGAAGAAGACGTTAGACTTGGCTCGCAGCCTGCTAAAGTGCAAACAAGTTTGGACGACTGCTGATTCACGGTGCTAACTCAGCATCTGCAATTCACTGAGGTTAGAAGCATGCAGCGTTAAATGAGCAGGACCCGGGTAATTAATGATAATTGATGATAATTGAAACCTTGACACTCCCTGGTTTGTTGTCTTTTAAAGTCGTTTATACGTTGCGACGTCTACACACACTAGCATTAGAAAGGATTACTCCCAAAAAGGACTCCCTAGCAAACCAGATTCTGTGTTTTATCATCTCATCTAGCCCAGACTTTGCCTTTGATACATTTTCGCGGGACGAGAGATCACTTTGTTTGGTTTATAGATACGCTGGGGCGACTGCGGAGACGGGCTTCCGCCCGCGTTTATCTGTCTTAGCTCCAAATCCGACTCGCTTAATGGCGTGGTCCCTTTAAAGATTTTAAAGATGAACTCTATAAGCTGGCGGGAATGAGGCTCCGAAACGTGTTTCGCCGATTTCTCCCCAGGAGTTTGGATTGAGTAATGCGCAGACAGGGAGATGTGTGTGGAGTTAATAGGAGCGGGCTGGTGAGGGACAGCGCGACTGCCTAAGCCCCTCTGCTTTGTTCCCACATTGCAAGGTTAACGATTTTCCGTCCTGGGTGGCTGAATTAGAATTCAGCTCCCGTCCTCGGCACTGAGACGCTGTCTGCTGCCTTCCCAGCAGCCCCGGCGCACGGTGACAGGGAGATGGATGATATCTGCAGCATGGGCCGCTCCGCTTGGGAGGAGGAGGGGGGAGAGGGTGCATTGAGTGCACACACTCTCTTGCGCTCTCTCTCTCTCTCTCTCTCTATCGCTCTCACACACACACACACCCAAGTTATGTACACAGCCAGACAGTCACATATATGACAGCACACATACACATGCACACTGTCATGCACACATGAAAACACACACACACACACACAGATGCAAGGATGCAAAG
>JAQMCW010000009.1:2404360-2434725 GCA_030068335.1 Chrysichthys cranchii | reverse complement strand
ACACACACACACTGCTGGTTCCTCAGATTTGGATTGATAAGACTTCGGCAAAGTCTGACGTTAACGCAGTCTGCGATCGATAGGAAAAACAAGGCTGTAATCCTCCAAATCTGGACGCCGTCTCAAACTCCTGAGTGGCTCTTAATCTACTTTCAGCATGTTTCACATGCGGAGATCTTAAGTACACTTTGTAAGGGGACACAAGCGCTCACTTCACCCCTCCCCGTCGACAGACCGCTTTAATATAAAGTCAGCCTTTATCGCTTGACATTTTACAGCATTTTCTCACGGCGTTTCGCCAGACAGGTGAGACGACAGAGCGGAACAGGCACCTGTGCGCCGCATTTTCATAACACAATAAAACGACCAAGGAGCTGCTTTAGTTTCATACAGATTCCTTTCAATAAGTGTGGTATGAATGCTCATTATAGAGAATTACTGAGTTTTAGTATTTAAAAGTCTGTTTTATTACGCCCCGGCTCTTGCTGTACTTTTTACAGGATTGCAGGAACGAAGTCGGGCTTGACGCAAGTGATGTGAGCCCGAGGTAAAGATATATAATGAAAAATAAGTGACCATGACAAGATGACAAATGCTGATGTCCTCCCACTAGGGAATTAATGGGGAAAAAAACAAAACAGAATATGACTGCCTTTTCCCCCCTTCTTTTAAAGAACGTTTGCTCTGTGATTTATTAGGAGCACAGCGAGCTAATCAAGCGTATTAAAACTGAAGTAAATATGCAAGGGTGACGCAGACGCCCTTATGATAAAGTCACATCAACGAAACATGACTTAGTAAAGCAAATCATATGGATGAGTGTTTAAAAAGCGTTCCTTTTTTCTCCTCGTAGAGTAAGTGGTTATCATGGCATCGGCACTTGAACCTCTGTAGGAAAAGGTCTTTGTGTGTGTCTGCCTTCGTCTCCGTTTCGTGTGTAAAACAAACCGAGACACGCAAATGACCGATATGCCAATGTGTCTCTGAATAAATCTGTAAATATTAAAAGCAAGCGTAGTGAGTGAGGCGGCAGTGTGTGTGCATGTGTGTGTGTGTGTGTGTTTGCGAATGTGTGGAGCTCACCAGACCCTTTAAAACACATCAATCCATTTATTAAACATTTTTTTTTTCATTTGCGGTTGCACCACATCCTCTGTACTCAGCTCTGGAGGGGGGTCGAATATTTATAGGACTGTTCAGATGAGCTCTGAAAAGCGTGCTGTGTGCGTGTGTGTGTTGGTGGGGGTAGGGAGAGGAGCGAATTTCATCATTGCCTTGGCGCTGCCAGGCTTCGGCAAGTGTCAGACAGATTCTAATAAAAGTGTCTGGCCCCACGGTGGGCACCGGGCTGGCGCTTGCCGTGCCGCGGCTGACTGCTTGGTATGCGTGGAGCATGGCAGCGCTTCAGCTGTTGCTGGGGGCTCCGTGGTAAAGAGTCACACTGATTAGTTGGCATCGGCCATTGTTCGGTGCGAGACCAAACGGGGGGGTGGGGGGGAATACAATTAGAGCCAGAGAGAGACGGTGAAAGAGACGGAGAGACAGACAGAGAGAGCGAAAGAGAGGGAGAGAATGTCTGAGGGGGAAAAGGCGATTGTTTTTGAAAAACAGCATTTCTAATGTGGGTAATTTGGCAAAATTTGATTTTTATTAAAAGTTGAACACTCCAGGGAGGATGTAACAAAATTAGTCGTAATACTTAATGAGTTCAGCTTGTGGAGAAAAAAAAAAAAAAAAAAGCAACAACCAAAAAACAAAACAAAACAAAACAAAGAGTTCGTACTACTGTACCGCGTGAACTCGGACTGCAGATCTGTTGTTAAATGTCAGGCCACCTTTCTGGTGGGTGCAGATGCCTGGGTGGCTTTAGAGAAATTAGTCTGCTGCCGTTTGGTTCTGAAAGTCTGTGCTGATATTAAGAGACGAGGAGGTGTGTGGATTTAATTAAGCGGCAGAAACTGTACCGGGAGTCAGACTTTCTGTTCAAAAAAAAGATGAGCAATGAGCATGTGTTTACTCAATATGTGAAACCCTTTTAAGGACAAGGCGGTGAATAATGAAGGAACACGAGGAATAACAAGCGTAATTGATTCATGATTAAAACGCTCTCGAGGGCTGAAGGATGAACTGGGTGCCTGGATTAAAATAAATAAATAAATAAATACATAAAAAGCAAAAAAAATAAAAATAAATAAAAATAAAAAAAAACCCCAAACAAACAAACAAAAAAAACCAACAAAACCGCCCCATAGAATGTTATCTGAACGTTCAGGTGCATTTTTTAAATTGCAATAATGCTGATTTTAAACGTTACGACCTTAACCTTACCCTCCTTGAGACCGAGAACGGTGCTCTGCTTTTGCGTCTTTTTTACCCTGAGAAGTCGATATTCGATAGGACTTCGTTAAGGGAATCGATAAAGAAATAATCTCTTATTGACTTGAAATAGTGACTAGATGAACCGTTAGCAACCTATGCATCTTAACGCACGCTCGATTTTTTATTCGTGTTGAATAACAGAGGTCTGACGACACGTTGTGCTGCCTAGTGGCCCGGGAGGGAAAAACACATCGACAGCTAAACGACTTTGACAAAAAAAATCTTTATTTTAAAGTTTAATGCAACAACTTCTACAAGCGAAACACAAATTCATCACAGGACATGCGGTGCGTCACAAGCTGTGCGGGGAAAAAAAAAAAGCTAAGAAAGGCGTTGTCTAGACAGAAAACTGCTGTAACAGCAGCTTTCCGCCAGGTCTAACTGCTTCACCGTCCCTGGTTCATTTTAGTCCCTGTTCCTAGGACATCATTCGGCGTCCTGCCCCGCTCTCCTGCGTCGCCTCGGGAGGAAAGTCCGGAGTTCCGAGTCGCTCTTGCCCTCCGCCCAGGTCCCAAGAGCCTAACCCGTGATTTTGCATTCACTCAGCTCACAAGTTAGGGTCTCAGGGAACAGGAGAAGTACAGCATGGTCCGAAGAGGTGCAGGGGTTAGAGTGTGTGGGGGGGAAGAGCCAGGATCCTGTCTCTCTCCCGCTTTCTATCACACACACACATTTACACACACACACACACGCACACACACACACACACATTTACACACACACACACTTTTTCTTGTGTGGCTGCTCTTTGTTCAGCGTCCGGCTCTGTTCATCTCGGCGGGCCAAAGCGCTGTCTGGTACCGTACAACAACACCGGCCCTCTGCAGACAGATCAGGATATAAAAACACACACACATACACTCACACTCACTCACACACTCACACACACAATCCCCCCTCCTCTCCACCCCGATTTTTCACCAGATAACTTGTCCTGCATTCCACGCTAGTTGCTACAATCCGAACGCTGACCCGACCGGACGAAATCAGGCGACGCGACCGATAAAGAGCGAACCGGTTTAAAAAAAAAGGAAAAAAAGGAAAAAAAAGAGCACGCCGTTTCAGACTTTTTCATTTCTCCATCAAAAATGCAGCGGCGAGTCCGTGGCACCCTGCTCTGCGCTAACTAGCCTTTGTTGGCTGAGGTAAGCCCCCAGTCAGACGGTCAGTCTCTTTCTCTTTCTCTTCCTCTCTCTCTCGCTCCCTCTCTCTTTCCTTTGTCTTCGGAGCCACAGCATTGGTGTGCATCTCTCACCTTGCTGATCTGCTGCAAGCGGCGCTGAATGGAAAGGCAGAGGTGCAGCTCAGACACGGAGAAAGGGGGAAGGACTCGGGATTCGCGCCTCTCTCGCAAACGATTCGGTATCAGCAAAAAAAAAAAGAAAAAAAAAGTGCGAGACGCTCAACGGTGGCTGCGTTTCTCCTTCGCCCCCCCCCCAACCTGCACTCATTTAACTCAGACACACAGCCACTGCGACACCCCCGCCACCCCCCCACCCTTCCTTACGACGGTGGCGCGCTCCACTCTGGACTGAAGTTGTCATTTAGACGTGATCGCCGGATCGATCGGCGGAGACGACAGTGCCGGGTTTCTCACCGCCTCTTCTCTAGTCCCGACATCAGACTGGCCCGGCATCAATTTCAAAAGCGCACGCGCCAGCCGAAATGTCGTTTTTTTGCCATGCTTGCACACAAACGCACACACACACACACACCATCAGACTCCTCCCCCCACAAACAATCAACCAGCTTCCTCCTCCTCAAGGGAGTAGGGAATGAGCGGACGCTGCCGGAAATGAGAACGGCTCGACACGCGCCTTAAACGACCCCTCCTCCCTGCCTCACACGCACACAGGCACGCCGTCAGAGCCGACACGTACGATTTGTCATTTCAGAGTAACGGTAAAAGGTAAGAGGGGAGAGAGTGTGCAAGTAAGAGAGCATGAGAGAGAGACAGAGAGAGCATGAGAGAGAGACAGAGAGAGCATATGAGAGAGAGAGAGAGAGAGAGGAGAAGGAGAGCGAGCTATCCCAGACAGTGGCAGGTCACTGAGGTGGGACAGGAGTGTGTGAGGTGAAGAGGCAGTCGTCTACCTCCGACACCCACCGTCTCCTCTCCACCCCCCACCCCCTCCCCATCACACCATCATCAGCGCAATCGCTTTCTCTCTCCTTTCATACACACTCCCTCATGCACCGCGATACCGGAAACGGTGACCCCCCCTCCACCAAAAAAAACCAAACAAACAAAAAACAAACAAACAACAACAGAAAAAAACCTTGATCTTTTCCCCCAGCGGCCCCCTCCCCTTTACTCCTCTCCTCTTTTCATTTCTTCTCCAGGTCGCCGCACCTGTCTGGCAGAGTCTCTCCAGCGCCTCGGCGAGTCTGAGATCCAGCCGGCAGCGGCGTGCTGCACCGAGCGCCCTCCCTCTCCTCTCCTCTCGCTATATCCATCTCTCTCTCCTACTCGCTCTCTCTCTCTCGCTCCTCTGTCTCACTCAGTCCATCTCGACTGCTGCAAAGCCTTCCTCCTGCACTGATCAATCCTTTCCTTTAGGGGAAAAAAAGGGGTTGCAAGACGCATACACATTCTCAAGACACGCAGCCAGTGGGGTGGCTAGCTCACTGCTAACACACACACACACACACACACACACGCGCGTGCGCGCAACAGCAGGCTGAAATATTGAGAGCATGTTTAAAAAAAAACAATTAAACAAACAAAAACCCAGAGCAAAGCGAGGCGCTCAAATTAGGACGAAAATGCAATCTAAAAGTGATGTTTAATCGTCCCAGGATTAGAAGTTCATATAATAAAACCAGAAACTCCTCATCATTAACAAAAGCAGCTTTCGCCGATAAACAAAACGCGAATGGCTACGACGTTTGGTAGAATTTCGTACAATTGTCTGCCTCGCAAAGAAGAACTTTTCTTCACACACATCGCAGTGCCACGTGACAAAACCACTGCAGTTCATCAAACAACACTTAGGAGGAAAAAAAAAAGGGGGGGAGGGGGGATGCTCATAAAATCCTTCGGTCAAAGCAGCCACTAGTGAAAAAAAAAAAAGAAGAAGAAGAAGACGAAGAAAAAAAAGAAGCATAGCCTAGTCGGTCGTGGAGTCTGAATCAATTCTCGGAGGAGCAGACACATTTGATGAGATGGGATGATGGTTGATTTATCTGTCTGGCAGCGCTCCTGGACGGCCCCGTCTTAATCTCGCAACCTGTGACCTTCTCTCGCCGCTCCCTGCGGCTCGGATGGGGGTCGCGACCCTTACGCTGACAGTCGGTCATTGATTATGTGCTTAATGCAAACGCCGCCGACGTCGGCTGCACTGCAATGCAGAGCCTGGCGCTCACACACACACACACACACACACACACACACACTGAATGTCTTGCTGAGGGGGTGCGGTTCAACCTAATGCCGATCTGAGAGGCAACTCCGCTGATATGAGAGCACAACATGCTGGTTCAAACCTCAGGAAGAAGATGGGTGGCGGAGTGTGTGCGTGTGCGTCTCTGGTGTGTGTGTGTGTGTGTGTGGTGTGCACTAGCGAGAGCTGGTGAAATCAGCAGGGAAACCTTGAAGGAGTGATGGTGATCAATCAACTCTATTACTGCTGTGGCAGCGTCTGGGCCGGTGGCCAAGCTTATACACACACGGACCGTCAGCAGAGGGCCGCCGTCACACACAACACATGCACCGTCCAAACAATAAAGCGCAGCCGAGTCCTCTCACACACACATTAGAGGCGACCATTAACCCAAGCGCAAATGTGTAAACACGCACACTCACATACGTGTGAGACCCGTAGACTCGAGGTGCTCAGCTCACCGCCATTTTGTCGAGAAAAGAGCATTCTCGACGCAGCGAGAGTCAACACTCACTTTTCTACACCGTGTGAGGTTTATGACACGGGCACACAGGGTTGCTACTATTAAGGATGGAGGGGAAAAAAAAGAAAGAAAAAAAAGAAAGAAAGACAAGTGATAATTTCCTACACGCTCTGAAACTCCAGGACTATTTATTCATTATAACACTGGAAACGGATTACGATTTTGACCTTAACGGAGCTAACAATATATCGAAATATCGATATCGCGATATATTAGATCATTCGCTGGTATCGTCTGACCGAGCAGCTGATTTGACATCCTTCTCATTGACACATGTTCTCCTTTCTCACTCTCTCACTCACTAGTTTTAAAAATTCCTCCAGATAATACAGATATAATCTTAATAATCTTATGTTAGGTTCGGGAATAATCTCATAAAGAGAAACATCGCATGAATCCGCCTATACCGAAGATGACTGCATGATTTATTTGTATTGAACTGACATATGGCCGATTTGGTGCAGTAGATAATAAGTTAAGGAGTGGCTGTTTGACTTCCGAATCACAAACACAGCACTCGCTCCTCATCTAAATGACCTGTAAAATATACAACCGGCGAATAAACAGACACGAGAGCTCGAGAGGACGAGGCGTGACAGGAAACGATTCATGTTTTACTGACGGGAGAAGAAGAAGAAAAAAACTAAACAAAACGTGGCGTCGATCCAGACACGAGCAGGAACGAAATCTGGAGAAAGAGTTTGTTGAATGAAGGTCAGAATGATGTTAAATAACAATCTACAAGAAAACAGCAAACGAATGAGGGAATGTACACACACGAGAGAGCAGTGACTTGAAGTAGGGGGTTGTGTGAGTCTCTCCACACACACACAGCATTAACGACCATCGTGTCTGGTCCCTGCAGATGAGCGTCCAGTCTGCAGTTGCTGATCAATCCCATTGATTTGTCCCAGGGGTCAAAGGTCACGGTGTGTATTGATGGGAGAAAGTGCTTCATGCAGCAAGGCCAGGCCTGATTCCAGACAGATCGATGACGCCTCAGTCATGTACATCACACGTGCATTTATTTGCCACCAAATAAAACGATTTGGGCATTTTATTACCCGATCTGTCTCGACATGAAACCCGGCGCGGCGCATCCAGCACCTCGGCTGCAATCCGGCTGTGGACTTTCTCGGTGCGAGTGTTGCTCAGGTCACGTTCACTGATGTTCTGGACTTGCATGGGTGAAGGGCAGCAGGCTAAGCGCTCAATTACACACACGCACATACTCACACACACCCCCACACGCACAAACTAGCAATCAATCTCATATGAGAATGTGCGACTGAAGCAGTGCGCCTACACGTAATCCATGCCTGTATTGAAGTACGTGAAACCACGCTGATGTATACGAGGAAAATGAAGATCACCAATAACGCTTTAAAGCCCTGCGCTCTTCTGCCATGCTTTCTGCAGAGAATGGATTTCCTGTAATTATGAGACATAGAAGCAATCAATTCCTTACACTTATTTCAGAAACATTTAAAGCATCGACATGCGTCGATGCTTCTCTTTCTTTGGCTTTCTTACGTTTAAAGGTCGTTAACTGTTATCACATAAAAGGAAAACATAGAACGTGATATGCTTTAAGGAAATTTTTTAGTTGTTGAGACCCTATAACTTTCACAAGAGAATAAAACAAAAATAAATAAACAAACAAGAAAAAAAAAAAAAAACCCTGAAAGTTGAAAACTGCCCAGTTGCAATGGTTGATCTTATGTCATTTCATGATTTCTATTTCTACTTTTAAATTTTTCACTCACTCAGTCACTCACTCATCTTCTGCCGCTTAATCCTGTTCAGAGTCGCGGGGGGAAGCTGGAGCCAATCCCACCTGACTTTGGGCGAGGGGCAGGGGACACCCTGGGCAGGTCGCCAATCCAACGCAGGGCGACACCCCTTTTACATTTTTTATTCTACAAAATTTACTCATCTAACCCTGAAAAGAGACACGTTTGTAATAACTACAGAAACAAAACATACAATAAAACGATTTCCCAATGCCCATAATAACTCAGAAAAGTGTATCGTTGTCCGGTGTATCACAACATTGATATTACGTGTGACCCGTCGTATCAGGTCAGGTATGAAGACGGTATGGTGAATTCAGGTAAAAAAAATCTGTTGATAAATCCCTTATCTTCTGGGTCCTTCAACAGAACTGAGATATTTTAATCCTTAACATTCTTTTGAAGTGCTTTAATGAACACTATCTGAGCTGGTTGCTCCAGTTTTGACAGAAAAACGTGCCTTTTTTTTTTTGCTACAAGTCCGCACTGCTGGCAAAGTTATTTTTAGAGGTAGCAGGGAAATCCTGGTGTCAACATGAGTCTGAGGATTCCCTCTTTTGTATTACATTGCAAAATCCTCATTTAAATTTTCGAAAAATAAGATTCTGACAGAGTTTTCCGAGGCCCTTCTCCTAACCAAATTTGCTCTGCTGCTATGGTGACACATGGACATGATATAGTAATAACTTAACAGAATCGAAATGGAGCTTACTGAACCAGGAATGTGAAACTCGAAATCACCCAAAACGAGACTTGATGTGTTGGCTGACAAACTGTCAAATTGCCGAGCTCTAGTCGTAGTTATCCAAATTTTTTTTAAGATGGAAAAGAAGCTTATTTAGTAAAAAAAAACCATTTTATAGGTGCAAGTCGAAACTAGTGAATAACCTGAGAACATTTATAATCTGAGAAAGAACAATAATGTCATGTGATCTTAAGTTAAATGATCAGATCATTACGATTAAAAAAACAAATTCTTTTAATAAATGAACTTTTTGTTGTTGCTGTTGTTTAAATCTAGACGTGCATATGAAAAGTATTATTTTTGTATTTTCCTCAAATCAATTAAGAAAACTTTTTTTTTTTTTTTAAAACAGAAACTCTGGAATGCTATTAAATCCCCATTAATATCCAAGGCCATTTGCTTGCATACGCTTGAGAGGTGCGGATTCGCAGAGGCCGACGGTGGAGCAAAACAAAAGTGTCTTCTTCCCTTCTCTATCTAATCCCGTAATTTATTTGTTTAGCTATCACATAAATCGAAGCCCAGCTGTAACCAATGAGTTGTAGCTCGACCGGCCGCGCCAGCTGGCCCCGATTCTGCTGAGGCGGCGGGATTTTTCTGACACGCTTCTCTCTGCTACATCTGGAGGAACCATTAGGGTTCAGGGGGTGAGGACAAAAAAAACTCTCTTAAAACAAACTCCCGAGAGTTCGCTTCTCTGTATCTGTCTAGTTTTAAGCTCCAGTGTCAAATTTGCAAAGTTAAAAAGCTTTTTTTTTGGGTTTAACATGAAAAAAAAAACCTGTTAAGACAAGGGTTTAGCGGGTTGTCAGTGTTTCCACAGGAAAAAGTCAGTTCCACTGAAATAAAGAACTTTCCTAACATAACGTAAGTTGGGATAAAGATCCAAGATGAGGCAACAGCTGAGGCAAGTCCACAGAGAAGGGATTCGGCGCTTCTTCTGTCACGAAGCATATCCGCAGTCTCACAATGTTTCGGTGTCACAATTAAACAAAATGGCCATAATGTACACAAACCAACCAGTCAAACAATCAATCAATCAATATATATATATACAGTATATATATATATATATATATGTGTGTGTGTGTGTGTGTGTGTGTGTGGAAAAAAACCAAAACTTGACCTGAAATAACGTGACATACTTTTTAGCATGTACTTTTTCATATGCACATTTTTAAGTTTGAAAAGTTCATTTTTTTCAGTGTAAACAAGGGCACGATGGCAAAAATCCCCCTGTCAACACATCAAGAACTTGAAACTTGTCTTCGCAATGCATGTTATGTATCACAATATAAAGTTACGCTGAAGTTTTGTTTTCCATCAATGACCATGACAGTTCTAACGTTTAGAAAACAAAAAACGAACACAGTTTACGATCAACATGAGGGAATACAACAGTTTTTTACTTTTCAGTCGCATTTCCAAGTGAGTCACAAATTTATTAAAGCACGGACACTGGCCATCATCAAACGCCCAGCTGCACTCTTATGAATAAAATTCAGAAACGTTTAAGCGAGTGGTAGAATAAGGGGTAAGGAAATTTTTCTTACAGAAAATCCAACAAAAAATTGGTCTACACATTTGTTGTAGTCTCAAGCCAGTGGTATCGAATCTGGTCCGCATAAACAAATCCAATCTGCATTAATACTTGTATTATGTTGCCTGTTGTTTGTGCTTTAATTAATAGCTGCTAACTCCAATGTGACCCTACTGCCTCTTCAGAAATACACAGTAACATAAAGGTACAATAAATAACAAGCCCTGTGAATCTGGAGCAGAGGGGGGGAAAAAAGCTGCGGCTGTAAATCTCCTGAGGCTTTTACAGAGACAGTTCCAGGAGAAACCTAGTCGCTGAGCTGCTCAGAAAAAAAAAAATCACAAGGCATCGGTATTTATGGAACGGATCTACACGTAAATTCCACGCCGATCCCTCCTCAGATTCGATTCGTATTCATAATCGCTTTCCTGACACCCAAGGTTTCAAGTCAAAACACACGTTTACAACGTCTCACCGTATCGACGAGTGATTCTCAGCGACTGGCGCTCCTAAATCAATTTGCAGGCATTGACAGGTCTTATGTGGTGACAGGGAGACGACACGGCAGATTTCAGACCCTCCTCCGTATTTTTCTCTCCTCTGCGGTCCGCTTGAATGTGCTTCACAAGCAGTGGCGTGCAGCCAAAGCAACCCGGTGTCCTCGTTCTGCAGAGACAGCGCCCGTGTCATGCTGAGCGGCTGAGGGAGGAACGAAAGTCCGGGGCCAGTCAGTCCGTGTTCCTGAGAGCACGCTAAAGCAGATACTCCATGTTTTCATGCGAGTGACGTGAGACCGTACATCAAAGACGCAACAGGCTGCAGAGACCGTAACACCGAGACCTTTCCCATACGGTACAGCTCCAACCTTAGGTTTCGTACGTCCTGTTTAGGTCTGGATTCTGTCTGTAAATCAGTGGTTTGGAGCGCTGGGTAAAATGTCAAGGCCTGGTGGGATGGAGGAAGCCTTCACTGAGGCTAAGCAAACACGAGGCAGTGAAGGATGAAAATGGCTCCCTCATGTAAGCAGGACTGGTGGGTGCCGATATCCAAACATCGTAGTTTGTCAGGCGATTATTGATGCTGTGTGGGTAGGGGAATGGATGAACGCAGCGTGGTCCTTACGTTTGGACGGAGTAAGGAATTTCCAGAGAGAGCTTTTCGTCAATTTTTCATTAGTGAAAGGGTTTCATTAGTCTCATTGTGAGCGCTGAAAGAAAAAAATCGAATACACAAACAGACACACGAATGTACGTACTGTGTGTGTGTGTTGTGCACTTATGACAATGAACTTGTTAAGGTTGCGCCTTGCACCATGGACATTCAGGAAAACACACACACACACACACACACACAGAAAGACAGCCAGATGCAATCGTGCATTCCCATTTTACAAGTGTCTCAAGTCTGTGATGTCAACCAGCAAGCACGATAAACAGATAAGGGGCTGCTCCAGTACTTTTGTTCAAAACAAGAAAAAAGTGGCATGCCGCTTGATCAAACACTTGTGTAATTTGTACTTTGATTCCACAAATCTCATCTTAGCCTATTTACTTAGGAAAAACGGTGTAACTGAGCGAAGTGAAGTAATCCACCTCCATCCACCCTGTTCACTGTACCTACAACTGTATTTCCCACACATCCTCTCGATCACTGCTGATCACGTGTTAGGGGTGTTTCCTTAATTAGGAACACATGTATACATGCGCATTCATGCAGTTATCGGATCGGCCAATCGCGTGGCAGCACAATGGAGGAATCTGAAACTTTTTTGGGGTGATCCTGGATCCACGGTAGCCTGTACACACTGTAGATTGCTGTTCTTGGCTGACAGGAGAGGAACTTCGCTGTTGTAGCTCGTCCACTTCAAGGTTTGATGTGTTGTTGTGCATACGGAGATGCTTTTTTCGGTTCACCGTGGTTTTAAGAGGGGTTATATGAGCTGGCGTGGTCTTCCTGTCTGTCAGCTTGAACCAGTATGGTCATGCTCCTCTGACTTCTCCCATCAGGCTGCAGACCTACCATTCACTAAATGTTTTTTGTTTTCTGCTCCACTCAGTGTAAACTCTAGAGACTGCTGAGTCAGCGGTTTCTGACACGCACACATACTATGTTCAAAGTCATTGAGATCACATTATTTTCTCATACTGGTATCTGATGTGAATATTATCAGAAGCTCTTAACCTGCATCTGCGAGATTTTATGGATCGTGTGGATGCCACATGATCGGCTGGTACCGGTCTTCGTGAAACGCGCCTCTTTTCGTTCATTTCTGCGTAAGGATTTGTTTAGGACAAATGTCTCTGATCCTTATCAGCAGCCCTTTAGGGAACCTTTTTTTTTTAAATTGACACACAAATTTGCTCACATTTATCTCCTTTTTCAAGTACGTGCGTGTGGTTGTGTGGTACAACATCTATGCTCAATGTGCACAGCGAGTAAGAATGAATAGCAGCGCTTCTTGTTGCCCAAATACAAAAGCTGCAGAATTATTACAGCTCTTGAATCAAATTCTTTTTGAGAAACGTAGCAAGATTGAGCTTTTATTACTATATTCGTGTAGCCCTACGTCAATGATAGGTAGCGCAAAATCTACACTCTGAGTGAGAAAGAAATCAGCCCAAGATGAACAGATTTCAATAATTAAACAGTAGTTTGACTGACAAAAGAACGAGCTTATACATGCTCATGAGCTAGTCAATTTTGAAACCCACCAGGCGGCCATGGTGTACCTATACCCATAAAAAGGGTCTCTCTGAGCAGTCTCTCAAATGTATGCTGAATATCGCACATATTACATCGATTATTTGCACGAGTAAAACCGAGAACTAACCAGAGAATGACGCTGACCTTCAACGCCTGATGTAAAAGAAAACATTTTTCTTGCCTCATGCCTCTCGCACCTTTTGAAGTATGCTTTAACCTCTGACGGCATGAGAGCTTGGAGAAAATTACATGCCTTCAATCTGCGCATGAATTGAGACATAATACTACCTTTTATCATCAATAATATCTCACAAGGACTTCACGATTGATGTGCAAAGAGTGTACGGTAAGCAAACCACACCATGATGGATTTTTATTTTTTTTTACTGCTGCAGTTCAGCCTGAGTGTTTATATTGTAGGTGCACTATTATATTACAGCCTGTGTACTGTACATACGCACAGCAGTGGATTAAATCGCCAAAAGAAAAAAATATATACAACAAGCCAAATACCACTAATTGAGAGCGTGGGCTCCCCCTCGAGAAGGGGAAAAGTTAATTAACCCGCCGCATTAAAGGAAACCGTAATGTGAATTCTGCTGTCACTTCGTATTAAGCGGTTAAGAGGCTTGTGTGCTTGCAAACTTTTTTTTCCCCCTGTGTGTTTTAAAGTGTAAGCTACAAACCATATGCGTCCCCCAATTACTTGCGTAATACTTTACGTTTAAATTCAAGAATTATTTCAAGGAATGCGGCGAACACTTATCCAGTGCACACCACGGTAAAAGGGCATTTAGTATGCTTAATTAAACTTTGGCATTAATGTAAAAACCCACCGTTGGGTTAATTTGTCTTTCCCAATAAAGCCGTTTGTCTTTACGTAATTTAGTTGTGTAACTCATACACAACCCTGTAAAATATGAACCACTCAAATAATCCAAGGCCTCTGGTTGCCGCCAAAGTTTGGCTGGCTTACTCGTGAGCTAAATTACGAGTAAAAGAATCCTAACGAGGGAGACTGACTGTACAAGGTCATAGGAAATCCTACATCTACAGACTCCGCCCACTTTTCTCCTAACCTTTTGTAAAAGTCGTGCTTTTTCGGAAATAAAAACAAAAAGATTAAACTTGAAATCTAGACAGGTCCTTTGATTTGACTGTAAAGGTTTCAGTGTAGAACCGGTAAGCAGTAAAAAACTTCCAGACGTATGGTTACGGGACAATAATCCACGTTATTGAGTGGTGTGATAAATTTACCACCCTAAAGTAGATTATTCTCCCATAACAGCATGTCCCAAAGCATTTTTACTCTTCTTATACCACAGCAACGATTACATTTTTAAAAAATTATTTTACGTTTTCATTCAGTGTAACGGAACGTGCATCATGAAACGTGTTAGTTCCTGTCAACTCCTCTGTCCTAAACTTGTGTCAGAAAACTTGTAACTGCCTGTTACAAAATCGCTGAAACTGGAGACTCCTTCCCTGAATGCTAAATAACCGTTTCCTAACAGAAGAAACTTTAAACTATCACTGGTTGTTCCTTACTAAAGAACATGTTTTTATCATTAGTGCACCACCATACAACTGCTTATAGTGAGTTGTTACCATAGAAACATTCTCAAATGACTGCGGTCATACAAATCTAACATCTCTGACCAATCAGATTCAAACACTCAACAACACTGTTATACATAAGTGCAAAAGTGTTAGGCCATGCGCCTGAGGAAATAATAATAATTATTTTTTTATTTATAGCAAGGAAATTTTGTAAAGTAAAGCTGACTTCAAAAATAATCAAATGAAATCTTCCTACTTAAAAGAGAAATACTACAATGCGCAGTAAACAGTAATAAACTCAGTAACAGACTCAAGTCAACATTTGGTGTGAGGACCCTTTGCTTTTCCCCCCTTAAATACTATTCCCAGGTCTGGAGACTGTCGCACTTGCTTCGTTTTTTGCATGCAAACCCAGGAGCCTTCATTACGAGTTATTTATTTATTTTGGTCTGAAAAGTGGTCTCTTAATTATTAATATGTTGTTTTCCTTCCTGACATACAAACCATTTTTCAAATGCAAATTATTTTCTGGAAAAAGTAAGGTTGGAAATATAAATAGTTTTTCTTTGGCCTGGCTCAGTAATGCAGAATTCATAAAATAAATATCTATTACAAAATCTGAAGTAAAAAAAAACAAAAAAAAAAAAAAACTTTTGCACAGTACTATACATCAGATCTGAGACCCCTTAACCATTCGAAGAAGCCTTTTTGCTAAGAGTAAAACTTTCAACGCGTACATATGGTTTATACATACATATTTAGCACCACGATTGTTCTGAACAACATAATGTTACTTTAATGTAGTTAATTTGCTATGGTTTCTCACTGCAAACCGTGATGGCGTCTTATTAGCTCCTAATCGTTTCAGTATACGATCAGAATGTGATGAAACAGGAGGTAAAAGTGAGAGGAAATGTGAAACATCTGGTCAGAGCCAACCTCAGGGATGGGCGAAAGCTTTCTACAAATGAAAACTCATTAAAAGTCTAATCACGCACATGACTCAAAAGTGAGACATGTCCACCACTTGACATTCCGACGCTATTATACCGGAATTTACTGGAATTAAATGTATATCACACATTCAGTCCATCAATTCCCTACAAAGTCTTAACTTTACTTCTGAAGGAAAGATAAGCTAAAGAAAAGTAAGTAAAGGAAATAAAGGAAGAAAGTCTGTGCAGTAAATTTCCTTGTTTAAGTGACGTTTACATCAGGACAAGGGCTCGCCGGATGACATGAGTGTACTCCAAGGAAAGCTAGAAGGTTGTACAGTTAACTCCCATGGTGTAATTCTAAACCATACAACCTACTACCTCAACCTGGATGCACACGGTTTCTTCTCGTCTCCAAAGTCTGCTGCTTTATATCTGGAGCTTGGAATGGAAAGAACAAAACAAAAAAAAAGCTCACAGTAACTAGCACATGTAGCACAACACTCATTTTTTAAGAGATTTACCAGGGATTTTATGATGATTAAGGGGATGGAGTGTACTGTTCCATTGAGCTTTGCTCATGATGGTTATTAAATTTAAAAGAAAGAAAGAAAAAAAACCCCCTAAAACTATGGAACATAAATAAACCACTGTAATAAAACTAGGCAGAAAAAAAAAAGGTTGATTGCACCACAGTGACAGAGACCCACAGAAGCGAGCTTGGGTTACCAGATTTGCCACAAGATCGGATCTACGGGTTTATGACAAGTGATTCATCCTCAAAATAAATAAATAAAACAAACAAATAAACAAACAACAAAAAATAAGACACGCATTCTACGCCTCGGGTTGCCAATAGTAATCAGGAAAGAACATTTTATCCTTTTGAAGGACAAGAACGAGACGAACTGCGGCAAAAGTCGCTACACTAAACTGTTAGACTTTAATCTTGAATGCTGTCTTTTCTCTCGAGTGAGACTTCAGTGATTACGCCCTGCTCCGGGAAGATCCCGTGATGATCTCATGCTTGACATCTGTTGTGACGCACTCAGTATAACAGATTAAGGTGGAACGCTTACCTTACGTAGCACAACTCCGGATATGTATCACGAGCGTGCAGTTCATCGCACTGGGAAAAAAAAAGAAAGAAAGAAACACAAAGATCACTATCAATCATCAGCCACAACAGCAAACAAAACTCTTATAACATATCGTGCTGGCTGTATCACTGTAATTACAGTGTTATAACTACCATATTTTTGTTACTACACGTTATTAATTCACATGTACAAGTGCTTTCTATCTATCTGTCTGGTATCTATCTGTCTATAGTATAAGATAACTGTAAACATTTATGAGCGTTTACTAATTACACGACTGAACAATTTATCCAATTTTCCTTCCTTAAAAAAACATCAAAGTTCGGCAGCAGCGTGCTCTGACAGCCAGCTGTCAGCGCGTACTCTGCTTAAACATGGTCACACTGCACACACAGTGGTTTCACCAGACAGCAAAGAAGCTGTCTGGGTAGGAAACCTGCCAAAGGGTACTGTCATGAAAACATCGACCGATCAGTCACTCTGACCCGAAACGAGACGTTCGCGTGGACTCGAGACGACCGGTGCCAGGGTTTATTTACAATGCCGAGGTCTGTGCCAGCTTACCAACACATCACCTATTCATCTGGACTATAAGGCGCTTCGTTTCGTTTGAATCTTTTAAAGCGCTTGCCTCCTCTACCATGCTTTCTTCCCATTCTGAGAAAAAGTCACCAGATTTGGTTAAAAAAAGAGGGGGGGGGGAGAACGAACGAAAGAAAGAAAGAAAGAAAGAAAGAAAGAAAGAAAGAAAGAAAGAAACTCGAGCGCTGCGCCAAATCTGAATCAGCCTGGGATAGGATCCAGAGATCTTGGCAAATTCAGGTAAAGGTCTGCACTGTGCTGCGCCGTCCGCCATTTTCTCAGTCATCGAAAGGCAGAAAAAAAGGGAAAGAATTCTCTTTGCTTTCCAAGTTTCCCCTCTCTGTCTGTCTCTCTCTCTCTCTCTATCACTCTCTGTGTCTGTCCTGGCACCATAACAAAACCTCAGCCGAAAGGTCAAGCGGTTCTCCGGGTTCGGGATCGGAAAAGCATTCCACTGAACCATTCGGCTGACAGTGTGAAGACATCTTTTGTCTAAATCAAAACCCTTAGCCCTGCCTACCCCGAAATTTCGGCAACCTCCGGGGGAGAAACAGAGGGGAGGGAGCGGGTAGGAGTGGTGTTGGGAGTCATGGCAACCTCCACCTGGCACTGTGCCCGTCATCAGTGCACGGGGTGTGAGCGCCGGCTTGCGTGACGGAGAACAGGAATGCTCTGCTCTGTCCAAAGCCGGTCTTGATGCTTTCACGGCCAGCGGTTCGGTTTCACGCACAAGTGCCAGAACCAGACTCTTGTAAATGAGACAGTATCCTGGATCAACACTGCACAAATGACTTGGACACTTGTCTGGGGGGTGGGGGTGGGGGTGGATGAAAAACTTAATTTGTTGGAATTCCTACGAACTGCGTGAGATCTCGTTACATGGGTAGCTGTTGCTGATTGCTGGCCAGACTTCCACGGACTCAGACAAAGACGCACAAACACACACACTCAGAACCTGGGTGCGTAAATCTGCTGCTCCGGTTGTAGACAGCAGGTGAGGCAGGCGCTCAGACCCTGCAATGTGTCCTGAATCTTAACTTGTCCCATGAGCGCATTAGCAGTGAGTCACTGAAGGATGTCACTGCACTACCTTTCCCCACGTGACTGCATGCTGCAGCACCGGCATATTTCAAAGCCGGTTCGCCGTCTTCGAAATTGAAATACAGGGATACCTCGGCTTACGTCGCTTTGAGTTACGTCAGTTCTGAAGATATGGTGGGTTTTTTTTTGTTTGTTTGTTTGTTTTTTACAAATATACATATAAAAATACAACACAGTACAGTATACAAATACAATGCATTAAAATAAAGGCTAAAAAGTACATTATGATTTACGAGACATGTTTTAAAACAAAGAAACTAGAATAATAAAAAGTATACATGACACCGTATTGCGTTGTATTATGATATATAGTATAAAATCATTAAAAAATAAAGAAATTAGAATAATACAGTACATCACCATACGAACAGCTGATGTTCAGTAACACCGTACGATCAGCTGAGCTCATCGTTCCAATTTTTCTCGCTAGTTGGCGTTAGTGTTTCCCGAACTATCACTGCGATTTTCGATTCGAACGACTGATTTATTCAAAAGAAACACATAGCACACATTTAACTAAATTGGTTTATTCAAAATACATACACAGAGTACATAATAGGCTCCGGGGAGTGCTTATTAGTGCTTTTTAGCGTGGTTAATTCTACTTAAGTCGTGTCCCCTGGATCCAATTAACAACGTAAGGTGAGGTATCCCTGTACATTCTATCGGAATAGGCATTACAAAGCAAAAAGTACTCCATTCTCTCGACGCACACTATCGTGCTTCTGAAATAACTCGCTTCCAGTGCAGTTTGAAGCGCTGAAATCTAATTGACTGATTGGCTAATTATCAGCTGATTAACCAAACGCCGATGTGGAATTATTATAAAAAAGAATCTTAATGACTTTTTGTAGTTAATTCAAGTAACAACATTGATTCGGTGTCACGTTATATAGACCGAGCGTGTCGGATTGCAATCCTATACAGCCACTGAGGAGGTTCTACCTCATCTCACATAGCTGATTCAACTCGCCAGCTGATTACCTAAATAAAGACCTACATTTGGTGTGTTAAGGGAATGAAAACAAATCTGTACCTCTGCGGCAGAATAGAAAATAAATGCAATGTAGGTCAGTAAATACGGCAAAAAAAAAAAAAAAAAAAAAAAAAAAGCCCGGTATTTGTTCGACTTTCCAGAGATCTATTATTAGTTTTAATAAATCGGGATACACAAGTGACATCGGTGAACGAGTTCAGATCAGAACCATGCATATGAGGCAGAAAAGGAGATCTCAAACCGATTATAAAGGGTCTTTGTGGAATACTTGCAATGAAAAGCTTGTATTGAAAGTTTACTTTTTTTCCCCCTCCTTGCGTCCCACTCAGGCTTGGGATTCCAGTCAATAACCTTAAATCACCTCGGTTTTGAACTCAGTACCCTCCTCTACTGGCAACAAATAAGTTTAATCGTTCGCTTGAGAGTTCCTGATTCTGGCCTGATACATCCAGCCTTTTTATTTCCCCTAACTGACAGATGAGCATCTGAGAGGTCTCTCCAGAAGAGAACATTTTACGGACTATTTTGTGGGCCGAACGGGAAAGGATCAGCGGCAACGCTTTCAGACCAAAATTCCACAGAGAGATGCGTGCCAGGCCTTGGCCCTGTGGAATCCAGCCCGCAAAACTCGATATGTGGATTCAATTACCCTGAGCCCGTCTGCTTTGTGCCTGCATCGGCAGATAGCATCGGAGCGGACACTCTTCTGCTCCCGCTGCCCGTAGACCAACACAAGGGCTTATAGGAATGCACTTTATTTAAAATGAAATATCTCGACGGTGGATGAACGAGGACAAGGAGCATTTTGTTTATTTCTCTGAACTCGTGACGGCAAAGACAACTGGTATGAGACACGTCCTTGTTCGTCATAAAAATGTCTTCTAAATAGCCAATGCAATTTTTTTTATTATATCGGGGCCTCGGAAGGAGTCGAGCCAGTGTAGGGTAACAAAGACAAAATTCGTAGGAATTTCTTGGTAACAAGCAGTTTCATTCCCACATAAAAAAACAAAAAAACCAAAAACCAACCACAAACCTGCCCTAACCATTTCGTGAGTAGACTTGTGAGAATTTCACCAACCTTATTATTAATACTGTGATTAAAAGATAAACCAGCACAAAAACAACTCCTTTAACTCCTTACCCTCCCCAAACCTCTCAGAGGAGGATAAATACACACTCTTAAATACAAACCTTTCCTATTCCTTTCACTGTAGTTACTAAATAATTCACACTTAATGAATAAAATGCTTCGAGATTTTTTTTTTTTTTAGTTTGAGTGGGTGAAGAAGAGCAGAGCAATAACACAGAGGACAGTACATGAAATACCTTTGGAAAGATAACATCAAAAATAAGCTACATGGTGACAACTTGGCCTGAAAGGAGGACTGGATGTTCAGGCAAGATTGGGTTTGGTGGCGGTGAAGAAACTTGTCTAAAAGGTGCGGACATGTTAAGATAAACTCTTTCAGTGTCACCTGAGATCTTTAGATCTTGTTTTTTTTCCTTCGTGTATCCTGATTGGCTGAAAAGCCACACTGATCTCTGACACGCTGAAGTCAAGCGGTTCATTCTGATAACTCATCCATATGACAGGTCTCATGACTCACTCACGGCTGTCTGCCAGGGAGCAGAATCTAATTTAAATGCCAAAAACCACTTCCAAGTGTCCTTTCCCTACAAACAGACGAGAGACAATTTAAAGGAAAATAATGGTGCCCCTGGTATGCTGTGGGGACATTTAATTACCGTGCCCCCTTCGATGTAAGAATCATTGCAAATCAATACAAAATACTCCTGACCATGATGGAAAATGTCTACCAGGTTTCTATCAGTGATCTCTTCCAGGATGGCCCAACCACCCCTAAGCACAAGGTATGAGGGATAAGTACATGGTTTGATGAGGGCGTGGCCGTCCCAGTCACCAGACCTCAAATACTGCTAGTACCATCAAAACAACACGATGCTAACTGAGGGAATATGTGATGTTCCTTCTGAGATTAAAGGTATCTATCTATCTATCTTTCAGAAGAAGAAGAAGAAGAAGAAGAAGAAGTGGAAGAACAACAACAACAACAAACTTCAATTTACCAGTGCAGTTCTAGAGACTAGGCCAAACTGTACTGAAGCTCTTCTGGAGGCTTATAATGGCCCACACCTTCATAACACACTTTATGGTTTTGCTCAGAACATTTCATCAGAACCTCATTATGAGATATATGTTTTCTGTCAGAAAGTAAATTCCTTTTTTAAACAGGTCTAAAACTCTTTTAGACTATTCGCCCATTTCCAGCAGATTCAGAGACGTGTAGGATCCATGCCAGTGTGCATCGAGGCTAATTTGATGGCTCATGGTGCACTTGGTTAGCCCTTTATAATTTATATAAAGCCTATAATTTAAGCTTAAATTCCAAAAGTGTGGTGTGTGCGCCATACACCAAGCTTCTTCGCCTCTGCAATGACGACTGCAAAGAAAATCCAGCTGCAAAAGTTGTTAGAAACGTGGATGGTGATTAATTATAAAAGGCTAGAAAGAAAATCCGAGTGGAAAATTCAAACATCTCCAGGACATCCTGTATGCACACTCGTTGCATTCATAAATATACATAAATTATGCATTACGTGCAGCCTCCACTTCAAATGTTCCATTGTCCAAAATTATTCCTTTGAGCGTTGGGGAAAAAGACAAATAGTAACTGTAAGTGTAGCTCATTCTCCTTAATCTATACTACACACCGCCGAATGGGTTACCCACATCTCTGTGTTTGTGTCCTCCCCCAACTTCAATGTCCCAATAAAAGGACAATTTCATATCCAGAAAAGGAGGCAGCTCAGGGTCAGAGTTCAACAGGGACCAGCAAAAAAGGAAAGAAAAAAGAAAAAAAAAGAAAAAAAAGAAAAAAGGTTTTCCCACAGGACAGGATGAACCATTACAAACCAGACAGGGGGGGAATATCAGACAGACGTCCCTGTAATGCGAAACAGCCATAATGCGGTGCCACCATCAGGACAAACCAAGTGCACAATGCAAGAGGGGTGGCAGAGGCAGAGAAATACCCAGTCAATCGATACTCATTGCATTTACTTAACTGTGGTCATTTATTGACACAATCCAACAATGTCGGCATATATGATGGATTAACGTGTCGTAAGATTTTAAATTTTCCTTAGTACCTAAATGCAAAAACACACAAACAAAAACACCAGGAATGGCGCCTAGATTTTGCTGCAGTCAAGTGCACACGTCCAGCGTGTCTGAGCTGGATCACTCCTGGTGAAAATGAAATGTCAAACATTATTTTTACATGCCTTGTTAATCTTCAGTGAAAGCCTGCACGACCGGATATAAGCTCTTGAGGCATATTATATCCGCATCTTATTCTAGAGGGCTCATGAGCGAGGAAGTGTTATTTTGGTCTCAAAGCCAAATAGATTTGCAGCTGGGAGCTTCATCACCCCTAATTTAATATGGCTTCAGGTTAAAGAAGGTTGCACAGGGTAAGGAAGTAGAGTTTCTGTGTTGTGGTGGTTATTCCCATTGTACGCATGGGCAAAAACAAAAATCCTTTTGCAAGCCTGGGACATGAGAGCATGATCTACTTCAGTTGCTCTAGCAAAACACAGAGGGGGAAAAAAAAGGAAAGAGTTGCTAAATTGTGCATTTCAGACCACGCTGCTTTTTTTGTTGTTGTTTTTTTTAAACCGAAAACAAAATGAAGCAACTTGCACATGAATGTAATTTAGTAAAAAGCTTCCAGTGCCCTAATTTTCTGGGTTAAATCTCTGTGGTGAGAGAAGAAAGGAAGGTGGAGGGCAAGGTACGTCTTTGAAAAAGAGATCTTCAGTTTCCCAGTGGAAAGAGGCCAAGCTTTCTACCTTTCCTTAAATGCTTGCAGAGGTTTGCCAGGCAACGAGCCAAGAAAATGACTTTGTTTGACCCGACTGCCAATCAATTCGGGTAGCGCGGGCCCAGACTAAACAGGCACTTTTTCAGCGAGCCCCATTGGCTGCAGATGCCTCCTGTGGGCGGGGACGAGCACAGAAACCAGGCTGTTGACAAGGGAAAAGGGAAGGAGAGAGCTGGTGCACGACGCAGATTGAAAACATGTGGCCAATAGGAACGCAGGTGATTAGTTGACCAAACTACTTCATTAAATGCACCGTTAAAACAACGGCCGACGTCATAAGTTAATCTGATGCCAGTGGAGTACGTGACTGCCACTCCACTGTGTTCCTGTCCCTTCCATACAAAGAAATCCTCACCTCCCTGTGTGTTGCTAGGCAGACTAAGCTTCCTGGCCGAAAGAGTACGTTTAAAAAAAAAAAATACATAAAAGATGAACCAAAATTTTGAAAGCTGTACTGTATGTTTAACCCCAAAATTCCCTGTGTGGGGACAACCCGGATTAGTCAAGGCTCCATTAGCGGTGAGGAATCAGTCCATTAAAAGGGAAGTCCCTGATAACAATGTCACAGCATGAGTAGGGCTAATTTAATTAATGTCGACTTTGAGAAAGGAAGGCATCTCTTTGAGGGGCTCAGCCAACCCAAGGTCTCTCTTAAGCCCTGTTCAATAGAACAAGACATGACTTTGAGTCTTCTTCTTCATCATCTTCTTCTTCTTTTTTTTTTGCAGGGTGAGGAATATAAAACACATTCAATTAAAACTGGAGGCTTAATCAGTTTCTGAATAGGTTGCATCAATTACCTGGACTGAATCCTGCTCAGCTTGAGCGACTTGTATTCTTAACGGTAGAAAACCAATCGATGCATTATGAATTTCAAGCATCTAACTTTGGACAGACTAAATGTAGCCTCTTCCATGTGACTTCATAAACGCTCTTGAAATCGATAAAAATGACATTCACCATGGACTGAAAGAACACCATCAGTTAAAATGATTTTTTTTCTTTAACGATGGTGAGTTTTTAATTACCGCTGCTTTATTAATCTTTTTAGACTATCTTTGCAAAGGGCACTGGGCTATCTAACACTGATATTAAGAAATAATATGCATAGATAAAACTAAACAAGTAAAAGTTGCTAAGCAATAATTAAGTAATGATTACACGCACCAGTGCTGGAATCAAATCAGGCTGTTAAGAATGTTTCCTTAAGCTAAAAGCACGAAAAAACTCCATGCCTGGTTTTAGTTAAGATTATAAAATTGTCCCTTTATGCATTTTAAGACAAATCTTGGGCAGCTTGCGAGAAAAAACAAAACAAAACAAAACAAAAAAACCCCCATTAATCATACAGTGTAATCATGTTTCCTTAAGTAATCCTGAGTACAACATTTTCTTGACATTACAATCGCCTGACAGTTGAAGAGAACATTCAAAACGCAACTGTAACTAAATAGAGCCGTTCAATAAAAATAATTCCTGAACTCGAGAAAATAATGTCACCTGAGTTTCTCCATAAAACAGTGAATGTGATATGATTGAAAAGGTGATGCGATGCATGTCAAATATGCCTGGACGTGCAAACGACATAGAATTACGAGCTTAATAAAGACCAGGTCATATAAGCAAACAACCCACAGTCTGTTTATGCTATTTACATCTAGTTCACGGCCTGCTTCTTTCCACCGTCCGTTTAAGTACCCCCAATTTAAATTCCCCATGCCTAAACCGCATCCCTCGAACAGAATTAAGTAAAAAAAAAACCTTTGCCCCCCCCCCCCCCCCCGGCCTGAGATGTTGCCGACTCAGCAAAATGCTCGGCGAGAACCACAGCAGGAATGATACACAAAGGCGTAATTATAATTCTCCTCTGTGCTATGTAGGAAATTTGCACGACCAAAATTGCTTCGCATTTATAGAACAGGAAAACAATGACCTTCACTCAGCCTGAGGAAGATGTAAACAGTCTAGGTAGCTATTATATGCACAAATTAGTGTTTTATAAAGACAAAAACCCAGGTGAAAGGACACTGTTGATCACAGAGCAACAGTGAGAAAATCTTATGCATGACACTGACACTTCATCCCACCGTCGGATTTACTCAAATTCACCTTTACTGTAGGCAGTTCTGGGAAACTGTCATGCACAAGCGATTGCGCCGCTGGATTTGGGATATTTGGATAAAGATAGAATCACAGTTATGTTCAGGAACATATAAGCAGAACTGATCCAACTGTTTTGGTATTCCCTAAGAGTAACCTTCTCAGGATTTAAAAATACTCTTGAAATATAAGCAGCGATACAACTGTGTAGTGTGGAAAGACTAAAACTGCCAAATGAAAAACACGATACGCTTATGTTATTTATTTATGTTATGTTCTCAAGACCGCAATGAAAATGTTTGTTTTTCATTATCCTTCCAGCTCATATTAGGGTGTAATCAAAACTTTATGTTTGTCCAACATATGGTGAAATGTTTTTTTTTTTTATCCAACATGTGGTTAGAGCCCTGTAGGGTAAGCAAAGTAAACAGGAACTGTCTGGTTTAAAAATCATGGCTGTATGGCGTTACCACTGGGTCCCCCACTGTGCTACATGTTCTCAGCCTCTTTTGTTTGGTGTTAACCCATTAAATCCCACATAAGAGGCCATTGAGACAAGTGTCACGTACCCTGGGGGGCCACTTTGTTTGGAACAAAGACCTTAAATGGGTTACACACCGACGCAACTGATCCTCCCCGGTTGTTTCCTTGGATTTGTATTATTCTTAGAGCATGCGCCTAAACAAAACATTAAAGGTGAGGTATGTAATGCCAAGTGACATTATTGTACTTCTCAAACTAGCTCTCAGAACCAGTAGAGTTCTGCCTCGGAACTTTCCAAAACTTTTCACTTTATTGCAATTTACAACCCAACTCCAAACAATATTTCTAAAAGCATTTATTTTGTTTAACTTTGTTGAAACTTGACCTTTGGTAACTCTAAATTGCCCATCGGCGAGCGTGAGTGTGAATAGCTGTCTGTCTCTCGGTGTTAGCCCCATGATAGACTGGCGACCTGTCCAGGGTGTACCCCGCCTCGCCCCACCTCTCCACACTGACCACACAGCGAAGTGGGAATAAAGATGTATGTAGAAGAAGATGAAGAAGAAAGCAGAAACTCTGGTATTTTTAGCCCAACTTAGACAGTGCGCAAAACGAATCGATACATCCGCAATCGTAAAACCATGTTGGAATTCTCCTCTAGTGCGACTTTGAAGATAAACAATCCCGCCCATGCCTTCAGAATTGAAATAAATCTGGGAAAGCTGGTGTTTTGTTACACACGATCAGACAGCTGCATGGCATTTGTCTCTACATGTTATGAACACGCTTAACGTTGAAAGCGTAACATTTCCTGCCAAGAGGCACCTTTACAGTGAATAAACCTCTGGGTCCAGTAAACAGACACAGCATTTGAGCTGTGATAATTGTCAAATGGCATTGGACTTGATCAGCTGGCAGTCTTTATGGGAATGGCACTACACCCTATGCAAGGTAAACACGACACTGGTGTAATTACTGCACTTCTGTCCTGGATGATGGATGATGGCTGGCCTTGAGACCGAAGGCAAATTACCATATTAAAAATAGCCCGTGACGTGAACAGGTCAACAAAGCCATGACTCGAACGGTCTCTGCGTATATTTATATAGGAACGGACACGCCGAGGGCTAATGAGGCCCGGTAACCCAATTAGTACCTTGTCCTGATCCTGCTCCAAACTAGACCTCGATCTCCTGCGACTGGAGCCGATCCCGAAGGTGGTGCGGGAGTTCAACCCGTCGTAGCTGCCAAACACACGGCTATCTAAACAGAGACATTCGGCTAACCGACCTGCCCCAGACTAACGAGACTAGAACCATGAGTAAGATTTTTTTTTTTTTTTTTACAGCAAGAATGCTGTATTTTCAAGAAACGCTAAAATTACTGAATTAATTTTGCAAACAAATCCAGTGGTTTAAACAGGGGCTTAAATTTCACAGCAATATCACAGCTGGCTTCCAAGTACAACTCTGGGAAGCTTTGTGGACATTCCTGAAATACGTCAAATTCACACAGCAAGTCAAGCACTATATCATTAAACGCCATTGTATGGGCAGGCTAATGTTTGTGTTTGATCTTGCGGCCCCGCTGGAGTGCTCTTGACTCTAACCAGTGGCACTCTTAAACAGAGATCAGACGAACGCCTCTGCTTTTCAGATAGTTTATGAAACATGAGGGACTCTGACAGAGCACACAAAGACAAGTTTCCTCTCGTGGTTCCGCTAACAAAGTCCTCTCTGTCCTCACCTTAAATCCCTTTTGGCACAAATTCCTGATTCCTTGCCAAGATCGTCTTCTCACATCATATTAAAAAAAATAATAAAAAAAACCCCACACCATGGAGGAGTAGAGCCAAAAGCGAGGTGCAGACTATGAGCTCCGGTTTTACAGCCTCTTCGCTGAAAGACGCCAAAGTCAGATGACACACGGCGAATTCAACAGATGCCTTTTTCAGCCCCATTAGCCAGGACCACAACAAACACCTAATGACACTGCCACTGGGGACGTTCACGGAGGTGCGGTTATCACTTACACTTAGCCCGGATTTACTCATGTTTTTAAATATTTAAAATGTTTTGACGATTAAATATTAATCCGCACTTTCTTCTTAATCCTATTTCTGTTTAGCATGTAGATGATAAACCGAGTGTGAATAGATCATAAGCTCAAATCAGGATAAAAAAAAAAAAATGTCATTATAGTGAAATATAATGTGCGTCATTAATAATCTGAAAGATTAAAAAGAAAGTCTATTAAAACAACTCACTAGGCATATTTAATCATTTTAAAAAATGTTATTTCATTAATTTGAAATTAATTTACTGTAAAATCACTTGATACTTTTGCTTTTCTGTCCTCAGGGGTTTTGGAAAGAAAAAATAAATTAGTAAAGAAATAATCGCAAAGTGTCCTTGAGTCACATCTAAACCATAAAAAAGGAAGCCTTCTGGTATTTATTTTCAAGCACCTGTTCTCAAAAGGTGGGTTTGAATAATTTTTATGTTCTGCAAAATTGAAGTGATGTGTTTGTGGCTGTCCAGTCCACTGTTCATTCTGAGCAGACAAAAAAAAAAAAAAAAGGGAATTTCAGGACTTTTTGTTTTTTAATTTCTTACATCTCATAAAGCAACATAATCCCTCGTAGTGCTGGTGCTTAAATGGAGTCATTATTATGTGTTGGAAAAAATAACGCATAAAAAAACTAGGAATATATACAATCTGAAAAAAAAAGAAAAGAAAAAGAACCCTATCTATAAGTTTCAAATATATATATATTTATATTTGTCCAAAATACGGCTGGATGTCAGATTTAAGTTAATTGCATTTTTAAAATAAACCCAAAGTAGAAACATTTAATGTAAATACAATCTAAAATATTTAATTGTTTATTCTTTTATACTACAGTTCAAGAAAATGAAACTATGTGAAACTATGTTAAAAAAAAAAAAAAGCCAGAATTCTCAAGGAAAAGCAAACAGTTTCTATGGATAACAAGAAGAATGTAATCAAGACGAATCCAAAAATTACTAAAACCTCTGCCTTCCCCGTCCTCCTGTTTTTAAGCCCCACATTCAAAAACCCACCATTCCAGCCACATGAGCTAAATGCGAGTAATATCCTGAGAGCTGCCCTGTGTTGCGGTTCTTTTCCTCTTTGTGCACTGCACCGAGCGTCATTTCAGCCCCGTATTAATCCTGCCGCTGCTCGGCAAGCAGGTGAACTCAGCCGAAGACTTTCCCACGATCTGGGAGCAAATCCGCTGCCCTGAGCCTTTCCTAGAAGACGGCCATCTGTCCGCCCTGCTTTCACTCTGGGAGGGCAAGCGTCAGCTGCATGACCAAATTCAACGTTCCAACACTTCCCCCCACAGTCGCAACCCCCCGAACCTTAAATGCACGCTGTCCGCAAGCCGCGAGAAGCCAGGCGTTAAATATAGTTTGCTCTTCCTTAATTTGACTTGAAATATGAAACCTTAAAAAAAGTCTCACCGCAACAAACGATGGAATAAAACGTGACAGTATTTTTAAGGGGTTAAACTAACTAAATATCATGAGAAGGTAATATGAGTAAAAAATAGGATACAACAATATAAAACAAACAAAATAATCACTAGTTTAAAAAAAAAAAAAATAACAGATGCCAAACAACTTATGTCATCCAAAACACAGAAACCCATAGCCATAATTAAAGAAAAAAAAACCCAAAACAAATCTCAGAGACGGAGAAATCTCCCTCCACGGATAATATCTTCTTATAAAATAAGAAACTGGTATCACTGTGATCATGTGACGCGCTCTACCTCTGTACCTCCTCCCTCTCCCCCCCCCCCTCCAAAACTGCCATGTGCTATCATTTTTGTTTTGCTCTCAAAAAGCTGCCATGCTGTTTGCGGAGTCTGTCCTGGACCATCCTCGTCCGCTTAAAATGCATGACATTGCCTCGGCGGGAGCATGAGAACCAGAGGCTCCTCAATAGCGGGGTCTCCATGCCCTGGCCCGTAACTATGGAAGCAGATGCCTCCTCTTACCTCCCGGTGGCCATGGGGCTGCACCCCGATTCAAAAAGCAGGTCCCGCCTCGATTTCTCTTCATCCCCTAGCGAACTTGTCTGCTCTTCAATGGGGGCAGTCACTGAGCAGGTCATTGGTCTAGACTTCGTTTGCACGGTCCAGGGAGCAGCCTTGATGTAACCCTTGCTCTCCGGCTGCAGGCGTGAGACTGCGGACTGCGGGTCGTCAGAGACACCGAGTTGAAAAGGAGCCCTGTCTGATTTCGCCATTGTGCCTTTTCATTCATCGATCGAATGAATATCGAACCTTCTGTCGGTGCATGTGTGAAACAGATAGCTTAGCAAGCATTTTTTTCTTCCCTCCTCCTCCTTCTCCTCCTACTTCTCCGGTAAGGACCGGCCAAGTGGCCTGCTCCTGTTCCTATTTCCCATTTAATTAATTACATTAAGTTTTTTTTTAATATATATAATTGTTTGAGATTTCTCATGACACTTTAATTTTAAAACACAAGCATGTATCTTCTT
>JAQMCW010000009.1:2393495-2404260 GCA_030068335.1 Chrysichthys cranchii | reverse complement strand
TATATATATATATATAAAGATTTCTCATGACACTTAATCAAACTTTTCATTTTAAAGCACAAGCTGTTTTACTGCTGCTAGTCATCTTTCGATCTGTTACTCATCTTTCAACAATTCCTGTAAGATTAACTTGCTCCATACAGAAGATTTCATTACCATTATTAATAATGCCTATTTTCAAAATAACCAGGTTACTGAATACATCTGGGATGATTAAACACTAATTAAAATCATAAATCAAAATATAACAACTCATTAATAGACTGTATTGATCATAGTCCTTTGATAACATCCAAATTTCCATTTTTGGAAAGAAAAAAAAAAAATTAAACTATAATAAATAGGAAAAGCTTGAATCAACACATAATAGAAGGATTAACAATATGGTGATTAAAATATACTAAAAAACATGTAAAAAGTGGAAAAGTATAATAAGTGAGTATATAAAAGCGTGCACATGATTTTAAAATTGTAATCCTGTTGCCTTTTATAAAAGTTGTGTTGGAAACAACAACCACACACACACACACACACATACACAAAAGAAATCAGGGAAGGCAAAAGATGTGACATCACATCCACTTTGTCCTCAGGGACACTTCCTAGTTTAAATACAAAGCGGTGTACACACACACACACACACACACACACACACTAAGATGTTTCAGATATTTACAACTGTAAAATAATCTGCACTGTTAAAGCTCATAATGTAAAGTTACTCTAGAGTATTTCAGTTAAATCTATAAAGCCTGTTTAATTTCAACACTTCAATATTTTATCCATTAGCATGACTTTATTTTTAAAATATTTTGTTTTTCAACATTCTTAAAAATAATATTTTTTCAAACACATGCCTAAAGAACATTCCCATTCAGGTTCACATTTGTTTTAAATTACGAGTAGGGAAATCCTGATGGTAACATCGACGATACATTTAAATCCATGTGGAACGTGTTTTGATGGAGGCGTCGCCGCACTCCATCTGACACGGGAACGAGGGAGCGCGGGAGGAGGACGAAACCCCCGGCTGAAAGTGAGCAAATTCAAAGGCAAGGGAAGGAAAAGGAGCAGTGAAGTGAGAAGACAATGTTATTGTTCCCAGGAAGCAGAAAATGAGCGGAGCGATGGTCTTTAAGCTGCTCGACTTTGAAGCATAACGAAGTGAAACTGTGGTCGTCAAAGACAGAGGGGATTTCTTTCCACGTCGGAAGCAAAGTACGGCAGAGTGGGAGGACGATTTTAAAATTTGAGTTCTTATTCAGATTTTTAAATGCTGTAGTATACACAGAAGCCTGTGTCATTACAATTGCTATTAATTAATGTCACAGAAAGGGTTTCTAAGCACATTTTTTTCTTTAATGTTCTTATTGATAAATGAATGCAATGGAATTAAGGAAAAAAAAAAGATTAGACAAACTATACACACACATAAATGGTAATTCTTTGGCTTTTTTTAAGGACTGAACTTTTTTTTACTGAATCCTGTTCTTTATTACAATTCACTAAAAATATTTTAACTATAAAACATCACACTTAATAGTTTACATTGTTCTTATAAACATTCTATGCAAATGTTTGCCTGAATTTAAATGTTTAACTGTCCTGAAAAGTCACTTCATGTTGAGTGCTTCAAAACAACAACAACAAAAAAAAACACCATACGAACTCTGAATTACATGAATATTTCTACTTTTTTTGCTTTTTCTATTCATACATATTTATCAGTTCAATGATGTGTGACAAACAAATTTTCACCAACAGGACCGCAGCATGCAGAAGAAACAGAGAAATGTTTAGACATTAAAGTGAATATAAAACGATGGAGGTATTTTCTCTTTTGTTTTTTGTTACCCATTTTATACTAGAGAATACAAAGGTAGAAGCAACACAAAAGAAAAGGATATACAAAAAAAAACCCCATAAGCTAGGAGGTTTGTGAAGACTAAGAGATGAACAGATGACGAGCAGCACACATTGCAAGCCTGGGTCGGAACTAAAGCGGAAAAGGTAGTCAGAGAGCATGAAAGCTCCATGTCTAAGCCGTTCCTGTGTGTCCCGCATCACTGGCGCGCTTCAGAAACATGGTGGTTGTCAGCCACCGCTAAACACATTAACTCAAGTTTCCACACATCCATCACATTAGCTCCATTAGAGGAAGGCCTGAATGACCGCAGAATAAATCAAAAACTAGTCTGGGCTCTAAATATATTCGAGGCCAACCTGCTACATAGCAGTATGCTTGTTATTAGATCCAGGTAGACGTGCTAAAATGTAGATTGCAGGTTTTCCACCAAATCCAAATGAGCCACAATTAATAAATAATAAAGTTGGACGACATCCTAATATTACAAGCAGATTATTCATTACGTTATGTTAATTAGAGGAAGTCTGAATGACCGCAAGCAATTCCCAAAGCCAAACTGTTAGCATATTTTAACCCCCCCATATATATATATATATATGTGTGTGTGTGTGTGTGTGTGTGTGAAAATCCTAACATGTTCCTCATGCATGAGTGTAGCTCATACATGCATGAACTAACACATAAAATGCAATGTAAAAAAATATTTCTAAATACAAATGAATCAATCTGACATTAAAGTCTTTACCAGAAATGTAATTTTTATCAGCTTTCAGATGAAAAATCTCGCTGTAGTACATACAACGTGATGATATCCATCACTTAACTGAATGACGGAAAGAGAAAAACCAATTCCCCAGTAGATGTGATACAACTTTGGATTTTTATTTATTAGTATTTTTATGAAGTTAGTTATATATATAAAAACAGCCCTGACCTTAGCCTGTATTTTGATCTTCAGGAAAAATAAGCACATACCATTGAGAACTGGGTGTGATGAGACAGAAGAAGGAAAAACACCAAGACAAGAAAATTTATTATAATAAATATAGTCATGATTATGCTCCATGACTCATTTTATTTGATTTGAAAACCGACTAGTTAATAACGAGGCAAAATATGACTGAAAACACGTTTCCATGTATTATTATGAAGCTGATTCATTACCAGAACTCAAGAAAATTTCTTACTAAAAACTATTTGACCAAAGGTAGCCATGTCAATTACATAAAGAGAATAAATTTCAAAAATGCAACTGAATTACAAACAGACTTAAATTGAAATTACAAAGCAGAAACCTTGATATATGAAAAGCCGCACTATGATGATTTTATCACACTAAATTCCAGCGCTAAAGTGGACACGATATTCACAGCATCCTGGCACACAACCAGAAACCCCAGCAGACAGACAGACAGACATTAAGAAATCCTCAAGGATAAACAGACCTGCTAGAGCACCTAAGGATGCCATTACTAATAAGAGGGGAAGAAAAAAACAAACTCTGAACATGAGTCCTCCCCTAGGGTTTATAATGTCCAGAGGCACTACTCAAGGTGTCATATTCACTCGGGCTAACGCTGCCCTCCCCTCCAGCGATGAACTATGAATCCATAATGACGGTGTCACTTGGAATCGCCCTGCCTCTTTTCCCCATGCACATCCCACATCCCTTCATGTGCATGAAGCACCCACAGAGACACACGCATTACAACACGAGTCCCGCCGTTACACGAGCTCTAATGTCAACATTACCTCACTTACCTAGCACAGAGCTGACTAATGGGCTATTGTTGTTCAAATGGTAACAAAATAAACAGCTGGAATTGGCTTTGTTTAGAAAGGAACGGTATTATGGATTAACAGAGGAGCGCGGGGTCCGACGGTGCCACTTTCATATGTAAATCCGAAGCTCATTCAGGTTAAATGACGGTGGGCAAGATGTAAACCAAATTAATTACAGTCGTAAAAAAGACAGCGTTCAAATCCGATAACAAAATGCACTCCATTACACACCAAGGACATGGACGCTCCATGTGTTTTGTAATACAATCAATTTGCCAAAGATGAACTTTCTTTCCAGCACACTTGTATATATTAAAAGCCTTCACGTTCTTTCATGATAAAGGTTCTCGATATTGACCTCCTGTTATTAATTTGTACTAATTTAGTCAGTTACTCAAGGCTAAAGTAGTCTGAGGAAGGAAGATTCAGGCGTGTGTATGATCAGAGCTTTTTTTTTTTTTTTACATGTAAATTTAATTAAGGATTTTTTTTTTTACTTTATGACTTATAATAAGGGTTCTTGAACGTGACCTTTTTTTAATTAATTAATAATAACTTAACAGTTAATCAAGCCTAAATAAACCTAAGAATGCAAGAACTTTTTGTGTGTGTGTGTGTGTGTGTGTGATGGAAACCAAATTACGAATCAGTTTATTGAATATTTGATCATGTTGGCCATTTGATTAGTGCCAAAGATTTACTTTCACTCTAAAAGATTCTTTAACGATAATGATCCTTAATTCTGACCGATGCTAAGTTATTAACCTATACTAATTTAACACAGTTCATTTAATCGAGCCTAAAGAAGTGTAAGAATGTAAGAAAGTTGGGTTGTAAATGTAACCAAACTAAGAATAAGTTTTTCCGTTTATGGATTAGAGATTCTGTCGTGCCATTTGGGCTATTTTTGTTAAAATATTATTGAATGAACATTTTTTTTTGTTGCTAGTTCCAAAGATGTATATTTTTTGTTCATAATCATACCTTTTTAAAATCACATTTAAAAGCTGTCACATTCTTTCATGATTACGATCCTTGGTATTGGCCAGGTGCTATTTAATTTTAATAATTTAACATGTGAGTATAATAAATTAACATTTAAGCATCAAAATGTAGGAATCGGTGTCAGTTAGTAACTACAAATTTACACCATTTTCATTTTACTCCTTCACGTGTAATCAGAGGTACAATCAAGTTTGGTTTTTTTTATGCAAATGTAATTACTATTTTTATTTGTTTATGGATTAGACATTTATTCATTTATGGATTAGACATTTATTCATTTATGGATTAGACATTTATTCATATTCATTCAGTCATTTGGTCTGTTAACAAACTTCATTTTAAATGACTATAATTAATAAAATATAAACTTGATTAAGGATCAGTTGGTTAGACATTTACACCATGTAGTCTGTTTTCAAAAGCTATTCATTCTATTTATACCACTTCATAGCCTAAAAAAGTGTCAGAATCTAACAATCAGGTGTTTTTATATATGAGCACGAATTGCTGTAAAGTTGATTTTTAAAAGCAAGGGTTTGTTGAGCATTTAGACATTTCGTCAGGTCATTCGGATTGTTGCTGAATATATTATTTATTTTTCTTAACGCTACTGTTGTTTCCAGACTTCTGGTGTGTATTCCATGTGTGAGCTTCATCGTGTGTGTGTGTGTGTGTGTGTGTGTGTGTGTGTGTGTGTGTGTATGTGTGGACTGGAAGAGAAAAAAAAAAATACACTGAACACACAAAGGCTCTCTGTTTATAAAGGAACAAAACATTCCCAAAGACACTCAGGTTCATAAACGAGTGAGTAAATGAGCGTCCCATCTGCCTTTCCACTGCAATGTTTCTCTTATAAACGAGGCTAATGGAGAAACAACAAAGTGTCCTCATTCAAAATGACTGTAAGGCAAAACCCATTTACCTCATTCTGGCTAATAGACCACAATATTACTGTCACTCATCACATGCTACATTAGCAAGATGTTAAAGAAAGATAAAAGATAAATAAACTCGCAACATGACGTTGATATCTATCATATTTTTATTACAATGTGCAAACACACAAAGCGCTGCCTCCTCATATTTAGATTTGATTCAATTATAAACTGGTTACTTAAACTTGGCTAAAGAATTCTTTTTTTTTTTTTTTGCTATATTAAATTTATATCCACATTAAGTAGACAGACTGAGTTAAGTTAATCAGCAAAACAAAGAATAGAAGAATAAGTTTTGTCAAGATCAAGAAAGCATGTTTGAAAGAGAAGCACCTGCTTCGAGCAGTTTATTAAAAAAAATGAAATCGTGTGCTTATTTTGACACTGATTAACACAATCATACAGTATAATGTAATGTGGCAGGGCATTGATAATACGTGCTCTATATCCAGCAGGACAAATCTTATTTGGTGCAAGCCGTGCAATTGGGCCGGTAGGAGCCTAGCACCCTGAGGCGAGATTATGAAGGAGGCATGCATGACCAAAAAAAAAAAAAAAGAAACGAAAAGAAAAAAAAAGCTTAGGACGACGTGTTTCTTTTATTCCAGGGGCTGAACTATTCATAAACTGTCAGTGTTTTTTTTTTCCTTTTTAAAAGATTGTGGATCTAAATTACAGATAATGGAATTACTATTAAAATCTCACACTTAACAATCTTGTGATAATTCGTTTCAGGGAGCAGACAATCAACGGAAAAAGAATAAGCAGAAATGGAGAGAACTGGAATAAAAACATAAGGTACTCTGTTACATTAAGCTGACTTAATTACCATTTGTTTGGGGTTTTTTTTAATGGTTTTGACAAAAAAAGAGGGAATTCGAATGCATGAAAATATTCTTAATATAACATTTTTATTTAAAATTTTTAATTAAATGTTTGGAGAAGCCACAGGCCACAAATGGAAGAGAAGCTGAAAGAACTATAGAGAAACTACACTAAGGGAAAGGAAAGTTAAAGGAACAACAGTGAAATGAAATGATGGTTGTGATCGTTCTTTGAGAATGCCTTGTCGTCCTTGAGAGACAGCATGTGTGTGTGTGTGTGTGTGTATGTGTGTGTGGGTGTGTGTGTCAGAGAGAGAGAAGCCATGGAATGTGCTTGCTTTTCATTTCTCCTCAGCACTCGGGCCCGGGTGGCCAGGGGTCAGGCCAAGCAGGCCGCTATTCATGGCCAGATCAAGTTTATGTGAGAATCTGCTCCTCCTTTGCCCCCCATTAGCATATCAATGCTTAATAAAATCGCTGCGTGAACGTGTGAGATCCCGTCACCCAGGAAGTCATGCTGAGAGACTTTGGCTTGGAGAGCGAAAAAAAAAAATTTAAATCCCTCTTCGCTTTGTGTTCAGAATAGACCCCCCCCAACCCTAACACCCCCCCCCATTAGTACCCTTGTATACTACACACACCAGCTAGTTAAGTAAGTAAGCAACTTGCTGTCCAGTTGCTTTTGCTCTCTTTAAACCATGCATTCAAAGTTCTGTACCATAAACACTATGAATTAAAAAAAAACAAAACAAAATGGTTACTATCACTGTGGTTCCATTTTCCGGACCATGTGCAGGTAGTTGCTGTAATTACAGGTCTGACCCCTAACACTTGCCCAGCGGGGGAACACTACAGAGCAGTATGTAATACCTTAAAAGCCACTTTATATTCGAGGTCAGCTCCGTCCACTCTGTTCCCGTCACGACCCGCTCATGTGTGCAGAGATCATGACACGGTTTCATGACTGCGTGCTTCAATAACATTATGTAATGATAAAGTAGAACACCCACTAAAATGCACCCGATAATCTAGTTCAGAGATGAACACGTGTTCACCTCATTTTGCATGTTAAGGGACTGTTTGTTTGGTAAAAGTGAAAAACTGAATGCAGTCATTCAGGATGAATTTAAGTCCATTGATTTGAAGAGGACATCGAGAATGACTTTTGAGTTAGACACAGCGTTGATAGTCCTGCCTTTTGCTTAAAAGAAATTAAACCAACTGAACGTTGAAGCTCCTCTCTTGAGCTCTGACCAGTATTTGACTTGTTTCTCACTGTAGGTGGAGTGAATATGCATTTTCATTAAACTGGCTATTCTTCATTTGCCCATCCACATCCACTATTAAACACAAAATTTTCTTCTTTTTTTTTTTTTTTTTACCTTCATACACTGAAGAAAATGGACATATCACGTATTTCTAGTTTACATAAATATTATGCTTCTCTTCACATTCAAAAATGTGATTTAATCAGTTATGCTAAACTTAATCATCCAACAAATACATGATGAAATCTTACAAGGATGCTGGCACTGATGGGAACTATAACTATATCCTCAGTTCAGGTGAGAGGCACTAGCTTTTCCATACTGACCCCAAACTGTGCACAGATGTTTTAGCAACATGCTCTGATGTTAACTGGACCATGTCATATGATTTATTCATGTGCATTGTATTTGTGAAACGCTGTATCTTGATAATACCAGGCTTTCGCATTGCATGCTTCTTGTCCATTTCTTTTTGTCGTTCTAGTTCAGAAAATCCTCATTTGCTCACAGTTGGGGATGTTAAGCACCAAAATCTCCTCCAAAATGATACAAAATGTGTTATGTTGTATGATGTTTAACATATCTAGATGTAAATACCAGGGACTAATGATATCTGAAACACTGATCTCTGTTCTCATATTTATTTTTTGATCTCACACTCAGATGTCTTCAGTGTACAGCCGAAACAAATTAATTGGCCTTGCTGTTCCAGTACTTTTTGGATGGGATTATGGATGACCTTCCCTGAGATAACGTCTGCTTGTTTGTGCAGAAATTCTTTGATTGGGCAAACCAAATATTGGTGTGGCTGGTCTCAGAAGCTTCTGTAGCTTGTTATAGGGGTCCAGCATGTGTGAGGCCAGGTGGTCATCCTGCCAGCTTAGAAAAGCTATGAAAGGCATTGGACGTGGTTTATGGTAGATAAATTGACTCTCATTACTCAGGAAGCTGCTCGAGTGGATATATTAATGGCAGGAAGCATGCCAGTGCGAAGAGTCTCACAAAACTGCTGAATAAAATCACACAAGTTCTAGTGGCCTATTATTGATCCAAAGAATACCGAACACCTGGATAGTGATCATGCTGCTCAGTCAGGTTAGAAAAAATATTAAATTCATCTTTTCTTCTGCATAGAACAATTACGCATCAAATATCATATGAGGAGGGATTCGCACTGTCGCCCCACAGCAAGAAGGCCCTGGGTTTGTTCCCCAGGGTTGACCTGGGCACCTTTCTGTGTGGAGTTTGCATGTTCTCCCCGTTTCTGTGTGGGTTTCCTCTGGGTTCTCTGGTTTCCTCCTACAGTCCAAAGACATGCACAGAGGGGATTAGGCTAATTGGCAACTCTAAATTACCCGTAGGTTTGAATGTGAGTGTGAATGGTTGTCTGTCTCTGTGTGTCGCCCTGCGCTGGATTGGTGACCTGCCCAGGGTGTAACCCCGCCTCTCACCCAAAGTCAGCTGGGATTGGCTCCAGCTTCCCCTCGGGACCCTGAACAGGATTAAGTGGTAGAAGATGAGTGAGTGAGTATCACATGAGCAATAAAAGCATCATCATATGCTCATGTACTGAATTTCAGTACAGCTGTGATCACCTGCATCTCAATCTATATGATATTGAGTCTAACAGCATGACTGCTATCATATATATGTATGTATGTATACAGAGTTGATCCTCTCATTAACAGACTAATTGTGGGGAGAGGTTGTGAACAGTCCGATGATGTGAAGTGTTTTAGTGTGGGCGGTTAAAATAATGGAAATCCAAGGAAAAACCCTACTAAGGTCCATAAAAGTGCTCCCCAAGTAGTGTACACATGACAAGCAGCGTAACGACCAACATAAGACAATATACCCAAATGATTCGTTGAATTTAAATCTACTGTACTGTAGTGAAGTCTACTGCAAAAAATCATATAGTGACTGTCCATCAATACAGTTAAAATAAGTACGTCCACAGGATGAAAAAGCGTATGAATTATAAATTGTCTAGTAGACAAAAAAATTATGTCAATTAAGATTAACTGTCAAGTTTCTTCTCCCAGTCTGGCAGTCTCTGTCCCACAGTCATTCTGGCTCGTATAGATACACCATTTCTTTTCATCAGGTGAGAAACCCAGTTATGACCCCCTTTGAAGTCAAGTGCCTTTCGTGCCTTCATTTGATGGCTATTGTTGAAACTATCCAATTGTTCTCATGCTGCGCTAGAATCTATTCTTTAAGTTGCTTCTCCAAGTTTGCTTCCCTTGTACGCCTTGCACGCCAACGTGACGGAATCGCGTGTAAGGCTTCCTCATCTTTCCGCCAATTTCTCACTTGTTTTTCATCGACTTCAAAGGGGCGTCCAGCTGCACGATTGCCATTTTCTTTCACGAAAGCAACGACCTGGAGCTTAAATTCTGCAGCGTAGGACTTGCGTTGCGGCATGATACTGGGAAGTGCGAAATTTGATCAGTTCACACTCAACTATAATGTCACTATAGAGCAGTGCTTCTCAAATAGTGGGGCGGGTGGGGGCGCGTGTGACCCCGGGGAACGTTTTTTTTTTTGCCGACCTAGAATAAAGTGTAAGTGGCAGGGTTTTTTGGCACCGAGCATGCGCGCGCACACACACACTAAATAATTTCCAAATTAATTGCCGCCACAACCGCCCACCCCTCGGTTGTAAGATTTTCCCCGACGCTTACACCCGGGGGCGCGAAATGTTTTCTTCTTCCCAAGGGGGGCGCGACAGAAAATAATTGAGAAGCACTGCTATAGAGTCTCAAAGGCCTACAGGGGCGTGCCGAATTAGACGCTTTTACTTCAGATTGGCTGCACCTAATAACATGGGGCAGCTTATTTTAGAGTTTTAAAACATAAATGAGTATTTTCTGCGGCTTATAGAATGGGGCGGCTTATCATTGGAGAAATACGGTAGTAGCACGCACACCACCGCCACCTAGTGGACAATTGCTGAACTACAAGACTCAGTTCGCAACACCCGGGATTTTTAGACGTTCATACCGACATTCTGGCTAATGGATTATGTATTCAGACCAGCGGATTTTGTCCGTTGCATCCGATATCTGTTAATGTGGTGTC
>JAQMCW010000009.1:2336501-2348836 GCA_030068335.1 Chrysichthys cranchii | reverse complement strand
TCTAACTAACAACAACAAAAAAAAAAAACTGTAGGTGCCAAATGTCTATTTTTATTTGATTTATTATTAAGTTGATAATTCATAGTTTAAAATCGGTCCCTGTTATTTAAGGAGGTAAAACCATGCTGTGTTTTTTATTTTATTTTCTTTTATTAAAAAAAAAAAAAAATGTTGGTTGTGTGGATGCAAGTATTTATTCTTTATTATTTCTTCAGTTTGTTTAAAATAAAACTCTCAAGCGTAATTCGAGGGGAAGACTTATTTTGTGGATACCGAGGAACAAGCCTCAGCCATAGACTCCGGCTTGAACTTGGTTATTGGAATATACATTAAAAAATTTTTAGTATGGAACTTCGGGGATTTAGAGACCAAATTTGGGACTGGAATTTCGCTGTGTACATCAGTGATCATGAGTTTTATGATGGACTTACTTTCTCAATTGTACATTCGACAATCTAGATTTACCCAACGAATGTATCTACGTTGATTGATCTGAAGTAAAAGCTGCTATTAACTCATTTTAAGCAAGGAAGCGTTCTTTTGTACCTATTCGGGAGTTGTAATAAGGGGCGAATAAATAAGGACAATAAGGAATTAAAGTACGTGAACAAAACAAAACAATCGAGTGAACGTGATGTCCGATAACGTTTTAGTAATGCTATAAAGTAACACCTGATCTAATGATGTAAAGACCTGGGTGCCATATCGACCCCAACATGAAGTCTGGAAAATACATCGTCTGCACTGATCAGACAAATGAGACACTGAGGAATGAGACAGCCTTTAAAACCCCGACGTTCGCACTAACTTCCCCATCAAACTAATCTCACAGTGTCTCCCAGCAGGTCCTTGGAGTTCATTAGGAAAAAAAAAAAGGAGAGAGAGAAAACGAGTTAAATGGCCTCAGAGGAACTGACCCAGACACCACTCGTCTGGCTCCTCAGTGTGTGTGTGTGTGTGTGTCTGTGTGTGTGTGTCTTACAGCGTAAAGCAGAGCCTCAGGATTCTTCTCATCCTGTTCAGCTGCAGCTTTGTTGATGGCTCTCTCCGTGTCCTCCTGCAGGTGTTTGGAGTCGTCTGTGGGCGACGGCTGCTCCATGTAGTCCGGGTCCTGCTGGCAAGCTGAGAGTCCACACACACACACACACACACACACACGCAATGAGAGTCAGCAACTCATTAGGACACTCCAACTCTCTCAGCAATATGTGAAGAGTCTCTGGAGGGGCTTCCATCCACCTGTTTTCATATCGCTACTGAAATGCATTACGCATATGAAAAACTGGAACACTGAAATTTTACTCTTGGTTTGTCAAACTCCCTTCTAAGAGTAACTCATATAAACGCACAATGATTTGTCTTTTTTTTCCCCTTTGGAAATGGCTTCATTGCAATTCTGATTTGTCTCGCAGGCATCGTTTCATTTGGCGTTATGCTTTTTACCGCCGCGCTGCAACATAGTCAATTCTGAACGAGTGAAATGCACTCAGTTTCCAGATCTAGCTGCTAGCAAATCCAGCCTAAAATCCAGGTTTATATAAATGTGCTTGTTCGAATACATTATCGTTTCTATAGTAACACCACAAGTGCTTGTATGGTCCACATAAACAGATTAAAACAACCAGCATGATGCATGATGAAGTTAATATGGTGAAGCTTCCTGAAAGGAGGTGTTTGTTTTACACCGATGGAAGGAGTCTCCACTTTCAGCATTATGTAACAGTCAAAGGTTGTAAGGTAATGCTGTAACTTTCCTAAAACACAGGAAAAGACTTCATGACAGAGTTTGCAGACTGCATGCGTCCTGTTATTTCTCACCAACACGTCAAGCTGCGTTTTGCTTTGTTTTGTTTTTTTGACTTATTAATTACCCTTTTGGGCCCAAAAGGCATTTTCAAAATTTCTGCACGTTTTCTTCATTTGTATCCCTGTGTTTTATATCAAAAAGTTCAGAACATTCTCAGCTCTCTCTTTAATGAGGTCCCATTTGATCTAGAGTACTGTGTGTAAACACACAACTTGGCCATAAAATGAAAAGCTGAAGTCGGAATTTCTAAAACCTTTTCTACAATTTTCTAAAAAGGCTGCAGCATCGTTAGCAACTGAAGCCCTTTATCATGCCATTTTTTAAAAATTCATCTCTCGCTGGTGTCTCCAGTGCCGACTGAATGAACTGAACTGTGTCATGCTGTGCTGAACTGAACATTTTCCCCTCATAACTCCGTGTGCAAGTCAGATATGATCTTGCAATGAGATGGAATGGAAAGGGCAGATGTTACGGATAAGGGCGATGTTTAAACCGTATTTCTGCACTGTATTATAATAAAGATATTAGCAGAAACATGCAGGTCAGTTCGATTTGATGCAGGGTGCGTTCATAGGCCCCTGAAGGAGTAAACATTATACATCGCATCATTCTTACGAAGGTAAACACAAAATTGCCACACCGCTGTAATACAAGAGAAATACCCCATTGTTGATTATTGTGCTGATAAAAATTGTTGACAAACTGCACGTTTTAATTTTTTTTTGGGAAAATCTGAATAGTAAAATTGTATAACAGTTTAATAGTGTGATCAGGGAGGATTTGCCAAGCTTTCGCAATGCTAAGGCCTCCAGCTAAGAGATAAAAATAACTTTCCGTCCTGTGCTTGCCATACTCCGCTCACTGACTCCACGCTTGTATGTTTATACGTGCGATGAAGGCTGACCTATGTTTTCAGCAGGGATCGTCTCTGTATTCATGGGACGAGGAGACGCAGTGGCGGCGGCGGCGGCGGCGGCAGCAGCTGCAGCCATGGCCAACTTCTCCTGCTGGGCTTTCCTGGCCTGCATGGCGTCCCACTCCTCCAGCTCACGCTCAAAATTCTGGTTGTCTTCCTTCACATACTCCTTCAGGTCTGGAGGCAGCTTATCTAGGCCGCTCAGCACCTGGCCCGTCTCCTTATCAAACTCCTCTGAGGTGCCCACACACACACACACACACACACACACACACACACACACACACACACACACACACAGAGGCTTTTGTTCACACACTCAGCCAATGTCAACATCTTACACCTCCTGCCTCCCAGATGCAGAAGCACAAAACGAAACATTCTCAAGGATACAGACTGGTCCTAATTTTAGAAAATATATTCTTACTAATGAATGAAATTATCTTTTTGGATTTCTTTGATTTATGTTACAGGCTTTTTGTGTGATTTGTTACAGGTTATCCATGATGGCTCTTTCTCTCTCTCTAAAAAGTATCCCGTCATAGGAGAAAAATAAAAACCAGAAAAACAAAAGCTTTCATTTACAAAATTTGTTCAATATGTCTACAATTTCCTTAATAGACAAATGTGAAACCAAGTCAACAAATAAACTGTTTTATTTTTCAAACTTGTGTGCAAAAACACATCGGCAAGTATGTCACCTCACACTGTGCGAGAGGAGAAAGAAAAACACTAAAGCCAGATATTTATAGAATGGTTTCTGAGTGAGAATGAAACTTGTGAGATACGCGAACTTCAAAGCTGCAGCACAGAATAAATGGATAAATAATGCTGCTATAAAAATGTTTCCCGCACAAGGACGCACTTCCCGAACAGGGGAACGTTTTTTTTTTTTTATGTTATTAGATTATTACCTTGGACAAGAAAGGGTTTCTTTTCGTTGATGTACATGAGGCAGTAAGCGCTGGCGTTGCGATAGCCGCCGAACGAGTCCCGCACCAGCTCCTCCCACGATGACTTAGTCACCGAGATGTCGTTGTATTTCAACCAGCAGCGGTGCTGCGGGTCGTGGATGTACGCCCAGTAGTGGCCCGCGTTGGCCTGGCCTTCGTGCACAAGGACGGCGTGCAGCCGGTACGGCACCTGCACCACGGTAAAAAAAAAATTTCATTATGGAAAATCACGACTGGTTTGAATGCCAAAATATTCCTTGTAAATATGACAAGGGCTGGTTATGCATTTTTAAATTTTTGTCACTCCGTTTCTATGTAAGAAATAAAACCTTTGGTGGTTTGCTGTTATAGGAAAATAACCTCTGTTTACTGTTTGCCCTGAAGTTGATTATTTTCCCATAACACCGCATCTCTTTTAGCATATCTTTTATTCCACTTAAACCAGTGCGATCTACTGTTGACGATTTTTTTCAAAATGAAAGCATGTCATACTTTTTAGTTGTTAATAATTAAATGCACTAAGTGTCGAGGAAACAAATTCGTTCACGTCATTACTTTTGTTATAGCGGCTAGAAACAGTTATTCGATTTGCAATTTTTCTTGACAATAATATGAAAAACAAACAAAACAAAATAAAAAATGTCTCATCTTGCTCTGTTGCCGAGAAACCGCAAAGTTCTCTCTCCGGAAGACTTTCCTTTGTTGGAAAACTACCTGTTCCAAAATGCTGACACTGGAGACTCCTTCCGTAAATGTGAAATAAACATCACTCTACAGAAAGATCGCTGACATATCGACGATTATAACTTTTCCCTTGTTAAATGACAACACATTTTGTTCGTAGGTTTAATTTTATGCTAAGCCTCTGCCATAAAAGTCGATATGAACGTGCTGTTACGATAACATATTAGAACAAGATGCATTAACGTAAACCTGGGATTTAAAACGCATCCAGTGGGGCTGCTGATCCAGGCAACTAATCAACACCTCCTGAACCAATCAGATTTAAAACTAAGGGCAAAGCAATTTCATTCCTTTATTCCAACACTTTATATATACTTTATTTTTTACCTGCATCATTGTCTTGTCCGAGTACATGAGGTCAATGGTTCTGTGGATTCTGGATATACTCCCTTGAAGATCTGGCCACACAAGTACATGGTAAGTGCGTGAACTTGAACACGACGTGTATGTGGAAAGTGTGTGTGGGTCTGTGCGCTGTTAGGTTTTAATCGCTGCACCTCGTGTATCATTCTCCACCTCGCTCCTCCAGCGGTGCAGGCAGCCCTCCAGCACGTGCAGCTCCTCCTCTGTGATGTGGCGGGGTGCAGGGTGCATGGGCAGGTCAGGGGGCACACGCGACTGGGTGAAGGGCTTGTGGATGGGCACACGCTGCTGCTGCTGTTGAGGCTGAGGCTGAGGCTGAGGAGAAGACCCGGAGCCGTCTGGCGGGGCTGAAGGTCCCTGCTCCGCCACGCTGCACACGATGAAAGTGCATCACTAATTACAATCCACACCATGGCATTTATTTAAAGCATCCCATAACGCGATCTCAGTGAAGATTTCATGAAACGAGCAAGAGAGAATGGAATGAATCGCAGGACTGCGTACGGAGCCGTACCTTGCTGCAGGAGCCACCAGAGCTGTTGTGCCACCAGGTGGCGCTGAGGTGTCGAAGTCCTCTATGGGTGACGTGCACACAGGCTTGCTGGAGGCGAACTCCATGGCGTATTGAAGAACGTCCGCCAGAGGAAACCTCTTAGGGCCTGAGCCATAACTGAGATACCTGAAACAGGGAGACAGAACGTTCTGGTCAAGACTGAGCTCATAAACCCCGGGGGGGGTGTTTGTGAAAGAGAGAAAACATTCTTTCCCTGTGTGTATAAGAGAGAGAGAGAGAGAGAGAGAGAGAGAGAGAGAGTGAAGGAGAGACAGAGGGAAACAGAGAGTAAAGCAAAAAGAGAGCGAGAGCACAGAGAGAGAGTCAAAAGGAGGTGAAAGAGGGAAAGAGAGATGGGGAGGGAAAGAGAAAGAGAGAGAGCAAGAGCAGAGAGGGAGAGAAATTCATCCACAGTTCATGATCTATAAATACAGCGTAAACAAACAACGCTGTTAGAGACAGAGAGACATACAGACAAGACAGAAAAAACAATAATGATATGAGAGCTATAGAGAAAACAGAGAGAGAGAGAGAGAACGAGTGTGAAAAAAAGACAAAGACAAGAAGGAAAGACAGAGAAGGGGCAAGGGGGAGAGAGAAAGAAAGAGAGCGCGACTGTGTGTGTGCGTGTGTGTGTCATCCAAATTTCAAGATCTATAAATATAATCTAAACAAACGATGCTGCTGCGAGGTCTGCCTCAGCGACAGCTTGTCTCCTCTCAGACATTCACTAACACACTCCTGCCATATTGCTTTACAAATATTTACAATGTCGCAGCTTTCAATTACGCCACTGCAAACACGAGACGTCTGAGACACAGCTCACAGTGTCGAAAAAACACTCGCACAGGACCGAGAAAGAACAGAGTTACTTCAGCGGTTTGTGGCTCTTCAACACAGTGGACTCCGGTCCTACATTTCAGTCCTCGAGGAAGTTTTTTTAAACTCGCCTCTCGAGCCGCTGCTGGAGGACGGTCAGGTGCTCCTTCAGCCTCCTGATCTCCTCCCGCTTGATCCGTGTGATCTCACGATTCCTGTCCATGTACCTGAGCAGAGCGGGGATTGCCCAGCAAAAGAAAGTTCAGTGTCTCGTGTCCTTATGCCTGCTACACACATAAGAAGCGGGGGACGAGGACGCGCACTCACCTGTCCATGTAGAGCATTGAGGGGAACTCCAGTTTGTTGTGGATTTTCTCAGGTCGGCCCAAAGCCTGGTTAAACTCGAACCGTGACAGCTCGAAGGTCAAAACTGGGGGCAGTTCAGTAAACCAGTGCTGGTAAACCAGGAAGAGAAACAAAACAAAAAACAGATGACGCTTTTTTATAGTGAGGACTTGGTGTTTTAATTGGATTTAAAGGGTACATACTACGCTCTGTTCAGACTTTTGCATCCTAGTCTTACCAAAAAACGGCTTCAGGGGAAAATCTCTATTGTGCACGTGCAGTGTACGGACCGGGGACATTCACGCACGATGCTCACCTCCTGTCCAGATTTGGCACAGTTTTCCGCAGAATGCAGAGACTCGATCTCGCCCTCCACCATGGCGGCCTCCAAACACTCGTGTAGGTCTTTGAAGCCGTTCACCTGTAGCGGGTACTGTCCGAACATCTCCGTGTTCTCAAACTTCTTTCCTGAAGGAAACACAACATGCATGCAGATCTTTAAAAGTTGACCCACAAATTATACAAGCCTGACAATAAGTCGCACCTCAGACATCCAAAACTAACACTTAATACACATCACATACATCATAAGTGCAGTACCAAAGCTGCCCCATGACCACCACACAACAAATCGCTCACCTTCAAGGACACCTACAGCCAGGAAGCGACCGTAAAACAGCTCCACCATCGGGTTCTTTGGCTTCTCACCCTCTCTGTAAAAAGAAAGAAAGAAAAAAAAAACTACTCAGCCGCACTTGGGCGAGCGTTAACCCACTTCGTCCCGTGGGTCACATTCGCTGCTTATTCAATGGAACTAATCGAAGTCATGTAGTTAAATGCAGCTCGTTTATCATCGTAGCGCTTGGCTAATGGCTAGCATACATAATAGGTAAAAGGTCATAGGTCATTTTGATTGATGAGGGTGTGAGGTATGCGAGGGAAGCGCAGGAAAGTCGGCCATTCCTCATAAAAAGTGAAGGCGCAAGAGCAGATGTGCACTGAAGCTTACGTGTCTTCCTCTGCCTTCATCTGGAACGCGTCCTCCAGCCAGTCTAGCAGCTTGTGAGTGAATTCGCTTACATCCTGCTGCTAACGCGCACACACACACACACACACACACACACACACACACAATTACTTTCACGATGTCATAAAAGAGCTGCTGGACTTTCTTTTTTTTCCTTTCTTACACACAGCTCACGCAAACCCCGACAGAACAGCAGCAATCGATGCCCACTTATCACCACAAATCACTTACACATTAACTGTGTTTCAGGCCACAGAAGATCTATCAGAAGGTCTGTGGTCTGATATCAACATCAGAGGGCAATCAGGGCAGTCAAAAATCTCAGCTGTGAGGCAAACCTGCTGCGACTCGCTGGACTTGAAGGCATCCTTGAGGATCTCCACGGCCTTGGACGGGTCGACGTATTTCCTCCTGGATCCCACCATCAAGGAGAAGAGATTCCTCAGCTCTTGCATGAAGGGCAGATTCCTGTGCTCCTGAACACACAGAAGAAAAACAAGTCAGAATATGTCATAGATGTATTGTTTTTATTATATGTATGTACTGCATATACTAGGCATGTAACGATTCACCCAATTCACAATTAGATTCAGGATACTGGGTTCATGATTTGATTCGATTTTTTAATCTATACCAAAAAAAATAAATTAAAAAAAAACCACGCAACACTTATTTTACCTATTCATCAACTAACAGGTTGGAATAAAACATAATTAGCCGATTAACTAAAATATCTCTTTTGTTAAACGTGAGACAAGTTTTTCTTCAAAAATTAAAAAAGCTTACACATAAAACAACCACCTCTATTCACTTTTCCTTTCTTTAGTTTTCGCCAGTCTGCAAAAAGAATTCTTGTTGAATCTGTTCGCACATGAGCACAAAAGCTCGTTCCCATTTTAGAGCTGCTTTATTTTGTGCGTTCGCAGCATTAGAGCTGCGATATCTCCACCTTATGATGATGTCGCACGTAATTCCTGCTATCGTACATTACTGCGCCGTCTACTAAGATTAGGTTGAGTCGAAACTACGAGATGAATATCCATTCATTTTTATTTCCACCAATTAAAGTCGTCATAAGTTTGTCTCGCGATTTATCGATGAGCGAGATATCGTTACATGCCTACTACAGTATATACACCTACACGGGAGCCTTCATACTTCCTGTGTAGACCCTATATAGCAATCCTTTGAAATTGTCATAAAAATTTGTGCCAAAGACAGAAGGTGAACTTCAGGAAATGCTGGGCTGCACCAGTATTTTTGCATTTAGTTGCTAATTTGCTTTCCACCTGATTTGTTTTGTGTAAATAAGATTTGCCTTTCAGTGAAGGTGAAGCCACAGTGAGATACGGTGAAGAAGAAACAACAACAACAAATAATCCCTTGATCTCGGTATATCGCACGGTTAAACTTTTTTTAAAAGCTTTTTAAAAATTACCTACACCTTCCGGATTCTCCATATTGGCACAAATTACTGGAAGAAGCCTGTGGGAACTTCAGAGATTGACGGTAACGAGGATGGGCTGAGGAGGAAACTGGGAGTTTGTGCTGCGGCGTGACTGGGTGTACCCTGGACATGTTATGCCTCTGAACCCTCTGCTGATACAAACTGGGTTTTTTCACGCCCCCGCTGTGTGTCTGCTCATATCAGAGAAACTCAATAACTGAGCAAATCAGCTTTCACCTAAAACTAATAAAGAAAACCATAAACAATCCGAAGAATCAAGTTAAATGCAATTACACAAATACGTACACAGGCACAAACATCAAACTTAATCCAAGGAACATTAATCTCTTATTTCTCATCTCAAACGCAAGGACTTGCTCCCATGATATTATTTCGACAGTCTGGGAAGATGGATTACATGTTTAGCAAGACTGACAAGATTTATACTTTTCAATTATATTTCACTGGGGGAAAAAAAATATCATTTTAAGGGGGTAATAAATCTTTAATGCTATTCATTGTATTCATTACACAACAAAGTTATCGCCACCATCATACCTGTCCCGACATGAAAGCGGTGCATCTGAACAAAGTCCAAAACATTCACAAACATTTACTTTGAGAAATCTGTCATTCGGAGCTTACTTTGGACAGTTATTGCACACTTACTATCATATTAGGTCACATTAAGTGTTCGTTGCTCGTTCAGCCAAACGCACACTGTGCTAACTTTGGTTGTAATCAAAACATATGAAATAGTAATTGATTACTGACGATTAATATTCTGAAAGCTGAAGCAGAGATGTGAGACATCTTTGTGAACATTTTGAGACGTGCTCCATGTTCACACGAAGAGGAAAGGAAAGGAAAGGAGCGCCAGAACGATCTGCTCACTTCTTACACCCAGTGCCACCCCGCCCCTCCTTTTCCAAGTGCTATTTGTCATGCTACCAGATTACAGCTTAAAGCCTGTCTGCGCTTTTCCACCAGCCTCGAAAAGCAAGCGAAAAATCGAGTACAGGACCGAATCCTATTGGCACGGTGGTCCGCTGGCCGTGGAAGCTGCTTAGCACAGATTAGACGTAGTGTTCAAGCCAGAGAACTAATAAAGCTTGAAAATATTCTTCCTTCAGTTCACTCCCCCTGCATGATGGCTAACCGGGGCACTGGGATGAATCTAAGGCATCTCAATGAGACTTCACCAAAGGTCACTGGGATGAAATATAAGATGGTGTGTGTGTGTGTTGTGTGAGTGTGCTGGAGTATGAGGAGATCACCTTCTGATTTCGGGGTAAATCCTGCACCCGGGTAGGAGGAGAGTAGTTCAACACCAGTCTCTGGAACTCCAGCAGGTTAAACAAGGACTGAAAAAATAAAAAAAATACACAGGAAATGTCAGGTTTAATGAAAATCTAGACTGAAATTTTTTTTCTACAGGTTTTTTTTTTGGCTTGATAAATGATCGATATCTCAGGAAAGAAGTTCCCCACAAGGAAACGTGGCATACATGATAGCCCAGTTAGTTTGTGTCCCACGTTTCACTCCAGAGTTTAATAACCTTGTCATAAATTCAGCTCTTTCATACAGTATTAACGGCTGGAAAGTATGGGAGCTGTGTTCATTTAAAAAATATTAATTAATTAAATAATTATTTATTTGACACTAAAAAAAGCTGTAAAAAAAGGTTATAAAAAAAAATTCAAATAAAAGAGTAGCTACAAAATTTTAGCGTCAAATCAGCTGCCTTCTGTCACCGTTTAATAAAATTTATTCGCAAAAAATAAAATCATGTTATCCACGATATTTTCCCTTCACAATATCATCACAATATAAATATCTCATATTGTCATAATGACTTGAAAGAAAGCACTCCAAAACAAATCCATTAGGTATGGAAAATTACGAATAGCCATTACTGTTCTAACAAAAGTAATGGCACCCTATAAATGGCAGAAGCGTTGCTGGGGCGGCGGCGCGCGCGAATGTGTGTGTGTGTTTATATTTACAAGACTGAATCATCTCAGATGAGCTGCTCTTTCACCCCTTAGTCACCATTTTGTCATGTTCAGCTCTCGGCAAGCTTTGACGATTATAAAGTTTGTGCATGTCACTAAATGTAAATGTGGCATGGTGTCATTTAGTTGAATTTCTATTTATTTTATTATTGTTCATTTAAATGAAGTCCAATGTCAGATTGAAAAGAAAAAAAAAAAAAAACCCAAAACAGCCCAGGCTTCCGATCCGACGTTAACACACCCAGGGTTTAATCTCTAAAGGTCTCGCCTGCAACAGCATGGTGGAGATGGGAGACAAAAGCCTGTTTTGCAGTTTAAGTGATTAAAGCTCGTTTTGTTTTGACTCTTGCACAAGAGGCCTGACTGCATTATTAATTTACAAGCCTGCACAGCTCAGAATGTCAACAGCACTCCCTGTAGCCTTCAAATGCGCTCCGGCTTCTTCAGGAGTCCGATTACACGTGGCAGGCAAACAGCATGTGACTGTGTATCCGATGACCCAAACACATATCACTCCACGGCTCGTGTTTTACTGCGGGCCAGCGAAGATCAACACACAGCACAGCACTATGAGCGGAGATTTATTTGGCGCAATCAGGGCAAATTAACGTTCCACAACATGCCTATTCCCTTTGAGGGATGCATTTGATATCTGTTTACTAGGAGAAATCAGTTTATAGAGATCTACAGAACGATTATAAACAACAAAGCTCATTTTACAGATATGAATCTCTCATTATCTCACATCTAACACATTATTACCCCGAGCCACTTTATAGAAAATAACTGTGGAACACACATAAAGTCTATATTTAGTATCCATGAAAGCCACAGCATACTCTTGAGCAAAAGAGCAACTGAAGGAGTTGCGGGGCATTAAAGATGCCGGCTCACCCTTCCCAGAATCCAATGTGCTGCTTTTGTGATGAAAGCACATGACTGATACCTGCTAGCTCTCTGTGCAGCAGATCCTCTGCAAATCCACTCTTAGTGATCCTTTCGAAAGCCAACTCGAACTGTTTTCCTCATTGTGGAAGCTTTGAACAAAATATGCCTTATCTTTTCTTTCTTTTGTGGCCGCGGTGAGACCGTCAAGGCCGATTCGGGTCGGTTACATACGGAATAACAATATGCAAGCGGACTGGATCGGCTGAAAGAATTTAAAATACAGATACTTTGACAAAATAGCTTTAACCCTGCTCTTGTACCATGAGAAAAGTCACATTCTTGGTACCATGGGGTCAGTTTGACCCCACATAGTGAAAAAAAATGCTATATGAGCAGAATAACACCACTTTATTACAATATTTTGTTTTCCTTGAAATAATATGGTATGACAATGTGTT
>JAQMCW010000009.1:2314679-2325456 GCA_030068335.1 Chrysichthys cranchii | reverse complement strand
AGTTATTTCAGTGACCATTGTGGGTTTTTCTTTCTTTAACGGAAGGGTACCAACAATTTTGTCCACGTGTGTATTAGAGTTGAGACTACGATCACGGGCGATGTAATAAAAAATTAATCAGAATGAAGACACCGTCCCACTGTATATGTTTACGCGCATATGGGAGTCTTAAAATATAAAATATACAGGCGTTGAGGTCTTGTGCATTTCAATATTTATTTATATCAGTGCAAATAAACACCAGAAAGTAATAAAAAAAAAAAAAAATGTAAAACATCATGGTTGTCACAAGAGTATCATAAATGAAACAATTATTATTATTATTATTTTTATTAAATTTTTTTTTGCTACAAATGCATTTCTTGAATGCACAGCATGACGTCAATCCAACTTAGAGAAATGTTTTCAAGAGTAACAGAACAGGAATCCACACGAAAGGAAAAAACAAATAATTCAAACCAACGCATGTTTGTCTCGTCGAATTCGATGCTTTAAATAACCATCGCTTCGTGATTCAAAAAACAAACAAACAAACAAACAAAAAAAAGCCCATCAATAAAAAAAATATATATTTTTTTTGTTTAAGACTTGACATTTCCCATTCCAGGTACTGATATGCAGCTGCTTCGCATGCATGTGCATGCAACAGGCAGCGGTGTAGAGATCGGACATAACACGACGGCTTGCAGAACAAAGACTGAAAGATTATCGTTAGCTCACAACATAGAGACATGCATTTAAAAAAAACAAAAAACAAAAAAAGAAATTAAAAAAAAAAAAAAAAAAAGTTCGCATTTCCTGTGATTTTATGTACATTATGAGACAGATTTTATATTTACAATCCGAGACGATTAAAAACTAGGGCTTTTTTTTTTTCTTTCCCACAATACAAAATAGTAATATTTCATCATGAAAGCACTATTTACACAAATTTATCAAATCGAATTGTATCTACACACGGAGGAAGGAATAAAATAGGTTTTAGGACGATTTATTTTTAAAGTTCATATTTAATTGGACGGTGGATCGAACTTTTTTCTTCACAGTAGACTCTCATCTGCTTCCCATGCTATTCTTTATATATACACACGCACGCACACGCACGCACGCACACGCACGCACACGCACGCACACGCACGCACACAACAGAAATCTCTCAGTTCATAAACATGTACTCACATCTTTGGGGAAAAATTTTCGTATTTGACACCGCAAGTCTGTGAACTGCTACATACATGTGTATATAAAGTACAAAACAATGAACGATACAAAACCGTAAAAAGATATTTGGACGGCTAAAAAATATGAGTTTTCTTTATTCATGCGAAACACCCAACGACACCTATGGATTCGGTCCGCATGTAAAAATTAAACCATTGTAAATCACTTCAGCGTGTGTATGTGCGCGTGTATGTTATTGTCACCGACGTTCCTACCGGGATAGAGTTCGTGGCACAATCACTCAGGTAGGACGGCATGAGACGTACCTGATCGTTTAGAAAAGTTCAATTATTTTTATTCGTCCTTTATTGTTGTGAAGATGTGATGCTCAGATGGCACACATGCATCGAATAGAACGTTGTGCTTCGGAAAATTGGGACGTCTGTGGAAATAAATAAAAGCTTTCATGTTTTTCGGAGTCACTGAATATACATGACCTAGGGCGTTCTTTTTATAAATGTCTTATAATTTATAAAAAAAAAAAAAAAAAAAAAAAGAAGAGTAGAAAAAAAAAAGAAAAGAAAAGAAACACAACTGGACTGAAATAGGACCTGTACAAACTTCGGCAAAATGACGCACGTGTTGAAAAGAAATCTGCGCGAGAAGTCAAACTGCGTAAACGTAACACACTCTGTCCGTAATGCGTAATGGTGCCATTATTACAACAGCATTTGTTAACGTGAACAAACAAACAAACAAACAAACAAACAAAAAGTGGTCAGAGTTACATAGTTTGCTCTTTGTTACCAAAGAAAAACAAAACTCGCACTCATTTGTCAGAATGTCTCGTTCTCGGTCTTTGGCAGTTCGGATCTATGGTTTCTCTAACAGCTCACTGAGGCGTTCGCCTCCGTTGCCTTGTCTCTGTATCTGAACTGGAGAAATCATACCATGCCTGGCGTCATGGTACCCATCATCGGCACATGGCTCTACTTTCACTGCAATTCCGCAGGGCATCCTCTGCGCATGATCCTCCACCTCTTTTCTGATTTGACTGTTTCTCCTTTGGAGCATGTAGTACAGAATAGGATTAGACCTCATTAAAGGTGGAGAATCAGGGCTGGATTCGCATTTATCCTCCCCAGGAAGTGTCCACCTTGGAGAGCTTTCGGTTTCTTTCTTCACCGATTTAGGACTGGGTCTGGGGGAGGAGCCCTTATCCCAAGAGGAGCCCTGGATGCCGTTTCCTGGCAAGGAAGAGAATGGGTTAAAATGACCAGGCCCTGAGTTGAGAGTCTGGGGAAACCAGGAAAAGTTCACAAGTTCATGATCGTACCCGGACTGACTGAAGTTTCCATTGGCTTTGCAGTTTGCCTGAGGAAGGAAAGGACTAGGGATCCCCTGGGGCTGAGATGTCTCCTTCAGACAGTTGTCTGACAAAAGGAGCTGCTTCAAAACATTGAAGCTTTGGCTGTCTCTCATGGGAGCTTTTCTCACAGGACTCTTGATGAACAAGCCCTCTTCTTTCGGGCTTGGCAGCCTTCTGCTATTGTGGGCTTCAGGTGTTCCAGACACCAGACGCTCACTCACAGTATCCAACGGCCTCTGGCAAAGTTCTTTACTCAGGTGTTCCGCCAACTCTAAGCAAAGTTTCCTCTTTTTAGGAAGAGGCACCTGACAATCCTGATGCTCCAATTTTACTGTGCTCACAATCTGCTCTGTGCGTGGACTCGAATGATAGGTAGTAGTCTTCTGTTTCAAAAGCCTGCTGAGGAGTCCGTATTTAGCTTCTTCGTCTTTAACGTTGCCGTGTGCTTCAACGACAGGGCTGTGACTTTCACGCCCCAGTCTCCAATGGCGTCCAGTATCGTCAAAGCTGTCTGAAAGAAGACTCTCGTCTCTTGGCTCGGTTTTGACCGAGATGTTCGACGAAGGTCCGTTCGAGCTGTCGCACAGTAAATACCCCCCTGGAGGCTTTTTGTGGACTCCCATAGTCACGTCTGTGCTTCTCCTCTCAGTGGATTTCTCCTTGTGGGGCGCAGTGCCAAGCAGCAGCTGCAGTACGGTGCGTCTCTCCAGGAGATTTTCGATTTGTGTTGGCGCTGGAGGTGAGCGGTCTTGTCCAGAAAAGGGTGAGAAAGTGGCAGGGGTTGGTTCGAATAACGGGGTTTGGTTTCTTTTCACTGGCGCAGCAACCCTCTCAAGAAGGGTCTCAGATCTGTCCAGCTCAGGCTCTGGGCTTTGCCTTTTGCTCGGCGGCCTACAGGTTTGCAGAGGGGGTGAGGGAGATAAGTTCTGCAAGCCACTCTGAGCCAGATTTTGCAACAGCTTACTGGCTGTGAAAGCAGGTTCCACCATCTTTTCACTGGTGTGCTGTTTAGACTTACACAGGTCCAGAGGACTGGACTGAACAAGGGGTGAAGAGTAAGAGTAAGGGGAAGGAGTCTTGCTTGCATCTCCCCCGAGGGAGGATGTGGACAGACCTCCGCCCACCAGCTGGCCAAAAGAGTTCTGTGCTCTGCTCTTCTCCAGTGTCTCAAGCCGTTTAAATGGACTTCCAGTCATATTTCCAAGAGTGGCATCATCCTGCAGATCAGGCTGAGGTGCAATTTTGTTTACCATCTCATTATTTCTACGGTCCAAGAGTAACTGCATGAGGGTAACCTTATGATGGGATGTCATGTCGGGGCTCATTTCCAACTCCCTGGCTTCAGGGACCTTTGCCCCAAGAGTATCTGACTTCCACTTGCTTATAAGCGTCTCTGTGAGCTTGTCTAAAGGAGAAGCCGAGGAGGGGGGCTCCGACTTTTGGCTGGAAACCCGGCTCCTCATGGAGAGGTCAATAGGGGAGCAGCTGGAGTAGCAGCTCTCTGCGTCACTACTGTCTTTGGTCAAGCTGTTTTCTGCGTTGGAGTACTCGCTGTCAGACTGTTGAGAGGAGGCCTGGCTAGGAGGAGTGGTGAAGTCATCTTCCAGGTGGCCATTCTTAGTAAGATGCTTTTGAGAGTTGTGGTTGTTGAGGAGGAGCAGAAGCAAGCTGCTGCAATTCTGCGGGGGCCGACTGCTTTGCCTGTCAAACGGGCGCTTTTCTTTAGGGGTGTGAGGAGAGGGTCGAGGGGAGCTCGTGGGTGCACTTTGGCCTAGGCTCAAAGAAGGGCTTCTCTGACTGGAATTTAATGTCGGTGAGGGGAGTGTTCCGTTTGGAGTATTAAAAGGGCTTAACATGTCTGGAGCAAATACAGACTCTCCCATGCTGGGTGGTCTATTGTCTTTAGTTTGCTGCGTAGCCATGGCTGCCAGTCTCTCGCTGGCTGATCGGCCACATAGTTGTGCTTTTAAGGCCTGTTCTTGGGAATACTGCTGCAGATGGGCTTCACTGGAGAGCAGCAATGCTAACTGACTGCAGGCCACACTGGGTTTAGGAGACGGAGCAGGACTGGACCTGCTCTTCACCAGGCTGGCCACTGCCTTCAGTCTCTCTGCACAGGATACTCTGTCTGGCAGTGAGCTCTGCGACGACCGAGGAGACTCTGAGCGCCGGTCTTGGCTGCTGCGCCGACTGTAAGGCACAGTGTTGTGGCTCTGCTGCTTGTTTTTCCTTATCAGGCCTTTGAGGCGGCTGGAGGCTGTACAGTAGCCCTGTAAGGTGTCCTTGTCAGAAGGTGATTTGTCGCTGCTCTCTCCATCTGGCTGTTTGTAGCTCTGAGTGATGCTCTGTGACATGGCAACCGTCTGCAGTCGAGAGCTGAAGGACTGGAGCAGAGAGGCCAGCAGTGTGCTCTCTCCCTGTGCAGAATTATCCAGACTTGTTTTATGGTACTCTTTGCCCTGTCCATTCACCTGCACTGTGACAGGGTCTTTTTTCTGGTTGCCGATCTCACTCCAGGTTCCCGAACGCAACAGTCTGGCCTTTTTAAGGTGCTGGGAGGCCGCTCCTGGAGGGCTTCCTTTTTCTGGCGGGCTAGAGCCATGATTAGGTAGCTGAATGCCTCTGGTCCCTTGGTTTCCTGCCTCACCATTGTTGCTGCCAGCCTCCGTTCTCCTTGTTGCCGTGGCACCAGGCCCAGATGCAACTGGATGCATTAGTAAACCTTCCAGATACGTTAAAACGGCAGAATCCTGGTGTGTTTCAGGGCCAGGTTCCTCCCCATGAGTCATGTTCAATAGTAGGCACCCCTTGTGTGGTTGTGGACGACTACTGAAAAGGTCTTATTGATCGTTGTGCCATAGATGAAAAGCCCTAATTCCTACAGAGGGACCCGATACTTCTTTTAAGTTTCACAAACTGAAGCACTGGACGTTAGAAATTCCATCACACAGGGATCCAGATGGAATTCCTGTTTGCGATTCTGTGACGAGCCAACTTTTCGAGCGCAGACGCACAGCCGGGGAGGAGTCAGCAAATCCTCTTCACCACCCCGGTGAAGCGTTCCATGCCGCTGAATACTTTGGATGTCAGTCACAAAGGTCCCAGGGGTTCTGTGTCGTCGTTCTGCTCTTGTGCTCTCAGTGGGGGCCTCACGAGGACCTGCAGCAGAGGGAGCAAACAGAACAGAGTATGAGGGGAAGTTTTACATGACAGCACATGACTCCGAGTCTGTTACATATCACATATTCAGGCCAGGATCATACAGCGCCCTAACAAGGTCCTCAGTTTACTTCTGGAATAAACAAAATAAAAACGGGAAAAAAAAAAAAAAAAACGCTCCCCCGCCAACACTCTTTAATAAATTCGATTTCATTTACGCATGTTTGACAAAAAAATAAAAATAAAAAAATAATAATAATAATTTTTAAAAAAAAATTCCTTATTACAGTGAAAACATGCTTACTGGAACACTTTGTCAAAATAAATAAATAAATAAATACATAAATCGGTGTTTCCCCCTATAGGCAGGATGCAGAGGAGCGACTCCAGAAAAACAGCAGGGTGCTATAGATTATATGAATTATGTCAGTAATTCCAAGCAAAGCCCACTCTATGCGTTGTCACGTCCTGCTATGACACTTCCAGCAAACCTCTCGAGAAATGTGTCTCTGCTTGCTCTCATGCGTGAAGGGCTTTTGAGCGCCGCGCTGCTCATCAGTCGGAGAATTTCTGCGGATTATCCCCACACACACACTCGAGGCACGGCTCACATGATTCTCTCCTGCATGGTGATGGAGGCAGGCAATAAGCAAAGAGCTGACCTTACCACAGGATCTGAGCGATGGGAGTGGATTTGGAGCGGTACAAAAAGGGTCACTTTGACCTGTAGCTATTTGAATGCTGACAAGGCTTCCTGGGAGTGATCTAAAGCGCACGGGGACCATGATTGTCACTGAATATGCTGTACATTTGGCACGCAGGAGACTTTCCCTGTTGTTGGATATTCATTCTGTGTGAAGACTAGAAAAAGGCCACTCGGAGTGGTGCAATTCCACGACTGTGTTAACTCCTCTTGCTCACTCGGCTTGGCAGGACGCGCAGCGGTGATGAGATATGAATCCCAGTAGTATGCGGTGCGACCTCGCTTTCAACTATCTTCCTATCTACCCCTGTGGCTCCGTGGCAGTCCTTAAGTGTCCGGCAGATTCACAGAGGCCAGAGCCCTGTGCCATACTTCCCTCTTAGCGGTCACTTTCCTCTAAAGCCAGTGTCACAACAAATTGGTACACACAGCACATACACGAGCAAGTAAATGCCATGAGGTGTCGCTACCTTTTTCCTCACACGCTTTGTCAAGACAATTGGATAGCTCTACCTAAAAGAGACCTGACATCTTCATGTGAGGTGTCTTGCCAGGACAGGATAAGTGTTAAAACAAGAACAAGTAGCAGGTGAGATTAAAACACAAAGTGCATCTTCTCTCCGACACGTCCCGAATGCGTGTTTAGCGCTAATGCGTTCAGTCTGGCATTACCGGCGTCTGTAGAGGTGTGAAAGCTCATTCAGATTGACACTGCCTGTCATCAGTCTCTAACACTTGGCGAAAGCTGGCAGGTGTAAAAGAGCAGGAGTGGGAGGAGATACAGATAGACCTGGCGCACCTGTCAGGATGTGGCTCCACAGAGCTACAACGTCAGACCTCACGCTCTGTCAAATTGCACGACACTGCCGGTGTGCTGTGTGCTCGGAGACCCTGGACGTGAACCCTGTCAGCTCCGTTTCCACAAACAGCCCTCACTTCCCTACTGTCGGAGCCACAGTCACAAAGGTTAATTAATACAGAACACTCCACATTTCCCTGTGAGCCTTTCGGTTGTCTTATCCTTCAAATCTTCCTGCCTCTGGCATCGGTGTAGTTTTTCCCCTCACGGGCTCACGAGGAAGAGTCCCGATTATGACCGATGGCAGCTTTGGTGAAAATAAAATAAAAAGAGATCTGAAGAGAAAGGAAAAAGCAGTTCTCTCATTTCCCTTTTTTTTTTTGCAAAACTGGGTTTAGCCTGGTCAGTCGCGGCTAACCTTGGCTGACTCTTGTTATAGGACCACACATTTAAATTTCATGCAAACTGCATTGGATTTGAAAGGTTAGTCAACAAGTTCAAGGCTGAAAAACAACAAGCACAGCAGAGAGGAAACCTGGTTAATGAATTATTTCAGACAAGGCCAACCGGTCTCAGTTACAGTGCTATCCTAAGACACTGACCCAAATTTGACAGCAACAAAAGACACCGGGCCATCTGACATCTCAGACTAATCTTAATGGGCAGGATTAAAGACTCGGAGGCACTGCACAAAGGCACTGTAACGTTGAGGGCCAATAAGCATGCTTGGTTTATTTTTGTATTCAGGTTAGCAGGGTATTTATATTTAAAAAAAAAAAAAAAAAAAAAAAGGAGGACACAACGAAAATTGTACTTTAACCAAGTGGGGCAAAACAGTCCGACGCAAAATAGATTAAAGAAAGAAAATAAATGAAACTAAGCTCTTACCAAGGAGGATTAAAACCAGATTAAACCAGATCGAATCACAGCAGACATATGTTTTACCAGGAAACATGGGGGTGCGTCACGCGAAGAGAAAATTTACACCAGTGTATGGATATTCCTTCAAGTCTCAGGACAAAACCCCATCATGGCAGCGTGAAACTCAATAGGTTGTGTCTGGTGTGTGGCTAAGGACAGGGAAATGGGTGTAATACCTGAAATACGTTCCAAATTTGACCTCTCACACCAAGCCATGGCTTTCCACACCCCACCATGCTGGACATAAAGGCCAACCGTGTCGCTTTCTCTCACCTCATCTCACTGTGTCTGTCTCTGTCTCCTTACCAGCCTCCAAGTAATTATCCTTTATCTCTGACAATGTCGACCAATAACACCCAACAGCATTTTAAGTGATTTCAACTCGCCAGTGGCAAGAGGAAAGCAGCAGCAGGCGCGAATGCTTTATCATCGCGGGGTGCCTTTCCTCACTTTCCAAGACACCAAGAACAGGAAGGTCACAACATTATCAGTGGCGGAGAGGCAATTTCCAGCTCTGAGTTGGGGAGAAAATGGTCCGCGCTGCCAAGGCTGGACCTGATGCAAATGTCAGGGGTTGGACATCTAAAAGCCAATCTTCATCGTTCAACACACGGGGTACAAGATTAATTGCAATATTCTCCCTTCTCCCCCCAAAAAAAGGGATAATAAATGACTTGCGTTGTCAGAAACTGTAATCCACTTACGCCATTTAAAACGGTGTCCTTAAGAGAAAACAAGAAGAGGGGAAAAAAAAAAAAGAGAGCCTTGTGATTCGCGGTGGAAGTCAAGGTCATTTCGAGACTCTCACGTTGATGCAACAGCTGGTGCCCATGCAAAGCGCTCAGTGTTAATAAAAAGTGACAACGCGGCCCCGGCTGTGTATATCACTAATATCGGACGTGGGGCTGGCAGAGGAGTGTGCTGCATTAAATGGTAAGTCAAGGTTAAAGGAATCTAAAGGAGGCACCCAAGGCTAAACACTTTTCGATGATGTTATCTGAGCCTGGGGTTGTGCCAGCTACTCTACAGGGCTCCTTCGCTTAGGCATTTGTAAATTGAATACAGCTCAGTGAGATTAAATAAAACAACAGGCTTGCAAGCTGACCAGACACAACTGTAGAAATTTGGGAACGTTTAATACGAGACCCAACGGAAGCCCGTGATTAATAAAATACACTTTGTATTAAATCCCAATTGGTAGTAAAAAAAAAAAAAAAACTACAAGATCCCGATTTGGGAGGGTGATGACTCTCCTTCCGACTTGTGATGTGGTTACTCTGATGAGCAGAGTACAGAGGAGGAAGACGCATTTTGGCAGAGCCTGAGTACGCATCGCTGCAGAACAAAAAAAAAAAAAAAAAAAAATTCCATGGGGTGGAGTCGAACCTGTTCTAACTCCTCCTGTCTGGGTGAAGTTAAGCCAAAAGTACAACCCTGGGTATTTCAGGCTGTGTGTTCAAGTGTGTTGTTCCATGTTTTATCTGGGTTAGGGTTTTTTTGGTTTCAGCAGCAAGGATGACCTCGCAAGGTCAGTTATACCACAGACAACTAGAGCATCGTTGATAATCAACTTGCGATCGCTTGATGACGAGGCTGCTTCTCAATCTGTAAGTCTTACTTTGAGAAAAAGGATCACCGATTGGGAATAAACATCTGTAGAACTGGGAAGGAACGTTAACTTGGTTACTACAATCCATGCCTGGTGCACATCGGTGTACTTGTTAGTGGTTATGAATGGTTATAAACCCAGACCGAGGTGACCTACTTTGAAAGAGGCGTGTTCTACTAACTTGCCCATACGAACACAAACGTACACACACAAGCGTGCGCGCGCACACACACACACACACACACACACAGTTACCCTGGCCCCTCTGCAACGCTGTTATTGTTCCTAACCCACGTTATCGCTCTGAACCCTATCCCTGACCTACATAACTTGCATAGCTCTTCCAGATTCTCATCATCACAGCAATGTAAAAGGATCAGCAAGAAAGAAATAAAAAGTCAGCAAACGTGAATCCCAGCGTGTTTCATAGATTATCATAAAGAGCCGAAACAAAACGGCGTACTTAAAACAGCCTGACCCAAACGCTACATCATGAAGACGCCAGACTTTGCTTTAAAACCCTACTTTTTTCCCCACCTTTTCTATCTTTGCCAAGAATGAAAATGCTATCTTCGGTTTGAATTTCAGAAATTGCCATTCCATTAACAAACGTACATCAATTAGGTGGATTAAAGTCCGCTCAGCGTACTGAACGCTGCTCGAACTGGGCGATCAAAGGTGAATCCGGTCCAAAAAGGCCATTGGAGCAATGCTATAAATCCATGTCTGTCTCGATTAAATATTCATTTCACAAGGTGCTCTTAAGGGACAGATATGTACGAAATGATGAATCGCCTACAGTTTTATCCAGAAAGACTGAGAAAAGTCAAGGCTGATCGCTGGAGTTGCGCATGCCTGTCTGCGCTACTCTGTGACATAAAATGAATGTTGCTGATACGACTCGATGTTTGATTTATAGTATAATGGATGTGTTGCGGACGAGCGGAGAACGTTTCTGGAATACAGCGAGGTTGAGTCGCGGTTTGAATGACAGAATGAGTATCCATTAGATGCAGAAACGGGGAACTGCAAGCATCTGTCCCTGACATGCGTGCG
>JAQMCW010000009.1:2294454-2314579 GCA_030068335.1 Chrysichthys cranchii | reverse complement strand
ACACACACGCATACGTCTCTAATCAGTTAAGTGCACTTAACCTATTAAAAAACAAAACGATTGTGTGCAACCTCCTCGAGCCAGCCTCAGGTAGCGTCGAGCCAGCTGGCAAGCGTGGCACTGAGCAGCAGCCAATGAAATGCAAGACCACCGAAATGTGATTAGATGTTCCTCCCACACGCCTCCTCTGTTCTAATCACCAGAGTTTAGATTCCTTCAGACCTCATTTGAAACTGCTCTCTCTCTCTGTCTCTCACTCACTCACACACACACACACACACACACACACACACACTCCTAGTCTAATCACTGAAGCTCTGACTCCTCCAAACTCCATTACTTCATCTGAGACTGAGCAAGCAATCACACACACACACACACACACACACACACACACACACACACACCTATTACTCAGTTCTGCTGAAATTCAGCCTGCCAAGTTCAGGTCCATCCATCACCTCGGTCCCTATAACACCTCAGTTATCCAAACTGATCTGAACCCGAGCTCGGTCCCAAAGACCGCACCTAACCCCGACAACAAGGCACGCCGTGCTCCATTCTGTCCCATCGGACCCCAGAGACGTATCATAGACCACGTTTACTTTGGCCACATCAATAGGGTGCTGGAAAATTCCTTTGAAAACTTTCAAAGATTTCCATCATCATCATCATTATCAGTAGTAAGCACTTTATCCTGGTCAGGGTCATGACCCCTGGAGCTCATCCCAGGACCATCTCAAGGCACCGCACACACAAATACACACACATTAACACCTCGGGGTTACGCAGATGCGTCAATCCACCTACTGGCATGTTTTAGGGGGTGGGAGGAAACCTGAGAACCTGGATGAAACCTAAATGGCCCAGAGAGTGACACAAGCACAGGATCGAGTTTCTGATCGATTACTGAAAATCTCGAATGGAACAGATGCTACGCATGCTCACTACATGGACTATAACACATAAAAACAGTGTTATAGAACCTACACACAGGACCACATGCACAACACGGACTAACGGACTAACCTTGTACTAACATAGTAACGTATGTGAGATTTACCCTACATGCATATTTACACCACGTTTCCTACACCGGCATTTTCCTAGACTTGCTTTAGACGACCAAAAGCAGAAGCTCATATCTCAGGCATATATATATATATATATATTTTGCTTTTGAATATATCCATATTAGGAGGAAAAATTCTATCATTCCAACAATGAAATTCGCTCAGACAGCGTTCATATCTCGTGATCTAATTGAACAAGAAGTAGTAGCGTTGCCTTTTCCCGAGCTGTGAATGCAGATACAGGTAAAGTGTGCTGATCAATTTTCCCTACTGACAAGGATGCTCTGGCTGAATGCTAATGATTTCCCACTCTGTCTCTCTCCAGCACACACACACATACACACACACACTTACCATGCTCCTATCTCCCTCGCCTCTCCTTGCCACGTATTCATACGTTTCGAACGCTGCCAATGGTAAAGGAGGGCATGTTGTTTTGTGCTGCTACTAATCAAGGCCACGTGTACCAGGGCACAGGATTACAGGTCTCAGACAGCACAAAGCTACACCCGTTATACCACAAGGTTACAGATTAATCGGCGGTAACCTCGCACGCAGCCTTGCTTCTCTTGTAGCCAACACTGCATTTTCGCACTCATACTCTCAGTCCCTCTCTCACCGGCACTCGGTGTCAGCTGTGATCGATATCAGTGGACAAACTTGGACTCTCTGAGCGTCTCGCAGCTGCATGGAGCCGTCTTCGCTGCTGTGAGACATTAAAATGACGTTCATTAGGCATGCAGCACACACACCTCGGGCGAGAAATTGGAGAGGCGAACTGGAGCCTGACAGTAACGTCTGTCACACACTGTACTACTGAACATCTGTGATTCTTACTTCTTCCCACCCACTAACGAGTTCTGCTCTATCGTCCTACGATGTACCAATATGTTCGGAGGAGCGCCAACACGTGCCTCCTCTTTCCTAAGGCGCTGCCGAGATGAAACTGGAAACGTGCGACCGCTCGAAGGACAGGCTAAACTGTTTTACGACCGTTATGCAAACGTGAAAAATTAGGTATGGAGTAAAAATGAGCAGAAGTCGATTTGGTTACTGGAAACCAAAACCTACCTCACATATTTCATCAACAAACACTACGTCTCCTGGTAACACGGACCTTTTCTTTATTTTATATTATCTAAAGCTGGGGTGACCAACCCTGTTCCTGGAGACTAACCCTCCCCTGAAGACTTGAGCTCCTCCCATAATTGTCACTGCGTTAATCAGATAAAAGACTTAGGGTTTTTGGGATTTTTTTGGTTTTGGTTGGACATGAAATGTACAGGAAGGAAGATTTTCAAAAACTGGGTTTATGTCCACTGATCTAAAGAATCCTACGCTTGGGAATGTGCTGCTATTGGAAAACAACCCACAAGGACATGAAACAGAGTTTCCACGCCGATCTGGAGTTTCCTGAATTGCTTTAATTCGCTGGTGATCGTTCTACACTTTCACTGATTGAAGAACGACACGTTGTAGTTTTTATCCACTCAACGTTGCAGATTGTCCACAAAACAACTACTCACTTATATTTCAAGCACCGGCAAAAAAAAACTGCTCGTCACGTTAGACAGCACCAAACCCGAAAGATTTCCCCATGTCGGAAGACCCCACATTTGGAAGAGTCCAAAAAGGCTAACTAAACATCGCCGTATCCCCGGATCGTCTCTGTATATTAATTTTTGTGCATTTTGATTCATTGCAAAATGGCAGCACATTGTAAATTTCACATCATATAAACCCCTAAAGGCCAAGAGATGCTGTTCAACACCTTCTGACCAATCAGATTCAAGAATTCAAACGCACTGCTGTTTAAACGTTACCATAGTGACTAATATATACATGTGGGTGTGTGTGTGTGCACCCATAGCCTCTATTGATAATGCTGAGAAAGCTTGTGTATTAGCAGTTGCATCTTCCTCACTCAGCAATACAGGAGGTGGAGATGAGCGAGACTCAACAGCACCTTTTGCATCAGCAGGAATATTTCATTATGTACATAACGAGTGCCATTAATCGCTCCTAACAAGAGGACACAACCTCACCTTGGCAGTCTCGCATGAAGCTGAGGGGAGGAGTTACCAGCCGGAAAAGGGGGGGGGGGGGAGAGAAAGAGACAGGGAAAGAGAAAAGAGGGAGGCAGGAACTCAACATCACCACACTCAGGAAACTGCCATCTTCTGCTCTCGCTCTTCATGCTGATGTGTGAAGACAGCCAGCGGCTGTGAAGGCAGAATAAACACCCAGAACAAATGAAAGACTACGGGAAAGTAAGAGAGAGAGAGAGAGAGAGAGAGAGGACAGGAGAGGAGAGGAGAGGAGAGGAAGGGGAGAGCTAGAGAGAGGGAACGAGCCTGCAATGACAGCGGCCGCCCTTGACACACTGACATCAGCCCGTTGTCATGTGACACTGTCATCTGCCACCTGGCAAGAACCTCCACCTTCTCACGACCTCATCCTCCGGTGACCCCCCCTCCCGCCCCACCCTAGAGGCCCCCCCCCTCACCCCCATCCTCCTCTGAGCTGGCGGTGAAGGTCGTGCAGGTCTCCATGCCCTCATCTGTAATCCTCCGCTATTCGTCAGCAGCCGTGCTGCGAGGGGAGAATGCCCAATTAGGCAGCTGTCACACAAACCAGAGGCTACACAAAACCGTCCCTCTGTCAGACACCTGCGCAGCTGCGGGTGCCAATTACGGCCAGGGCTCTGCCCCTGCTACCCCGGATCCTGCCTGCTTCTCTTCGTCTTACCACCAGGCCAAAAGTAAGAAGAATAACACCCTGTTTGCTTTGGCACAAGACCAAGATGGAGGGTTTTCATCTCAAGGATGGGGGGTGGGGGTGGGGGAGATATTTATGCTGCACAGTATATCTGCCTCTCTTGTTCTTTTTCCTGCAATGAATAATTTAGGTAAAAGTCAGGAAAGGCTTTTTTGAAACATTAAAGGAATAAGATTTCGTGTCTAACCGAACAAGCCTTATCTTAGCAGGCTATAAGTCTGCTCACTCGCATTTATCAAAGATGTATCCTGGTGAGGGTTCCTGTGGATCCGGAGCATATGCCAGAACAAATTAACACTTTGTGAACTACTTAACTGTCATAAGTTTGTTCTTAAATGTTGGTCTGGGTGGAAAAGCCACCCAGAAACCACTCATGTCCTACAAGAAGCCTATCCAAAAGCTCCGCCCGAACTTTGGTAAAGTTGGTCGAGACGGTGCGTCCCAAGGGAAATCTTAAGAAGAAACACTACCTCGCGGGTGTGTCCAAGGATGCGGCGTATATCAAGTGCTGAAAAATTTGTCCTAACCAGACAATCCATCATCTCCAAACACATCCGATTTGAGTAATGGGAAAGCTAATCTATAAAAATGAAAGGGAACGAGTTGGAGGGCAGCCTGCCGAAGATTTACGGTCTGGCGGATCGGGAGTCGTAGCGGCGTTTATCGATCTTTAAGCGGCCGCTTCTCCGTTTAATCAAGTAGCCCAAGGAAGAGACGCAAAACAGCCAAGATTTGAGCGTGGACATGATCCACAGCACTGCAGATTGGCTAATGCAGTGGTTTCAAGGACTTCCAAGCCTAGTGTGTCCAAAAGGTCACGGTTCTAGGCCTCAAAATCCACCCTGAAGGGATTAAAGGCTTTATAAAAAAACATTTACAAATTGATCGAACGTTTCGCTTCTCTTGGAACGGATACGTTCCTGGATTAGAGAATGTCCTGCTACTCATCAACTGCTGAGGAACAATGTATTGTGTAGATGGTGCGTGTTCTTCCAAACAGCTCCTAGCTGGGTCACACACACACACACACACACACACACACACACACACACACACATTCAGGGGTGACAGCCTGCGCATCGTGTTACTTTCTGACAGGCTGATTTTAGGCTTTTGTCTGCAAACTTCTGTCATAATCAGAGCAGCGAGGAAAAAAGCCGAAGAGCGCTACGCCGTCACTGTAGGTGCTGACAACGACCTTGATGAAAATCTCTGCCGAGTCGCGAGAAGCTGTGTGCGGGATAAACGCGAGTAGGATTTAAGAAGAAACGACAGGGGGCTGTTTAGACAGTAGTGAAGATGAGCTAGCGAGAGGGCCACCGTGGCGAGCAAATTTGAACGGTTGTCTCCTTAAATAACTTTAAGACCTCTCCTTGTGCGCTTGTCTACTTCTTCCAAGTTAACACCCATCCACCCCCACACACACACACACTCACACACACACACACACACACTCACAGGCACATACGAACACTCTGGCACTCCACAGCCGCCTTGGCTCCGTTCAGATTTGCCAGACAGAGAGTGGGAGGGAAGTCTTTTATCACAGAAACAAAGGTTACTGTGTCGCACAAAACTGCAGATCTGGACCTGGAGCCCTGCACCACTGAGGGGGTTAAATCCCCTTTTCCCGTCTACACGGGGAGGGGAGGGGAGGGGATGATAGATTTTACAGTGCCCCTCATCTCCCCCCCTCCCCCCATTTCCTGTTGTTCCTGAATGTCACGGGCAACTGCGTGTGGTGTGTGTGTTTGTGTGTGTGTGTGTGTGACCTTGAGCGGCATCGCTGGCACTCGACGAGCTGCCTTGCCTGCAGGCGTCCTTGAACTGGATCTGCAAGACAAAAACCTTTCACGCCGTCTGATAGACATCTCAAATCTCCTTCAGCGACTCGCTCTTCCAATCTCCACGCCTGCGCTCATCCCCCGCCCCCGGTGGGAACAGCGTTATCAGGACGTGGGATCTCTAACCTTAGGAGTGAACTCGGGAGATACCGGCAGAATTTCAAAAGGTCTGACGGGTTTATTTTTAACCTCCAGCGCAAATTCCCACTAATTCAGTGCGCGTGGGTGGGAACGGGTGGGGGGGACGAAAAAAATAAATAAATCGGCGTGATTCCGGATGGCGCCAGTGCCGCTGTGGGTATGGATTCCGATGCGTCTCGAGATGCCGGTGAAACTAATTCATCGGTGATATTCCATTGCATACTTCTCTATGGAATGAAAAAAAAAATATTACTAATACATACAGTATGCAATATAAACAGAACCTCTCTTGGAACCGTTCGCCTTATCTTTGAATAATAATGAGCAAGCCGTTGGAGCCACGACGCAACCTTGGAACAAGGCGGGCCTGGAAATATGCTTCAACACGATTTGCTGAACAAGCTACCGCTGAGACCCAGTAAGCCTTGAACAAGGAGGAGTGGAACGATAACGGTATTTCGTGAACTAAGCCTCAGATCAGTGGTATGGCGATCTGCTGGGACGCCTCACGTATTCAAGGAGCTGATAATTTGCCAGAAAAAAACAAAACAAAAAAAAACCCTCTACCGCAAATGGGTTCTGCAGAAGAGGGATGAGAATGTTATCACTATGCAAATGCGGTGCCCTTGGAAGCACCAGCGTGCCAATCCGAGGTTCAGAGTATTAAACAAATATTTGGTCCGTCCTCCGTGTCTTTGCTGCTGAAGCATGAAAGGAGAAACGAGGCGTTTCATCACGAGTGTGGACAGGATGCTCGTTCTTTGTGGGAGATCTCGCAGGGTCGGGGTCCCGTTCTGCCGGCTATGTCGAGTGACCTTTCCTGACTGTAATGCTGTCGCCTGGGTTCTGCGGTCCTGCTGGAAACCATCTGCTCCGTTCTTCCGACGACGGTTTCGGAGCGTCCGGGCCCGGTCTCGTTTCTCTACGACGCTGAGCCTTGGTTAACGGAAATGATCTTTGTTATGAAACAAGTCGAGGCGACTCCTGGTTCTTTTATGGCGTGTGAGAACAGATCTCGTTTTTGTTTGGTTTTTCCCCCCCTCCCGCTGGAAGCGACGATGCTAATCCTCAGCATATAACCCTACTCCAACCTGATGCGTGTTATGTGTCATTTCATTCGAGGGCCTCGCACACCTGTGTAAATATAGCACGCTTTCAACACGAGCCGAGTCGGGTTCCATTAGCCAGAGTGCTCGTGGGCGCTTCTGCACTACGACCTGCAAGTCACACTTCAGTATAATCCAAGCACTAAAACACACACAAACACAGAGGGTCAAAGTCCCTTTACTTATTCTATACTGCTTGATCAGCATGGTGAAATAAGAAGGAGCAGGATTTTCACAGAACAAATAGAGCACGGCGTCATTAAGGGTCACGGTGCCAAGGATAAAGCGCTGGAAATTCCAAAGTCCAGTCCTTGGTCTTGGATATTTTGGAAAGTCTTCTTTTTGTCGTGTTAATAAGCTTTCGTGTTCACAGGCTAAACCTAAAAATGACCCACTCTTGATTTGGCTAATCTTATATAAAGCATGTCTTCAGTAAAAATAAATAAATAAAAATTAAAACGACTTGGAAGCTCGAACTGGAAAACCCGTCCGACGTTGCCATCGGCTGAAGATCTCAGCACGCGTCGCGATGGAGTCCGAACTTCGGAGGTTATTTTTGCCCTGCTTTTGTTCGGGGGTTAAACTCGCACTACAGCGGTGGAATGAGAGGGGGGAAAAAAGGAAGTTGAGAGAAGCATTATATCTTTTATCAGCCAGTATTTCTGCAGGGCTTTGGTGTGCTCGCGTTTAATGGACTTTTGGGGGGAAAAAAAAAGAAAAGAAAGAAGAAGAAGGAAAAAAAAAAAGGAAGACCTCCGTGCACGACTCGGGGCATATAATCTATGGTTCATTTGCAGCTTCCTCCACAATACGACAAGTCGTTTACAAGATGTAGCCTTTGCTGCTGACCCACTTCCATGTAGCTGCGTCTGGAGACGAGGCCCTGCTCCCCATCTGACTGACGACAGCTCTGCCACCCTCTGCCTCCGTGAACTGTGAGAAAAATAGGTCGCCATGACCCACTTTTCCCTCTGCGTGTGTGTGCGCGTGTGTGTGTGCGCGTGTTTTTTTTCTATGACAGCATGTGAAGAGCGCCGCAGAGTCTTGATCAGGCACCTCGAAGAGAGCAGGAGAGAGGGGGGGAAAAGAGAGAGAGAGAGAGAGAGAGAGGTGAAAAACTGGAGAGACAGCAAGACAGAAAAGACTACCTTCATTAACCCCGGTGCGCTCAGAACAAGCTCACAGAAATATGAAGCTCTTATCAGGCTTCATAATTAATTAAACAGGATTCGCAGCTCGACTCGAGCAGCGCAATCACTTCATCCCTTTCTCCACGTCCTGTTCATCCTTCCAGTTTGGGAATAGCTCCGTTAGCGAAGCGAAGGACTGCGTCGGGGCCGGATCCTGGGTGTAGAAACTCCCATCCTAACGGACGGACAGGTTTACTCATTAACTTCTGGTGTACACAGACACACTGCCTTCCCAATCCCCAGGGCTTTACGTTGGCTCGGCGGCTGCCTCTCAATCGGCGCATGCTGCCTTTTGCGGAGCGAGAGCGCGAGATAGAGAGATGGGGAGAGGGAGATGTTTGCCGATAATGCTGGCGCGAGCTCTCTCGCCCCCTGCCACGATCCTCTGTGTGATCCCTGTAATGTGAGAACATGTTTCCAGGCAACACAAACTGACAAATGGTCAGATATTGATCCCGGTTGCGGCATCGGCACAACAAGCGATGTTTCTCCCTCCGACATGCATAATGCACGATGTACATGTGAAACGACGTTGCACTGCCAGAGATGCTCCGGCATAAACGCTGCACCGTGGTTAGCGCGTGAAACCCTCAGAGTAAGGGAGTGCATTAACCTTTACCTGACTTTCGATCCATGGATTCACAAAAGCACTGTATCGCAAACGGTTCCTGAATACCCAACCATCGCACTCATAGGTCCTCGCTGAACATCCCAGTCCAGAAAAAGTCCCTTGGCTGCGGGGATTCGCCCATTCAGCTCCAAGAGCATTAGATATGCCAATCAGTGGTTCTGAGCAAAGAGGCCTGGGGTGGAAAGGAAACCGTGTCCAAGCTACAGCATACAAGCACCTTCTAGACAATTGTGCGCTTCCAACGTCGTGGCAAAACCATAGGAACGGACCACGCGTAAGTGTGACGATCAGGCGTCCACATACTTCTGACTACACAGTCTACCTAGATCTCTCTTTTCAAACCCGGTGCTCATCTCGGACGTCCATCACTCCTCTAAAAGGCATTCATAAGCTGTTGAATCATTGCTCATTGACCTTATTAAGCCCATTTAAATGTATTTAGGTCAGGCCCTGCCTCGCTGCGAGCATGAAGGTCAGCTCTGAATGGAAGGGCAGGTGGCTTAAAGGGAGGCTCGGCTAAATCGGAGTCGTCTGGCCTCGGTGACTCAGCCGTGTAAACATGCTTACACAAGTGGAGCGTTCGTACATTTAAGCGCCTCCAGAATAATGAACCAATTCAGGCATTTTAGTTCACTGAATATGCCCGATATTTCAAATCTTATCCCAGCGAAAATGCTCCTTAAGCAGCAAGAAATTACCTCAGCTGGGTACCAGTACGTCCAAAACGCCTTTGTTTTGGTTGCTACGGGAAACAGGCGCCCGTTAACGAGGAGACGGTATTACAAAATGTGCCTCTAGTCTACTTACATCTGCCAAGATTAATTAATTGATTCTGTTTATGCCTTGTGAAGGAGAAGCAAGGAGGGGGATAGAATCCGAGTGAGAAATTTCCCTCTGTGTTTTCTCGGGATCCGACACACCGGTGTCGAATTAAACTGAGCAACTCGCACAATCCCAAGCACGCTGCTCCTGGTAATGACAACAATATGAACGACCCAGTGGTTTACAACACTCATAACCTCACGACCAGGCTGATAACGTGAGCGCCGGATGGCTAGACAACAAATCTTCCGACGAGTGCGTTACACAAAGTCCAGCGCGACCTCTTCGTGAGGAGGAAGGTCACATGATTGAACCTCGTTTTAGATGGTTATGTAAAAGCCTCTTCGGTCAAGGTCAGGTTAGCCTTAATGCCTATTCTCTACCCGTGGCTTAGCCTTGAGAAGCCTGAAGTGGCTCGCCGGGATGAGAAGGGCGCATTTATCTTCCCACGCCGCCCAAGGACGTCTCCCGACCCGCTGTAGGAGCTCTAACTCATTCCGCTCGCCCTGCTAATTGGGATGCAAGGAAAGTAGTCTTGGGGCAGGGATGAGTGTTACACCATGCAGAGCACTGAGCCAAAATCACGGCTGGCTGAATCAGCCTGGGAGAAAAAGCGGCGCGATCTGAGCGGCGTGGTGTGCCACGTTTGCGCGTTCACAAGCGATGGCGGCGCCCGCACCACACGTCCCAGTGTGAGTAAATTCCTCTTTGGCATGCGCAAAGAAGGACTATGTAGCGAGACTTCATCGACGCCGCACCACTGACTGCGACCTGGGGAAAATAGCAGGATCCGCTCTCGGCCATCTATCGGTGCTGTCCCTTGTTGCCCGGCAACAGCACAGTTCACTTTAACCCCCGAGAGGAGGCTTTTGTGCTCCGACAGCAGGAGCTTGGTGTCAGTCAGCTTTAGGAAGTGAGACAACTTCATCCCTCGCGGCTTTTTCATGTGCCTGGAAAGGCTTACGGAGGCTGCGTTTTCAAGAACGCCAAGTTTCTGAACTCGCCGAATGTGACGAGACTAGCAAGTTAACTGGGACGGTGACAAGAGCAGAGACACGACCGTGGAACAAGCCCAGTGTCCGTTGAGTGCTAATAATGTGAGAAGACCAGAACGAGAGAAGGCACTTTTGCTCGTCTAATCTTTGGGGCTTTGAGATTCAAACGGAAATCTGCATTTAATTCCTGCTTGGAAGTGGAAGGTCTGTAAACAGCTGATATCCATCCACACGCACGCACAGCAAACAATCAAATCCTGAATGACAGGATGCCAAGAATATATAATATAATTATATATATATATATATATATATATATATATATAATAAAAACTTTCCTCTTTGCCTCTCCATCGCACAAACACCTTCATTTCAGTTCCCTTCCCCTTACTGAAAGAAATAAATCCCACCAACAAAAGTTCTACCTCACAAACGGCATATTCGTCTCGAGCCATGTCTGCTTTTTTGTCCTTTTCTTTTTCTTTTTTAATTCATAAATCCTCAAAAATCCTCCTTCGGGTTAATTGCAATTTGAAAGGAAAGCTTTTAAAGAACGGATCTTTCGTCATGTCCCAGGAGGCCTGGGCCTATACATGTGTACACACACACACACACACACACACACACACACACACACGTCTAAGTCGGGTCATTACGTAAATCTCTTCCCGCCACAGCTTACTGCACCAGACGCTGCGTCCTTGCCTCGGCTTTGAAGGTTCCCAAAAGGACGGCCGTGCTAAGAAGTTGTGAAGGACAGTGCTGGTAATAGGCTGGCTCTGCAGCGGCCTTGGACTTTGAATTCTCCGGCAGACAGGTTCATGCATCAATCCTTCAGCTTTACACAGACAAGGCACTCACCTTCGCGACTCGACTCAACAGGAATGAGTGGCATTTCACTTAGCCGGACCTCTCTTTCTCTCCTTCTCTCTCCCTCATTCTTACTCGATGTCTTGGTTAAAAAAAAAAAAAAAAACACTGTTAGCTGTGCACGGTGCTCCTGAAACACACTTGGCATTTTAATCAAACTCAGTGATTTTTTTTTTTTTTTTGGGTCTCACAACCAGGACCATACCCCCAGATATGCAAGTCGTACATCTAGTCCGGCGGTAATTGTATTAAATTAAATGATACGCTACAAAAGTAACGAGCGCTCATGTTTCTCATAATCAGCACCTTTCCAGTTTAGAGGCTTAAACTATTATACGAGTGACCTTTTACGCATGAAGGAGGGTATTTCACGGAGAAGGCGTGCACCGTTCGGTACAGACGGTAACTGTGCTTATGTTTCTGATGCAAAAACCCAGGGCTTAAGTTCACGCCGTGCTGCTCGGGCTCCATTTCAAAACACGGTGCATGCATTTAAATAAACCGATCGTAGGCCGAGCTGCTCGCGGGAATGCTCGGTGGATGCCGATGCCCGGCACGGATATTTCACAGCTGCCGTTTTCTTTTCTTTCTTTCTTTTTTTTTTTTTTAAAGGGTGATGACAGTCCGGGTGGCGTGCTTAATTTATCTGACCTGCATCTTTGCCTGTGACTGGAGCACGAATTCAGCAAGCCATAAATTATTAACCGGTAACGCGATCGTCCACAGATCAATCCGTTGCTATATATTTCAAGAAGATGATCAGGTTTAATGTTGCTACAGCTTGTTTCCTTTGTCCAGGAAGTTCTTCAGGAAGACAGCCCTAACACTGTATACATCTCAGTGGGGGTCCAAACTAAATCAGCTTGTATTTACGCACAGTTTGTCTTCCTGTGTGTAAAGGAGACTCAACAGAAGTGGAATCATTGGCATGATTTTGAGATCAGATTTACCATTGCTTTCCTCTCTCTCTCTCTCTTTCTCTCTCGATATGGTACTGTTCCCAAGCATAAAACAAGACATGATGAGGCCATTTACATTTTCTGAGCTCCCGTCAACACCACGAGTGAGTCATTCTCACACTTTTATAAACTCAACGCCGATGCCCACACTTCATGCGATCAGCCCGGGTCCACCGCTTTTCAGGAGCAGGCCATTAAAACCCCTTAAACCCTTTAAACACTTCCGTACAAGTCTGTAAACCAGAAGATACCTGGAGATCGTGCTTACAGGGTCACATTCACCTCACAAACAATTACTTGGAATTAGCATGGACATTTGCATTTGTTTTGATGTAAACAAGATGGACGAGACGATCCAGAGGGGTGACGTAAACACGCGTCGACTTCAGGACAGATAGTCCGGCACCCTCGCATCGTCCTCACGTTCTAAAAGTGGGGTGATTACTAACAGATTACGCATCCGGCTCTGACTCGGACTCTGATTCATCCCCGAAAGGTCACAACAAAACCACTTTCGCTTCCCAAACCGCCTCCCATTAGCAGCTCGCCAGCCTTGTTTTTTTTTTTTTTTTAAAGGAGTGACATTCACGCATTAAACATGTTGTTGTTAAAATACAGGAACCAGAATGAGGTCGCGACCCCTAGTTCCTGGAACGCTGGCGACTCGCAATCCAATGGATCGACGTGATTTACGAGATCTGAAGCTCAATATAACTCCTGATTCAAACTATACTAAATAAGCCACTAACTTAATCCCATGGCTGAGATAAACATCTAGCAAAACTGAATTCCATTCCAGGACAAATCCTCGTGCTCGTCGTTGTTTTTCTTTCCTCTCCTTCACCTGAACTAACAGCAGCACTAACGCCCCAGCTCCTCTCAGTAACCTTTTGACTCTGACCTTTACAGCCTCTTCTTATTGACTGAAGCCACAGGAAACCTCATGACAACAATAAACGCAGTCCAAAATCCATAGACGCCGTTCACCATCACCAGACACGGTGATTTAGGAAAGGAAACACACCAGCATTTGTGCTCGACTCTGGCTTTGTGGTCTCCCGTTCATCTATTAAGTGTGTGTCTATGAGGGACATCTTAACGTAGTCATTTTTTCACAACGGAGCAAAGACATTAGAATAAATTCAACTACAAGGAAGAGTAGACGGAGTCACTTTGCATTTTCACTCTGCGCTTTTAAACCGTACTAGCTTCTCATTCTGCACTCTTTCCAAGGACTTACTGGATAAGATGCCTCGGAGATTTAAAGATGTTTCGTGGAGAGTTTGTATTAAATGGACACCAAAAAACAAAAACAAAACAAAACAAAAACCTTGTAATTGAATTTACAGACCATTATTAAAACTAATCAGAACCAAGGTGAAACTTACATACAAGATTTGTATTGCTTCTAACATTTCCAAACATTAGGCCATTTATTTCGCTTTAACGAGTAAACATTTGGTGTCTTCGCTGTTACCGACTTTCTTGAAACCTTTTTAGCCCCCTTTCGCGATTTTTCTTCATTTTGTCTGCTCTGGGTGAAATTTCAGCTATTAGCGAATACACAAACAGCTCATTTGCCATCTCACATCCACCCTGAAATTCTGACAAAATGGGAAACTTTTCAGAAAATCTGACTTCCACACGCAACATGTTTCGATGCACAAGTCGTCTATTTCACGCGCCTTAACCGCAGTCCCCTGAAAAGATTTCCCAAAAATGCCTGGAACACCTTGTAGAAATACGTTCCCCGTCACAGGACTTTATTTTCACCCCATAACGTTCTTGATTTGCTTGGACGGACCGCTCACCGTGCCGATTTCATTCCCGAGCCCCAAGTATCGCGATACGCAAAATATCTCCGACAAACCCAAAAGTCCCGAAGATCCTCCGAGTACTTCTGACTTCACTTATATTTCCACGGCGGTTTAATTTTTACACCCAGGCCCGTATACACACCTGACCAGACATTAGTAAGCGGCAAAGTCGTCCATCTTACATAAGCGGTCTTTAACCCTGGAAAACCCAGACCACCTTATCACAGGAAAACAGGCGAAAGTGATCATCCAGAAAACAGGTGTTTTTGTTTTTTTGTTAGTTAGTTTTTTTTAATGAAACTTTTCCTACTACATGCTATGAAATGGTCCTTATGAGACCTCCTGGGATGTCCCCTAATGTCCACCAACCAATGAGTGGGTTGAATACAAGACCAAAATAAACTTTAGGGTCAAATATGACCCCGGGGTGCTCCAGGGGTAATCCTTTTCCCTCCAGGATTAGCTCTTTAATAGCTAAGCGACCTGGACATTGAACAGACACGAAGCTCCGCCCCCCCAGGATCATCCCTGATTCATATAAACATAAACAATCGCCCCGGTCCGTTATACAGATTCCCACACGACTTTTCACACCGAATTCATCACCTTTTCCTAAGGCTACGGCTTTAGACATTGGTTTCGTTCAGCCTACGACATATCTAGCATATTTCCGAAACAAATAAATTGTGGGAAAGAAACACACCCACGCACCTTTAACGAAATAAACACTTTGTACATTGATATTAATGTACAAGATGCACCATGGACTCGTGGACGCAAATAGATACCTCAGTCCTAAAACCTAATTCTAATGGAGTCAGGATTCGCTCGAAGCATAACGTTAAGTTCGTCCAGGAAAACCTAGTACAAAGAATATAAGAGTATATTTTTATTCTTACTTCCCAAGAACTATCAGACTCTGGAGTAGCCTTCCTAGGGACGTCGTCGAAAGCCGTTCACCGGAGCTCTTTAAATCCAAAGCTTTAGAATATGACTGATCGAATGAAACATTTTTTATTTAAATTTGTTTAATCCATTCATTTTAATCTACCTATACTGTATTAGCATTTGAATGTATTTAAAAAAAAGTGTGCATATTGCATAGTTTTAACTTAACTGTTTACGATATCGTACTCATATTTTATTAATATCGATAATGAACCAATGCTGTGTTATTTTACACTCGGTGTGATTGATATCTGTGTGGATTTTTCACCCACTCAATGAATGTACCTGTGGATGAATTGTGTTATGAATAAAAAAAAAAAAAAAAGGCAAACTGTGTGGGTGGGACTGCAAAGCCCTGGGGACATAAAACATAAAAACACACAATGTCCTCATAAAGACTTGGTTAAGGGACCTGGATATCAAGTGAACCAAAACCTGAGGTAAATAAATACAGTACAGTGTAGGCAGCAGTAGCAAGATTAGCTCGGTAGCTAAACAGTCCTGAATGAAACTTGCTCGGTTACCATGACAATCCCCAGTGCCTGTGGCTGCGTCCCAATCCGCAGACCACTCAACTAAATAGTGGCTTCTTAGATGATATTAGCATTAGGGCTGTTTTTGGACGTCGCCTAAATCAAGCAGCGATGGCGATCCGGGATCGTTTTACGCACTGACTTAAAGAAGGACCTAAAAAAAAGGCCAAATTTACTTGGTATAATAACACTAACAACAACAACAACAACAACACCTGGCACAAGCGTCTCTCACAACAGCAGCACGCTACGCTACGCTTCGGCTCGGCTCGGCTCGGTTCGGTTCGGCTCGGCTCGGCTCGGCTCAGCGCCTTGTTACCTGCGTGTGAAAACCGCGTAGGTCTTCCGACACCGGGGGAGTCTGGTACCGTGTCCGTGAGAAGTCGCCTGGTCCAGCGGGGTGTCAGCAGAGTCCAAAGAGCTTCTCCGTACTCTGTTTAAGTCTGCGCGCAAGTGCTCGTGCTCGGAATCCCCGCCTGGCTGTGTGCTCCACTCCGCAATGTGCCCTCTAGTCATGAGTGAATCACTAGCGAATCGATTCTTTTTTTTCCCCGAGCGACTCGCAGGAATCGAACGCTTCGTGGCGCCTCGTGCGGATTCAGAGCCCCAGTGCTTTAAAGACTTGTTTAGACATGATAGCGTGTGAGTGTGTGTGTGTGTGTAGTAAAAGGCATAAGGAATAAAAACACGTGTGGGCGTGCTGTTCTGGGAAAATAGTCAACGATAAATGGTGCGGTGTGGTTATTTTCCTGTATAAGAACACCCCTTAGAGTGCTATTCCTCTTACACCACGGCAATAAGCCAGCAGTTGGAATTTTTTTTTTGTTTTTTTATTTGTAAACATCATACTTTTTTTTCCTAAAAATAAAATAAATAAAATCAATTTTAAAAATGATTTATAGTTACATTTAGTGCTGGGGGACATCCATGAGACGTGTTTCGTACCTGATCTCTTACCTTCGAAGGTGTTGTTTCCTCATCAGCAAAAAAATAAAAAAATAAATTAAAAATAAAAAAAGCTTGAAATGTTACCTGAACGTGAAGATTTCCCAAAATGAAAAAAATAAAAAATAAAAAACATTTACAAATTTTTCAAAGTGCTGATCCTTCCATATATGCCATAATATCCTAATAAAAATCATCACTAAATCAAGAATATTTTTTATAGTGACAACTTCTGAAATCTGAAATCCATTTCTTTTTATTCCTATATCACATTCCCACTCTGGAAACAATACCATATTATAACACACAACTTCATACAAGCCTATAATTTGAATTACACCCAGAACTGCCTCTGTTTGGAAATGAATCAGTGCTGTGGTATAACAGAAGCTAACCTGTGCTATGGCCTGTGACATAGTCACATAGTCAGACATATAGGACATTAGTATTCCTAGTGAAATTATTTCTTTTCCAAGATAAAATAGGTTGTCATAAATCTGTATGAAATTGTACTGCCAACATGTCTCATCTCTCTTCCTGGGGACTCCCTCCCTCCCTCCCTGTTCTGCTTGGTTTGGGGTTTTTCTTATTCCCAACACACCTAATTCACCTTCCTCATCTGAACATTAACACCCTCTATGATAGAAAAAAAATAATGATCATAAAACTGTGTTTAGGTGGATCTGAATCCGACAACCTGTGATATACATGATTTTTTCTGCCTGCCACTCTCTCTGTGTAATGAATCAAACGATTCAGCCTGCTCATGGTTCAAAGGAATCGACTCAGTAAAGGCATGTCGAAATGTTCCCTTTAGGCTCCGCCCACTCCGGGCGCGCCCACACAAGCAGCCTTAAAGGTGCAGGAGCGCGCTGCAGTGACTAGGGATGGGCCTCACCACTGAGTTCCTCTACCTTTCTATCAATACCAAGTATCACCAAGACGACTACCCTGGTACACATACTTGGCTGAAAAGTCTTCGAAACGTGAATCCAAAAAGAGAAAATGTTTTTCGACGGTGAGAATGTCCATCCCTTCAGACGCAGGGAAACTGGGGCGAACCTGTCAGCAGGCTATCCCAGAGACGAACATCCATACACGCTCACGGGCAATTTAGAGTAGCCAGTTGATCTAATCTGCATGTCTTTGGGTTGTGGGAGGAAACCGGAGCGCTTAGAGGAAACCCACAGAGAACATGCAAACTCCATACCGGAAGACCCCAGTCACTGGGCCGGTTCAAACCTGGCTTCTTGCTGTAAGGGAGCAGTGCTGACCACTGCATCACCATGTATAGTGTGAATTTGCAAACAGAAATCGCAAAAAGGGGAAGGGGAGGTTAACTGGGGCATGTTTTTCCAGTTTCCTCCCGCTGTCATGCAGCTTGGCTATGGTAAACTGCCTCTTGGGTGTGAATGATTGTGTGAATGTGTGTGTGAATGGGTCTCTGAGATGAACTGAACCGGTTGCTGATGATGAATAAATAAATCTTGATGGGGTCAACCGTGCTTAGAAGGATCAAAATGCGTAAACGTTTACATTTATAGGTAAAAAAACAAACAAAAAAACCCCCCAAAACAAGCATCTGGATGGAAAGTATGGACAGGTCTGTGTCGATCCACCCATCTCTAAGTTAAGCTCCTGCTTCATGGTTTCACTGAGACACATGCTTTCAAACCATACAACAACAGTTACACCTAATGTTCAAGTCAAGTAATTTCTTTAATATAATATCTATAATATAATAATTCCCAAGAACCATGTATGTATATACCCCCTTACCTTCAAACACATGAGTATGCAATTTACAAACACCACCATGCTAGTTGTCAGTAAGCTGGTAGACATGAAAAGTCTCAGGAGTTTATTTAACAGTACCCAGACCTACCGGAACACACCATGTAGGACAATAGAACAAACAAAATTACGTTCTTTCCTACTAACAATAGCCAAGATGGCTTATTAGCAGATTGTGCGGCTAAAGTTTCCAAGAATCATGTCCCAAAGGAAGACACAATTAGATGGAATTGTGACTTGACTAACTGAGCTCATGTGCTCAGCTAACCAAAAGCATGTTTATGAGTTCTGGGCTTTGTGGACAAAAATCAGTAGGAAGTCTTATTTTCTTCATTTGACTCTCTTCCAGCTTAGTGATCGTTGAACCACACCAGTAACCATTATGTGTATCCAAAAGATACACATAATAAAAAATGGAATCACGATGCTTTGAATTTGTGAAGGTCCATAACTGATGATCACGTGATCATAACGGGGTCACGAGGAGGCACTGATCCAGCAAGCTCGCCAAGTCGAATCTGGAACCCCAGCGACCCTTCATCTTTAAACTTTGACCTCAGACGCCACATGAATGGAGATACAATATCCTCCCTTTCGTTCCTCCCCCAACCTCGTCGACCTCTGCCCCCAAAGATTTTCACAGAAACGTGGTTCATGGAACTTCGACCTCTGACCCCCGAACAGAAGAGCATGTGTGCGTTCATTTGGTGCCTGCATGTTCGTGTACGTTGAGCACGGCAGCTCAACGTTTCCTTTTTTTTTTTTTCCCTAAGAACTATAACGAGGCAATTCTGCATTTAAACAAATGTCGTCTCGTGCTGTTTAAGCTGGGGGTCAGAGTTTCCACTCCATTAAAAACCTCTTTACAAGTTTTAGCCATTATACGAGCCTTGACACACTTGTCCTGTCTGACACAAGCCAAGGGTTCTTTTATGTTTTTTAATCGAAGTGCTCAGAGATTATATCATGCAAACGGCATGCAAATGCTGTTTCAACTGATGCTTTTTTCAAGGTCTCTAAGATTTCAGATAAGTTCATGAGTCATTTGAATGTAAATAGGAGCACTGGTGTAAAGTGGGGGAATTTGATTCAGGGGATTATATTTGGTTAAAAACAACGCGCTGGCTAGCACAATCAACGCTAGCACTTGGGGGCCCGTGGTTAAAAAGTGCCGTTCACCCCATTGGCATGTAAATACCCTCAAATTAACTGCACTTCGAGCTCATACACATGCATTAAGTTCAATTTCAATATACTGAGGTAAAATAACCAGACAAAAAGTGTTCTTAAAAAAGTTGATAATTATAAAAAGGTTTGCTGATTTCATGGCTGTTCCACGGCATCTCCAAATTGTTGCGGTGTAAGAGAAATAAAGTATTTGTTAGAAGAAAATAATCGACTTCTGGGACAGTAACAGTTTCTTACTTATAGCTGATTGTTCGTAAATGAGCCAGATAGTCTGCATAGTAAAGCAACATTATCTGACAAATTCCAATGCATTATTATTTACTATATATTTTATAGCTACAGTGGACCCTCGGCCCATGAACTGAATCCGTTCCGAGACTCTGTTTCCCACTGAAATGAATTTAAATCCAATGCATGTGTTTCAGCCTCAAAACATGTTTTTAAAGTGTATTATGGGTTTATGTGTGGCAATAAAACATAGAATAACATTA